>JAWNOX010000053.1:7292500-7330000 GCA_035045555.1 Drosophila fulvimacula | reverse complement strand
AAATCGATAAATATCGATATCAAATTTCAATTGTTTATTATTATTTAAGCATATCTCTAAGAGCTTGAGCTACACATTTATTATATCTCTAATTTCTCTCTTCAGACATATATAAATGCTTGACTTGTTGAAAGTCCAACCCGAATTCCACAAAAATCGATAAATATCGATATCAAATTTCAATTGTTTATTATTATTTAAGCATATCTCTAAGAGCATGAGCTATACATGTTTCATATATCTATATTCTCTCTTCAGGCATATAAAAATTCTTGACTTGTTGAAAGTCTAACCCAAATTCCACAAAAATCGAGAAATATCGAAATCGAACTTTATTTATTTATAATACTATTTAAGCATATCTCTATGAGCTTGAACTATGTATTTATTATCAATCTAGATCTCTCTTGACTTGTTGAAAGTCTACCCCAAATACCACTTAGCTTTGATTTGACAGAGATAAAAACATTGTCAACGGTCACATTTAACTGACATTTTAATGCCTAATATGAGTTCATATTTGACTCGCATTGAAATGTCAATTCCAGTATAGGAATAGGAGAGTTGATAAAATCTAAAAATGTAAACATTTATAATGTAAAGACTTTGCTTTTCTTCATATACAAAATATTTTATTTAGTATTGCATAATAATATAATATGAAGTTCTGTGCTTGAAGGCGATTGTGTTACTCAACTAAACAAAACCTAAACCCAACTGAAACTTATTCCGCTGAAAAATAATATGAAGTCAAGTCTTTGTTTGGAATAAAATGCAAATAATATTTACACTTATATGTGGACGAGGTCTGTTGCAAAAGTATCGCGATTTACTTTTTTTTCTTTGAAAATGATTTATTTATTTATCAATTTCACTTTTTTTCCATGCAACGTAATCGACATTCCATATTATATGTATATAATATATTCTACAAATATACATATATGTATGTATATATTAAACTCTTTAACCCGATTAAATTTCTTTTACTATATTTTATATATAGTAGCGAATTCCAATTTTCATTTTACGTAATTAATTTTGAATAATTGCTGGAGCAGAGTTCATTGAGCTGATGGAGGCGCGTTTAGCTCCGGCAAATTGGTGGTTCGCAAGTCTTGGAATCTAAATAATTGCCAGGATACGATTGCTGAAGGGGAAACCCTTAATTAGGCTGCAGAGTACGCGCAGAAATTTCGCGCAAAACGCCGAGAGCTGTAAAGTTGGCAAGGTCAAAGTATCTCATTGCTGCTGACGTCCATAAATCAATTTATGCTGCCACTCAAAGGTCAATCAGGAACTTTCCATTAAGACAAAAAGCAAAAAAAGATATGAAGAGCCAGAGGCATTGCTAGTGCTGCTGCCAGTGCCAGAGGCACAAATAGAGAATGGCACTTAATTACCAGCTGCACCTGTATCCCGTTCTCCCAAACGTGGAGGCAAACGCGTATCCATTTGCGTTGCGCAGCTTTTTAGCCAATAACAAAGGAAGCACTAAAGCACTAAAGCACTAATAGAGCTCCATGCCCGTGTTCTATTATTGGCTCACGCTCACTCTGCATTCAATTGAACTGAGCAAAATATTTGCATTGGCGCTGCTGCTGGTGCTGCAGAAATTGATATGGCAGCTGTGCTTTGTTGTGCGCTCCAGCAGGAAGCCATTGTGTGGAGGAGCAAGCGTTGTCCTGGCCATGCCGCCTGTGATGCCAAAGCAAATTGAGTTATATAAAAGGTCCTCGAGAGCAGCCGCAATCTAATTTAATCAAGTCTTAAGTGCATATACAGGCAGCCGCCCACTCGCATGCAGCTTGCTCTCTATATAGCCAGCGTGTGGAGTTGGTTATGTCACGGTCATGGCCATTAGGCAACCTGACAAGCAAGAAGCTGCCAGCCATTAGCCATTGGTTGCGTTGCCTCCTCAGCTACCTCCCGCCCGCCCCAAAAACAGAGCTCAATAGTACAATAGTGGCCGTGGCCGTGGCGTGGCCATGGCCATGGCCATGCCTGTGTCTCTGTCTATGCTCCTCTCTATGCCGTTTCATATCCATCGCACAATTGTTGCCCAGCTTTGCGCTTTGGCACCTGCGGCCGGCCCGACGATGACAGAAAGATCTCTATCTGATCCGCTGCAGTCTGGATGCTTGCATGAAATTCTTAAACAAATACATTCGTTAATAAACAAACAAAAACGAATAGCAACAGCACATTCATAATCCAAATCGTCATCATCGCCAGAGAGGCGAGCGAGGGGGCGTGACTCTGCTGCTGCTGCTGCTGCTGCTGCGGCTGCTGTTTACGCAAATTGCGCAGCTTACTCGTATTTGGCAACGGCTATATGTTGATATCGTCGTCGTGACCAGCGTACCCAAACAGCTGACGACGTCCAATCGGATACAGAAACGTTGACGTTAACGCTGACATTGCCTTTGACGTCGACGTCGGCGTCAAAGGCAGCAGCGACAGCGACGCTAACGGCACGCGCCAAAAAACATTTCTCAGCTCTCCAGTGCGACCTTATTTCGTATGGCAATCAGGCAGTCGCTATTGCCACATATCTGAGCTGCTTGAAATATAGATATAAGTATATGCATATGTACGTGTGTATGTATATATTACAATATACATCTTAGATAACGTGGGCTCTAGCTTTCGCTCTGCCTGACAATTGATGTTATAATAAATAAAAAAAAAAGCATTGTAAACTTTTGACTATTATTGCGGCTATAGTGAAACAAATTTAATGCAAATTTATTTAAATATTCTATTTTGCTTAAAAATAATGCAAGTATATTATATATAAAATAAATATTATATGCTTAAATATAATTTATAACAGAGATAATATAATACAAAATAATATATAAAAAATAAAATATATAACAAAATAGTAAATAAAAAATAATATAATATGAAAATAATAAAATATAAAAATATATATTATATATAAAATATAGCGTATATTCAAAACTGTATAAAGTACAATATGTAACAAAATATAATTTATAAAAAATAAAAATACAAAATAAATAAATACAAAAATACAACAAATAAAAAATGTGTAATAAATACAAAAATACACATACAAAAATAGATTCATGAAAAGTAAATAATAAAAAAAATAAATATATAAAAAATAAAATACTTTAAAAATCAAACAAAATAAGAAAGAAATAAAATATATAAAATATGCTAAAAATAAATAATAATAAAATATATATATATATATAGATAGATAATATATCAAACTAAATGCTAAATGACTAATAGCAATCAATTAATTATTTATTTTCATGGACTAATGAATCCTTAACAAATTTACCTTTAAATTTGCACCTGTTTTAATGGCATTTGAATTGTGTTTGCTTTGACCTTTGCTTAATTGTAATTCCTTAGCTAATTGATTTGCTGTTCTCTTATACTTAAAGTGCCAATCAACCGCCAAATCTAACAGTATTAGCAAGCACAACACCGACCACGCCCACCACGCGCCAACCCAAATCGGCAGCAGCGCTCAGCCAAGCACTGTACGCAGTGAATGCCAGCGGCAACGGCGGCGGCGGCGGCGGCAGCGGCAGCGGCAACAGCAGCGGCGATAACAGCGACCTGATGATCCGACTGCGCGAATCCATCAAACAGAAGGAGGAGTTTCTGAAATCGCCGTTACCCTCGGGTGTGATGTCTGCCTCAGCGTCCTCCTCAAACTCAGCCTCAGGCTCAGCCACCGCCTCCACATCCAACGGCAACGCAGCGCAGTCATTGCCACAAAAGCAACAAGCGGCGCAGCACTTTTTCCCATCGCACACGCCACCAGGAGGCGGTAACGTTGTACCACGCGTGCGCCACCAAGTGCTGCTCAAGCAGCAACAGCAGCAACAACAGCAGCATCACCTCCACCACCACCACCACCAGCAGCAGCAAGTTGTGCTCGGCTACGACATGTACAATAGCTATACGAGCAGCAAGCTGGCGCCTCGGTCCTTGGGTGCAATGCCGCCACAGCCGCGACAGGTGGCTGTTAGCGTTCCGAATAACAATGCCAAGTACGGCAATGAGTTAGACTACTTTGAGACGCTGCAAGAGACGGGCGTGACCAATAAGGTGTAAGTAGTTGAGTCGAGTGCAGCTCAACTCGGAGTTGGCCTGGCTCCTAGCTCATCTGACCTAAAATAATTTTCTTCTGCTGTTTGTGATTTTTAGATTCGAACGCAAACTCGTGTCGCACATGTCCAAGGGTTTCGATCCGTTTAAGCCGCTTTCAATCAACACCAACGCCAGCCTCAGCTCCGAGGCGAGCAGCGCCGCCTCCGCTGCATTAGCTAAAAAGCATAACGTTCTGTACGAGTCACTGCAACAGCATCCGCTGCACCAGATGCAGGCCAAATACCAGCAGAGCAGCAGCTCTGGCACCAGCGCCGTCGACGGCCAGAACACCAGTCGCATGGAACTGCACAAGGCGACGCTCGCAAACGCAACTTTTGACTCCACCCCGAGCAGTGAGTATTCCCAACAAACTACTTGGTTCACTAATGCATTGACTTGACCACTTGCAGAGTTTAGCAGCGTTCCGGAGCACCAGCAACCCACCAGTAGTTCCTCGCACACTGTGGCCACTTTGGCGGACATAGCCGAGAGCAGCGGTAAGTGTGTGAAAGTTATGAATCAAAGTGGCAAGGGAGAAATGTGATAGATAATTTGAAGCGACTCTAAAACTCATTACTAAATATAAAATATACCAATTTAACTGCAAAGTTATTAGGATAACAGACAGATATGTCGCTAATACTAAATCAATGTGATTTTTAGTTTACCCGAGTTAGCAATGGTTCGATTTTAGTTAGTTTGAGCACAGAAAAGCTTCAGCATCCTCAGAGAGGAAATGAAATTTAGCACCCGTCAAAGTGGCGAAATATTGACGAATCTGAGGCGTATTAAGGCTTAAAACCAATCGTACAAGTAAAAAAGATCTGGTCGTGGATGCCCGAATAGGGTATATACTAACCTCCTTGCTGAAAAAGACTGCTCCAGTTGCGACTGCTCGGCAAGGAGATACCCGGCATCCAAAATATAACAAATCTCAAAATTGTGTGAAGTACACATGCAACTAAATACAACTTTGAGAAACTCTTGTTTTAAAGATGTACGAGAATATAATTTAATAACTGAATTGCGATAATATTTGTGATCGATAACATTGAAATGGAAATAGTTATCGATTTGTATTTATACCAAAACAAATTTCAAGCTTCTAACTCTTGATCGACGTGTTCATATAGAATGACGGAGAGATACACAGATAGCTACAATATATATATATATATATATATATATATATATATATATATATATATATATTCGGGTCTGCCACGCCTCCTTCTGCCAATTACATACATTTGAGCAAAGCTATAATACTCTGCTTGCCCATATTTAATGGCATGAGATATGAAAATGTCATCGAAGGCAATAAATAAGAATAAATTTCATAGTTTATATATACTAGCCGTCGACCTTTTCAGCCTAACAGTTACATAATCTTCTACTCAATATAATCTATTCATTTAAAATACAAAAAAAAAATTTCAAATTTTTCAATTAGCGCTGAACATGCTGTCTCGCCGAGTTTAGCTAGGAAAAGTGAGAAAGCAATGCTTCCATTTTCAATCTTCACTTAGCTTTTTATTTATTTTCTTTTAATATCTTGCCTTGCCTTAAAAAATCTGCAAAATTATTGTCAGAAAAATTGTAGTTTGTTTATTGTTTGGAAATCATTGTGATGAAATTCAATTTGATGCTTGCAGCCGCGGCGATTGTGGACGCCGCCACTATGTCGGCGAACGTGGTGCGTCGGTATAAGCCGCTCTCGTCGAGCTCGTTTGACGAGGGCAAGCCAGTGCGACGCATCTCGTATCTGCGCGCCACGAACAACGAGACGGAATATCATGCGGAGCCGACAGCGGATGGAGCTGCTGCCAGTACCACAGCCGCTGCTGTTGTTGCGGCAGCAGCCGCCGCAGCTGCTGCAGCGTCTGTCGTTGATCCACACAAGACAAAGGCTTTGGTCGAGGAGCATCCTGATCCGACGTATGATGTGATCGGCAACACCGGCGCCGGGCATGAGTTCATTGAGACACCCAACGGCCTGGAGGATGTGCGTTTGAGCACACATGGCAATCGCCGTGCCTCGATCAACAGCGACATGCGCAGCAGGTGAGTCTCTCGGAAATATACATCCACATCCTTAAGCTAACGCTCACTCTTTCGCACAGCATTCACATCGATTCCGACCTGAACGGGAAGTATGTGCCCAACGAGCTGGAAGCCTTTGAGACGGAGATTGAGATCAAATCCTCCTGCATCAATGGCAAGGTAAGTAGCAATGGTCGAATTCAGCGATAGAATTAATAACATTCAATCTACTTCTGCTTCATTTTCGTAGCGCATGTCTGAGTATCGTTCATGGCGTCAGGTTAAACTGGAGATCAAAGGAGATCTCCTGCGCATTTTCTCTGGACGCCATACCAAGTCGGAGCATAATGTAAGTGGGACAGTCTTTGGGTCATGCTTCCATATAATTTCATTACTATGAGAGACTAATGCAATTTATTTTTCATTATCCGGCAGGTGATAGAGCTTGATATTAGAAATTTTAAATTTTTTGACGAGTCGCTCGACAAAAAGAAGTACTTGATACGCATGCAGTCGAAGCCGAGCGCCAGCGGCGCCCACTTGGCCTCATTGGGCAACGAGCTCAACTTGGATGATGCGCACGACAAATTGACGTCGTCGGGCAGCAGCAGCGCCGCTGAGCCGCAAACACCAGCATCAACGGCTCCATCCTGCGGCCCCTACACCGAAATTCTTTTCAAGACCAAAAGCAGCAACGAGATGAAGCGTCTCTTTGGCTTGCTGCAGTGGAAGGACAGTCTGAACTATGATGATATTGTACGTTGAATTTTATGCAACATTCTTAAGATTCCGATTAATTTTTTTATGCGTCCCCTAGGAACAGCCGGCGGGCAAGCAGCTGGCGGAACCACAGAAAACAGCAGCCACATCTAGTTATCTGGACGATGTGGGCGGCGCTGCGGACAGCTCCCCCTTGAGCTCACACTCGAGTGGCGCCTTGATGGAAGGACCTGTTGCGGCGACAATTGCTGCAGCTGCCGTTACCAATGACGCCATATCGCCCGTGATGAAGCTGCGTAAGCCCTCGTCCCACAAGAATGTACCAGAGAAGGATTTGGGCTCCCCAAAATCGAAGAACTGGAAAGACTTGCTATTTAGACGAGGCGGCGGCAGTGGCGGCGGCGTATCCCATGCGGACTTGGCCTCACCTTCGGGCTGTGCCAAGACAGGTGGCTCCATTGGGCTGCCTTTGCGCGCTTGCCCCATGTCCAAGACCAATGCATATGTTCCCCATCTGGTGGAGGTCTGCACAAACATTGTGGAAACCAAAGGTCTCAGTGTAGTCGGTATCTATCGCATACCCGGTAACAAGGCAGCTATCTCCGAGCTGTCAGAGCTGGTGAACACAAAAGAGTTCCAATTCGAAAGTTGCGCCACCGATGTCAGATGGGAGGATGTCAACGTGGTTAGTAGCTTGCTGAAGCTATTCATACGCAGCCTGCCGGACGCTCTGATGCCAGCCAGTTTCTACATCAATTTCATTGAGGCGGACAAGAAGACGGGCATGGAGCGGATTGTGCTGCTCAAGGATATCGTGGAGTTGTTGCCACGCCATCCCTACGAAACTATGAAACATCTGATTCGTCATCTATGTCGCGTCAGCGACAACTGCGAGGTGAATCGCATGGAACCGAAGAACCTGGCCATTATCTTTGGCCCCTCTATAATTCGTACGCCGAACGACACACTGGAAACCGCTGTTAAGGACATGAAGCACCAGTGTCGCATTGTCGAGCTGCTTGTCACGCAGGTGAGTTGAAAGTTTCCGATCTGCTGCTGCAGTTTCAATCATTAACTATCTGCCCTTATCTTTTGCAGTACGAGTTCTTTTTTGAGGGCGGCAGTCTGCCAGACTTGGCGGACCTGAGCGGCGGTGCGGCCGCGCCGAGCCCAGCTCAGCCACAGCAGACACAGGAAGACCAAACGAGCATGCTGCTGCACAATCTGTCCAAGATTGAACGCATCACAGAGCGTGAGACGCGCTCCTCACGTTTTATTCCACAGCTGCGTAGACGAACACACGGCAAGCGCAGCGCCGTCAGCTCGGATACGTACTCTGGCGAAAGCGTTCTGGTAAGCGGCAGTAGCCAAGCTCAGCACAATTCCCACTGCACCACAACCACAACCACCACCACAAACACCACAACCACCACCAATACCACCATCCGCACCACCAACCAAAGACGAATGCAGCGCAAGGCTGTGCAAAGCATATGCGATTTTGGCCTAATCCTGCCCGCTGTTCACTTTCAGTCGCTGGACTACGCCAAGGTATCAGCGAGCAGCACGACCAGCACTAGCAGCAGCTCCACGCTGCACAGCAGCAAGACAAGCACCACTAGCAAGTTGCTCAGCTCGGCCATGGGCTCATCCGCTTTCACATCATCGTCGACCACGACCACAAAGGCTGCTGCAGCGAGCACCAAGAAGCGCAGCACTGGGGGCTTCCTCTCCGGCGCCAGTTCGCGGAGCGCTCAAACACGCAAGGCCAGTCTCGACGAGAAGGACTTGGCCAGCGTAGACTCAACTGGTAGCATTGGCAAGCACGATCAACAGCAGCGTAGCAGCGTTGACATTTCCATACAGCTCACCGACGATGATTCGAGCAGCCGCCTGAGCGACACGGGTAAGTGCAGGGTTCTCGAGACGGGTTCTAAAAGATTCACTACATTAATAACCAACTGTCAATGGCCAGGCTCGATGTCGCTAACCACCATCACGGACACACTGGACAGCAAGCTGCGCAACTTGCGGAGCGGCTCGGAATCTAATGATGAGAACGGCTCGCCGGAGTTTCCAAAAAATCGACGACACACACTCGGCCAGCCGCTGCACTTGCACTCCGAAAACATTCCCTACGCGGACGAGTCGCCGGAGCGACTGTTCCACAACTTCTGCCCACTAGACGCGCCACACTCGCTGCTGCTGAGCCGCTCGTGCACGGCCACCAACACCCTGGGCGAGGCCAAGGACGACAAGCATATGCAGCTGATGCTGAAGCCAGCGGTAGTTCCGCTGCCAGCTAGCTTGCTGAAGGCCGCACACAAGCTGCAGCATTCCGCCACGGCGCCCATACATCAGGGCAGCTCCACAGCACCGGCTAGTGGCGCCGCTACGCCCACCGCTGGCACTGGCTCCAGCAGCGCCTCAACGCCACTAGCTGGAACGCCCAGCTCGCAGACGGCTAACACGGTGCAGCGGAACTCGTGTGGCAGCAAGAACTTGCGGTTCAGCAGCTCGCTGGCATATGATCGTGGCGCTGCCGGCTCCGAAGATGACTCTGAGGGCTCCACCACCAGTGATCCCAAGGAGAAGCTTCTTATGGCCGCCCCATCGCCGTCGTTTTTTCTCGAGCGCTACAATAAAAAGCGGCGCGATCATCGACTCTTTCGTAGCGCCAGCTTCAACTGTCGCAACTACTCGACCCGACACATGAGCAGCAGCAACTCGAGTTCGGCAGCAGCTGCTGCGGCCGCCGCCTGCTGCTCACCCACATCGTCGTCATCGTCGTGGGCGCATGCCGCTGCCGCTCTGACCAAGGATGAAAAGACTGACATGAATCTGACCAAGAAGAGGCAGATACAGAACAAGCAGAATCGCTCAATCAAGCGGCGACACACGGTGGGTGGACCGCACGACTATGCGGCAAATAGCGGTGGCGGTGGCGGCGGCGGTGCGGGCGGTGTTGGTGGTGCCTGCAGTGGCGGTGCTGGCTGTGGCGGTGCATCGCGTCACGATCTAACTGCTATCAACTACACTCACCACAATCGCCATCACAAGCAGCAGCTCTTGAAACTGGGCAGTGCTGGGGCAGGAGCCAACGGTGGTGCGGCTGCCGAGACGACAACTACAACAACAACAACAACCACTGTATTGCGTAGACTAGGCACCACGGCGACTAGCGCTAGTGCCAGTTCCAGTGTGAGTGGAGTCACAGACGCCAATGTCGCCCTGCCTGTCTCTGGCACCAGTTCTACCAGCAACAACAATAACAACAACAATTCGCCACTAAGCGATGGCAGCAATGGCAACAGCACAGCCAGCGGCGGCGGTGGCATCGGCAGTCCAAGCAGCAACAGTAGCTCAACTAGCCACAGCAGCGGTGGCGGCGGCGGCGGCGGCGGTGGTGGTGCAGTTGGCGGTGATCAAGTCTTGGAGGTGGGCATACGCATCAAGAACATCAACAGGGGTCGCTTCTAAGCGCTGAAATGTGCGCAGGTGAGTCTCTCAATGAAATTAAACTCCAGAGAATGAATATTATCTTTAATTTGTTCTCATTTCAGAAGCGGAACATACAACTCGAATGTGTGAGGAAGGAATATATAGATTTATATATATTTATATATAGATTTATATATATTCATATATATATTTATATATACATATATATTTATATGCATATTGGAGAAGATTAGTATTAATAACGACGTATGTAAAGCACATGGGGAAAGTATTTCATGGAAAACTGTGGCGAAAGCAAAAAACCACCCTACAAAAATAAATATATATATATATACATATATATACATAAAAAAAACGAAACAAATCCCCCAGCCCCATACGCACACAAACACACCGAGGGAACAATGGAAAAGCAAAAGTAATAATAATAGAGACAGGGCATCGTATAAAGGGAGATATATATATATATATATATATATATATATATAGATATATATATGTATAACTATTTTGTAAAACGTATACAAGAGTACGGAATATGCTTAACCCATATACACATACAAACGAACATATATTTGTAAAATAATCATACACACACAAGACACACACACACACACACACACACACAAAAGACACACACACACACACACACACACACACACACAGACAGACAGACACAATCAGACTTTTACTAACATTTTACGTTCGTAACTTGGGCAACATTTGATAGCCATATATAAAAATACATAGTGCATACATACATATATATATATAAATATATATATATACATATACATATACACATAGATATTTATATACATATTTAAACGTAACCAAACAATGTCGCCTGTCTATAACTTAGAGCGAGAGAGGAATAGAGCTAGTGAAAGAGAGATATAGAAAGGGAGAGGGGGATATATGGCAATATATTGTAGCAGGCAGCTGCTTTGTATGATTTGCAACATATTTCGACTGTTATGTATGTAGTTTTGTACCTGTACCTGTTCATACCGATGGATAGATAGTGCGTAGATGCAACACTCTTAGGTGCCTTAATTGCTTTGCTTTAAAATTTGTCAGTGACATGATTTAGGGAACGCTGCCGACATCGGTGCTCGATGGGCAATTGGCAGACGGCATATGCGTATATGTGCGTTGGGTGCTCGCGTGTCATTAGTTTAAGAGTCGACCATGTTTTCGTAATATGTTAACCGTTAGTTAAGTCCAACATCGAATGGACCTAGCTGAGCTGGGCTCAATGCAGCTGCCTGTTATGCCACCGAGAGTTACTGACAGGCGACAAAAGCAGGTGCACATCAGCTAAATACGCTACAATGTAAACGATTCGTTCAAATAAAACCCCTTTGGCAACAAATTACTTTTGTCATATATGTATGTATGTATACCTAATATTTAAACAATACAGCAATAAGTATAGCAGAGCATTATATATTCATGGGAACGTGTGTCAGCAATGGATGAATGAATGAGGGAGTTATTAATGGGCGGAGAAAGCATAAATGTATCCATAATAATCAACAAACACACTCACACACACACACATGCATACCTAATACACCTATATGAAATACAATATATACACATAATTGTATATTTAGTTTTTGTATTATTTTAAGTTGAATTCAACAGCAACACAAAATATACATGCAAATATAATCATTAAGTAAATAGTCTAGAGTTGTATGTAGTTTTATATATACACCCACACCCACACGCACACACACATGCACATATGTGTATATATTTATGTATGCATATATATATATATATCCATATTGTATAGTTTTTTGTTTAACTTTTTTTTGTATATATTAATTTTTTTTTTTTGCTTTATTTGATTGTATTTTATTACTCTGATCTTTGATTAATTTTTTTTCATTTCTAAAATATTGCAAATTCATTTATATATATACATATATATATACCATTTTTTTTTTGTAATCCTACTTTTATTTATACATACTATGTTTTGTTATCGCAAAAACTGAAAGAAAAAAAATTGTTGCAAAATGTTAGAAATCCAAGCGCGTAACGTTGCTATATATATTATTATATTATATTATATATGATTATATTATATTATATATTATTAATATTTTTATTAGTTTTAGGTAGTTATTTTTAAAATTGTATTTTTTTTTAAATAAATATGAACTTATAAAAGCTACAATGACGACACAATAAAAAAAAATCATAAGAGTACTTATAAAGCGAATAACCTACGAACTTTTGTATATCATTTGAAATCGGGATAACAGAAACTGCTTTGATGGATGGTTCATGCCGAATTAATATTGAAATTTTGAAAAATCTTGTTCCAAATGATACAAAGTGTAGGTTTGTTTCTCTTTTCTCTTTTTCTTTACTTTTTTTTATAGATATTTTTCAGATTTTTGAAGTTTGAAATATTTCCATATATTAGATCATTAGCTGAGTATTGCCTGAAGAACTTTGAGATGCATACCAAAAATCTAAGCAAAACTGTAGAAGTGTATTCATATACGTGAACTACTTCAGTTCAATAGAACTAGTACCAGAGCTTTTATTATTTTAGGTTCAACAGAAAATGCAGTCAAGCATCCTATTGGTAGCCTTCTTCAAATATTTAAATGATATTTGAGAAATATATTTATAAAAATATATTTTTAAATATTTGAAAAATAATGCAAAAATATTAAAAGTTAAAAAACTCGGAGCCTCATTTGAAAGCGCTTGGAAAACACTTTAACAAGAGGTAAAGCTATAAAATATGTTTTTTCTTTTAAAAAATTTATTAATATATATGTTTATATTAATGACAATGTCTGCCAGCTTAACACAGATAAGTATAAACCTAAAACTAACTAATATTGACATAAGATAATTACAGAAAATGTTGTTTGGCAAATGATTTAAAGCTTGGCCTGCGGTCCAGTGCCCGAAATTTTGTAGACAAACGCGTGAGCCGCATCGTAATGGGGATTGCAGCTGTGCCGCACACGCTTCAGCCAGGCGCGTATCTTGGGGTACTTAATGCGCACATCGTAGTCGGCCATGCCTGTGGAAAGGGGTTGGGGCAAAGGTCGCGTCAGATCATAATCTAATCATATCAAACAGAGCATTGGACTTACGCGTTTGCTCTATCTCACAGGCGGCAAAGATGTCGGCAACCGTGAGCGTTGGTCCGGTAAGGAACTCGCTCTTGGCCAGCCACACTTCCTCGATGATGTCCAGATTACGCTCCATATGCATGCGCAGCTTCTCAATTTTGCCCTCGCTGGGCGAACGTCCCGTCAGCAGCGGATCTAGCCAGATGGTGCGAAAGTACATGGCACAGGTAACGCGGAGCGTATTATGCTGCCACTCGAGGAACTCATCGACGCGTGCCTGCTTGGGAAAGTACTTGGGATAGAGTATCTCCGGAATCTCGCCCTTGGCACTGAGATAGCGCAAGATGGCCACGCTCTCCGCCAGCTTATAGCCATTGTCGTGAATGCAGGGCACGCGCTGGAAACGATTTATATCCTGCTTGAACTCCTCTGACAGATGTTCACCTGGAATGAAGAAATGAATTTAAGTATATACAATATGATAGGTAAGGTTATCTATCAAACCCACCATTCCGCAGCGCTACAATACAACTCTCGAACTGCATTCCACTCAAGCGGAAGATGATGAACAGTGCCCGCGAGGGCTGCGACATCAGATCATAGTAGAATTTCAGGGAAGACATCGTCTTACTCTTCAGCTTCGTGACCTGCCGCTGCACAACTGCAAATATGTGTGAAGCGACAATTGATGTGAGTTGCATAAACAAATCAAAGTAAAGCTAATTAAACTCAATATTGAACGCCTCCGCAACACCCCACTCCAGACAGTTCAAAGATCACTTTCCATGCAACGCACCTTCGATCACTCAGTTCGAACAACAACGCAACTGATTAGCCCCGAGTGAGAGGCCACTGAAACACGACCAGCTGGCGACAAACACATTGGCTTACTGAACGCTGGCGAGAGCGAGTTAACGAAAGCTTTTGCCAAACCAAAGCTCCGAGAGCGTTTATCGTGAAGCTTTTGAGTAGCCCCGTCGCGACGCAAAGTACGACCAGATATTCGCTTGCTTTTACAAGTAAGTCTGTATGATAAAAGTTTACTCATTTATCTTGCATACTCTGTTTTGCGATTATATTGTGTGAATATTAGCTCTAGAAATGGTATGTGAATATATAAAGTTTTTAAAGGAGAATTCAAATCCATTTATATCAGAGTTTTGAAAGCAAATCAAAAACTGAGTTTAGCCTGAGAGGAATTATAGATATGTACTGTTATAGATATATATATAAGTTTTAAAATATTTATTTATTGTTATTATTATTAAATATTTGAACAAAACTTTAAATATTTAAATTTAATTTAAAGCTCTGCTCAACATTTGCATGATTCTTTATTTAAGAACTGATTTGAAATGGATATTCAAAGTTACTCTCCGTTTTTCACATCTTTAGGTTGCATATCTATATTTATTTAGTCATCGATAACGTAAATAATTAATATATATATATATATATAAATAAAATAAATAAATATATATATATATATATATATATATATATTATTTATTATTTTTATTTTATTTTATTTTTTATTTTATTTCATTTTTTCACTGCACTTTTACTGACTGTCCAAGATGCTCATCATATAGAAATATAGAAATATATATTATTTTATGCTCCAGTAGCCGCTTGTCTTTGGCTTCAGAATCCACAAGGCACTAAGCATGTGCCTAGTGGAAGTCAATTGACCCCAGTTCCACAGATAAATGCTGTTACGCCATATAGTTTTTATTTTTTATCAGAACTGATTGCTTTTATTCATAAATTACCAAGCTAAAAAAGCTTTGCACTGGGTTAGATAGAACTGTAAATGCTCAGTGACTTTTGACTCCTTATTTGTATAAATTTCAGCCAATGAATTCCCACAATTTTATTAAATAAATAAACTTACGTGGAAGGTTTTGGCCCTTACTGGTTGGCAGATCTGGCGCATCCTGTCCACTGCAGAGACCCACTAAGCTGGCCAGGTGCGACGACATGTTATGCACGAGCAAAGAATTGAATTGGGTCTTTGAATCGTTTGCCGTTGCACAGTTTTACTATATATATATATATATATATATATATATATATATATATATATATATATATATAAAGAGAGCGAATCAATTGATATAAACACTATATGTGAATCTTTGACAAATAAACAAAGGTACTCAGCTTTTGTATAAGTTTGTGTGGTTAGCTAACCGAGAGCACAGATAACGGCGTAAACAATTACGTCGGGTTGGCCATTGGCAACCGTATAAATAGCATATTTCAGCTTATCATTGGCTGCATATGGCTGCTTATGTGAATGTGCATATACAGATTATTGTAGCCGGGCTCATTCAGTTGCTGGATCATCTGACAGGTCGCGCAAGGCTATATTTGTTAGTCTATATAACTGTGATCTGCTTGAGCTAATTACGAACCAAATGAAAAGTTGACTTAAGCTAAGAGAGTTATGAAAAATGGATAATATAAAAGATATACAGTCTATATATACTTATTATATATAGTTATATTCATTAGCAGATCTGGTGAGCTTATCATTATATAAATAAACTAGCTGCTTGCCAAAGTCTATTTACTCATTCCAACGGAAGCTAAAAGTTTGGCTGTGACAATGGTCGTCTAAGTATAGGGTATGTTCTAGCCGTGCAGCTTGCTGCATTTCACATTGTTTGCTCTATTTCATGTCAAGTATATACACATGTATGTTCGTATTGTAAGTACATCAAAGTGATTTGCTCTAAATAGCCATAGTAATATCAAGTGATTGATATAGACATATGTATATATAGTTATAGATTAGGATAAAAACAAAGATGTATATATTTATGGATGAAAATGTTTATATATATTATATAAGAGACTATATATATGTATACTTGTATAAACTTTTATTTATCCTAATCTAAACTATATTTATATCGTATATACATACATATATATTTATGTATATATGTATATACGAAATCAAACTCTGTTTCCATATTAACTTTTCGCTGATTCCCTCACTGCCACGGCTCAGATTTTGAGTTATTTGAGTTCTTAATTGTGGGTATATTTTTTTGGCAGTCGCCCACACGGACCCAGCGTCAACAACGTTCTAGGATTTTAATGCCTTTTTCATATTTTCGGACTTAAAACATAAAAGGGAGCCAAAAAAAAGGATGAGAGCTTAAAAATTTGGGATTTTTTTATTTTTTTTTTTTTGTGGTTGAGGTAGGTAAAAATGCTTATCAGTCAGTCATGTCATCACTATGGCTGGTGTGTCGGACTGGCTTAATGCTTACCGACTTAAAACCTCCTCATTGAAGGGCTGCCATTCCACCTTGGAACCAGGAAATATCCCGCATTAACCTTCAAGGTGGAGCCCCTGTATATGCTCTATAGTCTAGAGTCCATCCGTGGACTCGGCAGTTTTCCCCATCTTATTTAGGTACTTCGAGAGAACATTTGTGTCAGATAAAAAGACGTTTCACCATGCCAATATATGTGTAGATGATTATGTGTGTATCTATGTACATATAAATAAGTTTGTATATCTGTATATATTTATTTTCTACTCATTTTGACAAACTTCAAAAATTTCATAACATGTCATCCTTGCTCAAGCGCTCACTCACCTCTCTACCGTGATTCGCTATCTCGCTCACATCTGTTTGTTGCATTGCAGAGACTGTCTCCTTCTAGCTGATAGATAATGTGCATAAAATAGAGATAACGCCTACTTTTCGCATATTTAAATTATAGATTTTTATTTTAGTTTTGGCTTTTGGTTTAGGAAAAATCAAGAAAACAGTTGAGCTTGATATTACACTCTTTTATTTGGAAAGAAAGTTTCGAAATACATATTCAACATATAATACATTGTACAGACTTAGTTATGGGTATATCGTATATATAGGTTGAGCGGGTCTATTGAAATGTATATAATTTCGAAAAGATACCGCTAGAAGATAAATTTTGGTCAACTACAGATGATATTAAGTTGACTTGATTTTGATTTTAATTTTGATTTTATTTGGAATTTTAGTTGGAATTTTCAGCAAGCACATTTACGGTATTCGATTAACTGATTTTGGTATACATATAGAATTTTTAAAAGATTTTTACTTATTATTAGATGATTGTTTTTTATTTTCTTTTGGTTTGTTTTGTTTTCTTTTTGTTTTTTTTTTTCGTCTTTTTTTGGGAAGTTCAGGTTTCAATTTGGTGTACAGAGACATATATATTTATTGAATTCGATTACAATATTTCCTTCTTTTCTCTTTAATACAGACATATACATTTGTACACATATAATATGGTATATAGATATATTTGTATATATTTTTTAATATATTCATATAATTGTTTTCTATATAGTTTTGATATTTGGTTTGTGTTAATTGCACTCTAATTCACTACATTCATTGAATAATTGTCCATTTTATAGTGATAGTGTCAAGTTGGATTTGAAAAAAAAATTATTTATTATTATTAATTAATTATTTTTAATTTAAATTTTTATTTTTAGTTTTAATTTAATTTTATTAGTTAATTATTTATTTTTAATTTTAATTTTTAGTTTTTAATTTTATTTATTTTTTGTTAATTATTTATTTTTTATTTATTTATTAATTTTTAATTTTAATTTTAGTTTTAATTTTTAATTTTTAAATTGATTTTGAATATATTTTCTTTCCTTTTTTCTAACATTATCTACGATATTTCAATTTGAAATGCTGATTTCTTTTGATTCAGATCAGAGTTACTTCATAGTCTTAACATTTTCGGCCCCTTTCTTGATTTAACGGAGATATGGGTATAGCAATACCAAACATTTA
This sequence comes from Drosophila fulvimacula, assembly GCA_035045555.1. Classification (NCBI taxonomy): domain Eukaryota; kingdom Metazoa; phylum Arthropoda; class Insecta; order Diptera; family Drosophilidae; genus Drosophila; species Drosophila fulvimacula. The sequence continues at coordinate 7,311,705 of JAWNOX010000053.1, read as the reverse complement.
CATCAAATATATATGTATATATAATAACAGTCACAGTTACAGTTTACAGTTTACAGTTAGAGTAAAAGTTTTTTGGGGTTACATCTAAGCGCATACTTATAGTATTATGGGGCACCTTGGTACCTTGTGGGAGAATTTGCAGTTTTGGCAAAAACATTCATAGATGAAGCTTCTACAACTACTAAGTAAATGTATACATTTATATAACATATATATATTTAGTTATTTATCGGTTATTTATCGAGCAACTTGGAATCTACTTGTTCTCAATGATCATCTGCAGCTGTAAAACCAAGCTCCGTGCCAACTGCAACACTGCCTGGGCATTGTGACGCTCGGCCATTTCTGAAAGCCACCATTCCATAAATAATTATATATTAATATAAATTCTTATAATATCTTACCATTAAAGAACTTGATGACATCCGTAAAGTCCATGCTGTTGGACAAAATGATGTCGCGATAGGTCTCGAGCAGCGCCAGCGCCAGGAAGAGCACAAAGTGCCCAGAGGCAATGTGCTTGGCCGCCCAGATGACCTCCCAGGTGGCAAAGACATCGTCGTAGATGAGCTCGCGCTTGAAGTCCAAGAGGAACCAGCGATAGCAGAAGTAGAAGTGTGTATAGTCGCCATTCGAGTCCATTAGGTCGTACATCTCCGAGTCCAGTATCTGTATGAGCGAGCTGAGAGGGGGACAGATAGAGAGAGAGAGAGAGAGAGCACTAGAGTGAAGAGCACAGATATAGAGAGGGAGATAGTTACCGCATATTGGCGAAATGCATGTCCATGGCACCGCCGCTGGGGAAGTTCTCGATCATGCGCTCCATGAGCTTGCAGAAGCAGCTGTAGCTGAGCGATTCATCATCGAAGATGACCAGCAAGGGAGCGACCAGATCGCACATGCCCTGCATGTAGCCCACATCCAGATGCTCCCACACATACGTCGATATCACATTGCGCAGCTTGTCCAGATTCTCGCTGGCAAAGTACCAATAGTTTCGATCGCAGCGCTGCACATCCTTCTCGATCCGGTGCAGATTCAGGCCGAACTGTTCCAGCAGCTCGCTCTGTCAGTGGAGAAATTGAATTCGATTTGGATACCTATGAAAGTGGGTAACGTCAGTTGGGTACTTACGCTGTAGACCCCACCATTGGAGCTGGCTGGTGAGGCGCAAGCTGATTTCGGCTGCTGCAGTGCATCCAGATTGCCAGTTGCTTCCAATTGCTCGCTTAGCGGCGGCATCTGGCTGCTGCTGCTGCTGGCAGCCTTGGGGCTGCGTTCCCAGCTGCCAATGTCCACGGAAGCATTGGTAATGATAACAGCGGCTGCCTGCTGTGGCTTGGCCGCCTCCTCGTCGTCGGGCAGCTGGGCCTGCAGATCATCGGCGCTGAGATACTCTGGACTGAGGACGCTGCGTGTCTCACCTGGCTGAGGTGCACCGCCGACGGTCTCATACGACGAAGTCGTCGAGGTCGAGCAGCTGGGCTCCTTGTCAAGGGATTTGGCTGCAATCTTCGTGTCAACTGTCTCTTGTTGATGATCCTCCAGTTGCTGCTTCTTTTTGATATCGTCGTGCTCCTGATCCTGCTCCTGCTGCTGCTCGTCGTCTTCGTCGAGATCATCCAGGCCCTCGTCAACGTGGCCAGAGTCGGTGCTGGTTTTCATAGCTCGTGGAATAGGCTTTACGCTGAGGTGCATGGCACTGACGCTCACCGTCTCCTGCTGCCGCTGCTCGTCGTCGAACTCCAGATCTCCCGGATCGGATATATCCGATATGTCTTCAAACACCTCGTTCTCTAGCTCGCCAGCATCAAGGTCGGCGGCCCGCACGGTGCGCTCATTGCCGCTGTTACTGCCCGAGCTGAGCTTGGCGACGGCCCTGGCCGTCTTCTCCTTTTCCCGCTGCTGCACAATGGCATCCACGGCCAACCACTCGCTCATCGTGGTTTCATAGTAATGCTTGCACGTGTCGTCCTGCTTGGTGCGCTCCTCCTCAGTGGTGCCGAAGGCATAGTGCCCTAGCAGGTACGGCCAGACCTCCTTGCGCAGTTCGGGCTTCACGCCGCCGAAGTAGATCAGGCGATAGAACTCGGTGGAGTCCTGCAGCATGCCATCCGCATTGAGCAAATCCCAGCGCTCCTTAGTCAAACCCTCCTCGTCGGCTTTCACTTTGGTAGTTAGAAAAGAGAATTAAAGATCTAGGTACGCTTAAGTCCTTTGAGACACTCACTCTCTGGTGTGATGCGTCCGTGCACCAGGCCCGATAGATGGGTCCTCACGGTCGATAGATGACGACAGTAAGCCAGCCAGCCATAGAAGGCGCGCGAGATGATCTGGCGACGCATCGTGGAGCAGACCATCTCAATGCTCGCATTCTGATTGTGCTGCTGTAGCAAAGGCGACTCCATGGGATACTGATCGATGGAGAGACTCTTGTTGGAGCAGTCGCTGCTGCCAGTTGTGGAGCAGCTGCTCAATTGGGCACGCCTTGGCGTGCTACGGACAAAATCCAGTATAGAATGCGTCGCAGCTAAAGAACGTGTAAAATAATTAAAAGCATGTTAGAGTGCTCTAGTTGCGTTGAGAGTAGCGGGACAGGGGTTGTATCAAACTTTTTTTAAAATTGCAAAATCTTAGGCATTTATTTTACGAACCTACATAGGAAATCTGAAAGCTTTAGCCCAAACGGAAAATAATCAACGGCTAAAAACTAAGTAAGCTAATCGATTTTTATCGATAATCAGCAAATGGAATGACTTATCGAACAAAATTATAAGCTTGTTCTGCGGATGTAATACATGTATATATTGAACATTTCAGATCTCTAGCTTTCGTAGGTTACAAGATCGGCGTGGTAAATACGGATAGCTATATATAAACAGTCGGAGAGACAGACGGAAGGACGGACAGACAGGCTGACTAACGGAAAGACGGACGGACAGACTTAACACGAACGGACGGACCGACGGACCGACGGACCGATACACGGACGAGCAGACGGACGGACAGACTGACAGAAAGACGGACGGACAGACTTAAAGACGGACGGACGAATAGGCGGACGGAATGACGGACAGACGGAAGGACGTACAGACTTAATACGGACAGACTGATACATGGACGAACGGACGGACGGGCAGACTGACGGAAAGACGACCGGACTGTCTGACGTACGGATAGAAAGACGGACGGACGGAATGACGTACGAACGAACATACAAACGGACATACAAACGGATAGACGGGCGAACGAACATGACTATATCGACTCAGCTTATCGATCTGATCAAGCATATATATACTATGCAGGGTCTGCTTATGTGTTTACAATACCATTATATGTTTACAATACCATTATACTGGGTATGAAGAGAGCACATAAATGGTGCTTTTGACTTACCAAACTCTTCATGGCGACTCTTGCTAACAATGCGAAAGACATAGTCAATGGGTGTCTCGTCCACCGACTCCATGACCGATGGCAAAATGCGACGGCGCATGCTCTTGGGCCATAGAAACATTTTGCCAATGCCGCGCTGCGACCAGAGCGGCGGATCGAGCTGACCATGGGGCAGCAGGCCCGTCTCCAAGCAGCTGAGAAACTGTTGCATGTGCCCGCCTTCTGGGAAGTGTATGGGTGGCCGCTGTACGCCGTCCTGGCCAACCAGTATAACGGTGCCGCCGCTGTCCTCACCGCGACTCTGATGACAGTGCACATAGACGATCTCATCGACATTGATATTGAGGGCATATGCCCAGTAGATCTCCTTGTCGATGTCCTCCTCTTCGGTGTCATTGTAGCCGTTCATCAGCTGGTTAGGCGTCCACTTGATGGTCAGCGTTTGGATGTGCTGATGCAGGCTCAGATAGCCAGGCATTAGCTCTGCCACGTCCTTCGGCTGAACATGCACGTTGTTCTTGCCATAGAGCAGCGTGGCCTTGGCATTCTGATGCAGCGACTCGACGTAGTCCTTGGCCACCGTGGCGGAAGCAATCGACTTGAACGAACAGCTGCTGGCATCGTCCGAGCTGGTGTTTAAGCTGCGCTTAAAGTTGATAATCGCCGGACGCGAGCAGATGGACGAGGAGCGCCGGCAGCTGATCCGGTGACGTTGCAGCTAAGAAGCAATTTGATGCTAGGGATAAACATTCATTCAATGTGGGAGCATTGAGGCTTACCAGCTCATCGGCATGCGGGTCGGTCCAATAGTGATCAGCTGTTTTGGCTCGCGTAAAGTCCAGGGCGCACGGGCCCACCAGCAGCGAGCTGAGTATGGAGCCGTAGTCCGGGTCGGCAACCAGAGAGTCGCGATCGTAGTAGCTCTGAGCATTGCTCACCAGATACTCGATGATCTTGGTCAGACGTTTCTCATACAAGGCCAAGCGTATCCAGAGATATCTGTGGGAGAGGAAGCTACAAAGTGAGGGAGACAGAGAGGGAGAGTTACTCACTTCATGGTCACCAAAGACATGCTGGTGCTGGCGCTGACCGAGACCGATGCCGCTGCCGAGACCGACGTGGAGCCGGAAGCTGTGGATGTTGTCGCATTGTTGGTCGACATGGAGTTGCTGCTGCTCTTCTTGAGCATGGGCGGCCGATTGAAGCTGTCGCTGCTCGAGGACGAGCGCTTGTTGGGATCGCTGGCTTCAATGTCCTGCACCATTTTGCTAATGTGCTCCGCCTCGGCACAGGTTTTGGCTATCTTGTGCAGCAGCGCTGTGGTCGACGAGGTCTTGAACAGGCCGAGCGCCCGACGCCGCAGTCCCTGGCTGAGGCAGGCCTCGACAGCGGCGCAGAGCGATGTCACCGAGCTGCTATCCTCGTGCACGTACTTCTTGGTGACAGCCTCCTCCATTAGCTGCTTGACCTCCTTCTTAACGCTCGCAATGAGCCGCTCCTTAAAGTCCATGCCATCTGTAAATGCCAGCAGGACAAAAGAGTCAACATTAACGCTCGGCGACCAACTGTGCAAGCCACGCGAATCTCATAAAAGTAAACCCCGCGGGGCCTTAAAGCGAAATCACAGCCATGACGCCCCTAGCCACACGCCCATCTGCCCAGCCGCCCAGCCGCCTGGCCAGCTCCCTGTCGTCCAATGTTGCTATTACGCTGTGAAACTCAATATGCTCAACATGTGTTGACGGCGCTGGCCGTGGCCGGTGAACGTCGCCCAAAACACCCAGCATTAAATTAATACAGACGACCCGTGCGCCCAGCCGCTGGGCAGACTACGGCCGCACCTTACGGACGCGAACGCCTTGCCTGGGCCTGGCCAAGCATGGCCTGGCATCCATCCAATGGCCGGCAAATGCTAATGGCATTTGCACTCAAAATTCATGATGACTTCCGGCTACGGCTACGGCAACGTATAATTTAATTTTCATTAATTGCTTTCCATTTTCGTCCCCCTCCAGTCGCACGCTCAGGCCCACACCCACGGCCAGCCGAAGTACCAACTGCAAATGGCAAACCAATCTGTCTAAAGTTACTCAAACTTACTGTGCATGCAGTTGGCTTACGCAAAAGGCCAAAGTTTATCAGTTGCACAAAAACCAATTACCCAATGTGACAGCAAAAATATTTTCAAATTCACGGAAGCCCGTAGAAAAGTTCGCTAATTAGCGGAGTGCGCCCAGCTGATAGTGGGATATACCACGAATTAACAGATGCATTCGCGTTTCCATAACAGCAAAATAAACTTTTTCTGCAATTAGAATCGTGTTCGGCGTGACAAAAGCTTGCCTGACTGCCTAATGATGTTGGGCTGCGTAATTTCATGAATTTAAGCTCGGTTCGCGGCAGAGAAATTTCGTTCTTGTTCATGTTGAATAACTGTAACTGGTAATGCCAGGTATTCATGTTAAAGAAACCTTTTTAAATTATAAGAGATTTGTTTGTTTAGCGTAGGCAGAGCAGTCATGAATAAGGTTGAAGCTTTCAGCCAATGAATTCATATTTTATGCACTTATTTATATGCCTCGGTCAGAAGCATTTCTTTGCTCAAACTTAATAAAAATAAATATAATAAATTTATTATTTTATATATCAAATTAATAACAAAAATATATACAAATTGTTATATTTCATATATATATGTAATTTAAAAAAATCTGTTTTTATGTATATAAATATTATTTAAATATTTTAATATATATAGGTATTTATATAAATTTTCTAAATTATTGAATTCTATATATTTTTTAATATTTAATTTTTTATATATGTATATATCACGTAATAAGTAAAATTTATATTATTTTTATATATGAATAAATTTGATATATATATTTTTATGTACATTACTAAGTATTATATTAATCATATTTATTTTTTAATTTATAAGTTTTAAATATTTAAAAAATATTTATGTATATTTACAAATTTATTTTACGATATAAAATATATATATTTTTTATATATTATTTTTTTATGTATATATTATTAATAATATTTTTTAAATGTTAATGAATTGTATATACTTATTTGTTTTACATAAATGTTTACATTTATTCTCTTGTTAATATTTATTATGTATATATACATCTTATTAATATTAAAAAATTTTAAATCATAAGTTTTAGATATTTATATAAATATTTGTTTTATAAATTTTTGTATTAAATAAACCAATATATTATAAAAATATAGTTTTAGGTTTATTTTTCAATTTATAAATTGTTTGTAAATATTATTCAATAATTATTAATTTTTTTTTTTTAATACTCCTTAATTCAATATATTTATTCGACTTCTCGTTTACGATTTTCCGTCGGTCATTGAATAATTATTAGATTTGATCATAGAAAGACATGATACAATTATTTCGGATTATTTTCATTACTGCGGGCCACACACGCTGAAACGTGCCAGGCCAGGTGCCACAGTAAAGGTAAATAACGCACAGAAAGCATATATAATACTTCCATTTCTCCTTGCTAACAGTAAGCGCTGTGCTTAATGAATTATGCCCGCAGCACGAATGTGAAATGAAAACGCACATTGCTTAAGCGAAAATCGGAGGCGACACAAATGTGGCATGTGGCATGCGGTAAGTGTGGCAGTTGTGTTTCGAGTCCTGATTAAATCGTTGCATATATTTGCCAAAGGATTTTTGCACAATGCCTGGCGCGGAGTGCAGGCGGCTTGCAACTGCCGCAAGCCGAGGCGTAACGGCATTAAAGCTGTGGTGTCTGGGGCCAACGTGTGCCGGGTCACAGCTGTTCGCGTCGCCAATGCGGGGGGCCAGCCAGACACAGCTGGGTGCTGTGGCTTTTATGTGTGTCGGTCTGGCGACAATACGCTGTCTGGCAGCCAGGCGGCAATGGCCAGCCGACAGGAGGACCAGCATGGCCAGCATGGCCAACATGGCCAGCAACATGGGCCACATGCTGAAATGAAATGCGTACACGGCTGCCACGAATACAACATGCCGCTAACTGGCTGGCGTCATACGCCATAAAAGAGGCGACGACGAGGGGGAGGACAGAGTGAGCAGCGTCACTAAGGTGGTTAGGTGTTTGTACTTGGGTAGCGTAATTGCTGCTCCTTTGTTGCACCATCCACATTTGCAACACTTTTTCCATTGCACTTAATTAGTATTTAAGTGTTATTTACAGCGGTCAGTGGCGAGCGCAACAGCAACTAGAACTCAAACTGACAACGACTTCATAGTATAAACTTTTAATAAACTCATTTTTATTTAAAGCAAGGCATAACACACACACAAACACAAACACAACACAAACACACACACATTGACATAAAATGTTGGAGAAATGTAAACATGAGCGCAAAGATCAACTTTTGCTACACTTTGTAGCGCTTGTATTTGCTTTGCCCTCATGTACACTGGAGTACTATAAATTAGTAGACGAATATGTGAAGTTTGAGACTTACAGCTGATATAGATAATATATATATATATATATATATATATATATATATATATATATATATATATATTATATATCTTTTTGTTTGTCAATTTAAGAATTCTGCCTGGTACTATGCTGAGCACTTTCTCAGTTTAAGAGTTTAAATTCTTATTTGTCTTTCAGGTCTCTCTCTCTCTCTCTCTTAGCTGTTGGCTTAAAACGACTTTTTATGTCCAAAGTGAACATTTGTTAGGCGATATCTATCATATATATTAATGTCAAGAAATCAGGGCAAAACTAAACTTTTGGCAGTCGTGAAATTAGTGAATGTAAAATAGAAAAGAAGGTTCCACTGTTAGAAATTTGTTATTTATTTTCCAGTTGTAAGTGCTAAAATGCAGCTGCCTTTAATTGCATTTCGATGAGTATTTCTGTTATATTGTTCTTATATATCTCTTCATGTGATGTTAAAGTACACATTTGATGTTCTGTTTCTTCACTTAATAAACCCAAAACACACCAATATTATATTATATTATATATCTCTATTACCAAGCGTAAGATACTTAGATAAAGAGAGCAGTTCCGCCATTGTAATTGAAAAATCAATAACGAGCCAAATCACCTCAAAGCAAAGCTACAAATTAATTAGTGAAATTTTTTAAATGATCCAATTTGTTAGCATAGGCAAATTATTTATTATTAAATTATAAATTACAAATTATTTTTTTTTATCCAATTTTTTTATTCATTTATTTTTTAAGTTTTTTTTTTTAATTAATGAAATAATTTTATTGTTAAACCATAAAGAAAGTCTAAGCACACACAAGGCACACAAATACCAACATGAGTTAAAAGTCGAAAATTATTAGCGAAAAATTGAAATTCTCACTACTTTCTCAACGGCTTTTCATAGCTAAAACCCAGCCATATATGCTCAGCAATCTCTCAATTTTCGCAATTATTGTCATAGTGTTAATATCTCATTGCTCTCTTGGAAGCAGAGTATTTAATATTCGTTATATTAAATACTTTGCGGTCTTCGTGATTTTTTGTACTTTATTTTCATTTATTGCGCTCGCTTTTTATTTGTTTATCTGGCCGCTGTTTGCGCATGAAATGAATGTAAATAACACATAGTTAATTGTCGGGTAGCTGAATGTCATGTGCACATCTCAATTTATTTTTTGCTTTTCGCTTTTTATGATGACATTTGCACGATGGCAAATGGAGCGTGCCGCCGCACATCGCTTTGGGATGAAGGAAAATTAAGTGCGTTTTCAAAGAGCAAGGCCAAGACCAGAGGCCAATAGCCAATCCCCATGGGCGATGCGGGTCGGAGCGTATATGTTATATGGCCAACTTGAACTAAACGCAAAAGTTTTTAAAGTGAGTTGCGGGCGAGTGCTGACGGCAGGCTCTTAAGCCTAAAATCTTTGCATTTCATTTGAAAGTCCAGGCGCATATCAATTTACCTCGGTGCCATCGTAAATTCATTAGGCCATGGCATAAAATGGCAAATTAATGGCTCAAATGGCTCAACCGCATTTCAGCTCCTGCGGCGAGCAATTTAATTGCCGCCCGAACACGAAACGCGCTAAAATTTAAAAATAAACCCGCATATTTTTGCTCTAATGCGCGTTAGCTAAATGCTCTCCTCTTTTTTTTTAGGATATATAAATATATCTATATATTTATACATATATATGTACATATATATATATATATATATATATATTTGTATTCAACAAGGGACTGACGGCAGCTTTGGGTTTTATTTTTGGGCTGCTGTGCGCTATCTTTGCAAATGATTTGACCCTTGAATGTCATGACCCGTATCACAGTCTATGCCAGATGCGAACTCAAAATACGTTTCGCTGGGAAAATTCATCATAATCGACAGCTGACAGAAAATTGTCAGAAACAATGCGCAAAATTCATTCAATCTAACGGAAAAAGGACACCAAAAAGTTTTTGATTTGCTATTACATTTAAAATCATTTCTATGTACTCTAGTATCATTGAGTTTTAATAATAATTATAATAATAGAAATTATTTATAATAAAAATATAATAATAATAGAATAGAATAATAGTAATTAATAATCATAATAATAATAAATATTTCAAATTAAAATTAAATGTCATAATAGAAATTTATAATAATAAAAAAAAAGAATAATAGAAATAATAGTAATTAATAATAACAATAAGAGTTATAATAATAAAAATAATAATAATCATACCAATCGTAATTATAATCATAAATAGTTCTAATTCAAATTAAATGTCTTTAAAAAAACACAACCAATCAAAGGCTTGAGTATCAGAAACTGTTTAATATTTTAGAGAGTTTAATAAATAAAGTGACAGATAATTTTTGAATAATAACCTATTAAAATCTAAATTATAAAAAAAATGCATTAGAATAATAAAATGAGCTCATCTAAAATTATTGGAAAAGAAAGAAAATAATTTGTTCGTAACGCTTATAAATATTTTAAATGTTTTCTTGAATATTTTAAATATGTAAATTCTTGAAATTAATTATTATTCATTATTCATCATTCATTGTTGTATTCATTATTAAAATATTTTTAAAATTAAATGCGCATCGCTTATATTGTTTCTATTTGTAAGAATGATTGATTTTTACAACTGTTTTTAAAGTTATTATTATAATTTTTTTGGAGTAAAAATTGTAGAAAAGCCTCAGCACCTTCAAAAAAATTATTCACAATGATCAAACTTGTTGTCGACAGTGAGGTTTATTGCAATAAATAAAAAACACATTAACAGCTTTATACTCAAAAGTATAAAAATGAAATTCACAAAAATATCTATTTAATTAGCCTAAACTTTTATTTTATTTTACAATATAAATATATATTCATAGTGTAAATGTCTGGAAATATAGCAACATTTGTGGAACATATTTTTATATATTTTGATATGTCCCTATTAGATAATATCTATGACTCTACACGTAAAAACATGCCCTAATTCCTGGCTAAAGTAGTATATGTAATGCACATAATACACTGTATGGCTAGCTATTTCTATTTAGTGTTATACACAGCCGCAACGACTGTATAACATTATCAGTTTATTTGAGTTTGTTATGTGCCCCGTGAGTTTTATCAAAGTGCCAACTATTTTTATAGAATTAAGATAAACTCTTAATTAGGCAGAAACTGGCGCAGGCGTGAAACCAAGGCCGCGCTCCGGAATTGTGTGCTGGTCCCGGGTCTCTGGTCCCCGGCTACCGGGGACCGGGACATCTGTTGCTTTCTGTTATTGACATTGTTGTTGCTGTCGTTGTCGTTGTCATTGCTGTTTTTATCGCTAATGTTCATAGCGTACGTTTGGTAAATGAGTTTTTGCTGCCCAGTGCTATCACCAGCAGCAGCAGCAGCAACCTGCATGGAAATTACCAACCCACACACGCCGACCGCACGAAGTGTGTGCGCACATTAATTTATATAAAATATGTGGAAATATATATATATATATATATATGTATATATATTGTATATTTAACAAGCAAACTGCATTAAGATTCAAACGTGGCACAAACGCTCCACAGATGAAAGCCCCAGAAATGTTGCCTACTTATTAGGGCAAATCTGCTGGAATTTTGTGTTGCCTACTTATTTGGGCAAGAATTTTGGTATTTGTAGTTTTTGCGCTGGCAGCTGTTGTAGCTAAATATCGACATTCTGCTGAGTTCACTTTAATTAAATAACTGCTCATCATCGTTATCAACAGCAGCAGCATTGGCAGAAGCAGCAAAAACAACCCACGCATATTTTGCATTGCAATTTAACTTTGATTTCCATTTCCATTTTCAATTTGCATTTTTCTTTGTTTGCTTGGCTTAATTAGAAATTCTATTCGCTGCTTTGTCGCTGAGCGCGTGGGCCGCGTGCAATTTCAATTTCATCCAGCTTGCTCAGCAATATGGCATTTAGATTGAGATTTCAGCTCCAGTTGCCTCAGTCGGGTGCATAGCACAAGCTGTTTAATCTTTGAGTTTTGTTTTGTTTTTATTGTCTTCTAACAACTGCAGTGCAAAGGTCAAAGAGAATTTCTAGTGCGAATTTCTAGCAAATTGGCATTCAAATGCATGGGGATATATATATATATATATATATATATATATATATACATATATATATATATATATATATAGATATATATGAATACGCTTTGCTTCTTTTGTCAAGCGCTCTCACAGACTCGCATTTCATGTTCCACATTCTGGGAACTCGATGCTGTTATATTTTCAGCTCGCTTGAAGATTCCAGCTTTCAGCTCAAACAGTCAAGGATTATAAATTTTGCTTTGATATGTTCGCCCTGAATACGAGACTTAAGGTTCCCCTGGCAAAGCCCCCTCCATACACATACACACGCACACACATACAGAGAGAACAGGATTATTTATTGATATCTATTTTTTTCGTGAAAAATATTCTTTATATAAGTGTCATATGTCACATATGTATATACCTCGATTGACTGCCGCAATGTCAACACACACGCAGCTTAAAAGTTCCAGTTCTTACCCACCCCACGAACATATGCTTAACAGAAATTTTGAAAGAAAAACCAAAAACACACACACACACACAAAAGTGCTGGCACACGCATTATGTCATGAGCATACATGCAACATTTTCTTTGTGATGCTGCTTGGCTGCCTGTGAACCAACTCTCAACAAAGCTAAGCTCATCTGTCTGTCTGCGAGTGTGTGTGTGTGTGTGTGTGTGTGTGATTTGTATTGTCTACTAAGCTGAAGCCCTCGCAACAATAGCTACGATGAGTTGAGTCGAGTTGAGTTGAGCACATAAACAAACGCCCACATGCAATTGGCTGCACGTCTTCCTTGCTCAATTATGCTGCCCATTGACTTCTCATACACAAAAGTTTTACGAACTCTGGATTAAGTCTCGTGCTTGGGTGTTCCCAGCCCGCCTTAGCACTTGGCTCCAATGATTGTTCTCAACTGCATGGAGCAACTAACTAACTAGCTTGATTGCCCTGCGATGCTGCGGGTCTTTATAGATTATTTTGCTTTTATAATATTTATTTCGCCATCTTCGCTCTGGGCGCTTCTCGCTGCATTTTAATTTTCACTTTGTAAACAGCGCATAAAAAATGATTTTAAATATGCAGAAGCCGCGCGCTGCCTGAACTTTAATTAACAACAATTTGTGCTCGGCTTTCGCTAACTTAGTCAAAATGTAAATGAGAAAATGTAGCTAAACGCTGCCTCAGCAGAAGCTGCTCCTGCTGCTCCTGTAGGTTTTCTTCAATATATTTCTGTATAACAGCGTGCTATGTAAATGTATCAAAAGTTGCGGTCGACTGTTGCTTATGTACTACGATGTTCGAATGAGCGGGGAGCACTCTTTTCCATTATCTCTAGATACCTCTACACTTTAGACTGTAATTGGTTTTTTTGTTTTCCTTTCACGCCGGACGGAGGACAGGCTGCAAGGCAGCTGTGCCGTTGCTAAATTAATGATGTCCAGACAGAGGAGTTTTCATTTAAGCACGGGCATCGTTTAGGAACGTTAACGGTACTGAATGGCGAATAGCGAATGGCGCATGGCGCTGACATGTGAGTCGACATACGCCGAGTTAATGGAATGAAGGCACTGTCGTTAGCAGTTAGGGACCCCGCTGCTACGCAGCTTTCTATGTTTTATGGCCATGCTGCAGAAAGCGTGCCGACGCCTTCGAAATTCCCAGTGCTTTCAATGCGTGCTTATTTGCCTCACATTAGCTTTGTGCTCTGTAACTGTCAGTTGGGTCCTGCTTGAATACACACCAAACCAGCATGGCATGACAAACTGAATATACTGAGATGATGTGTGGAATGCCAGCGAAAGGCCGTACGGCCGTATGGCCGGATGGCCGCATAGCCGTCTGGTCGTCAGACTGTCTGAAACGATGATGCAGATAGAAACGTTGACATTTCTATTACAAAGAGAAACATTTTTACCCAAGATATGCGAGAATAGAATATAGAAAACAATGCATAGCCGACCATCACATACCCTAATATAAGAAATCAGTTGAATTTCTTGGAAAACTGTGGGGAAATCATTAAAGCAGAGTGACCCCATAAGTGTGATAGTAAAAGGAACTGCAAGAATTAAGTTATTTCAAATATTAGAATATTTGCATATTACTCATTTTGAAGCTACATTAATGCCATTGTATATGAATTATTACATTATGATAATGGCTTCACTGGAAATGCTAGTAAGTAGGAGGAAGAGTAAGAGATAGTTTGGGCTGAACTTCGTATACTGGTATGCTGGCTACGAAAAGAGTTTTCTGTAAGGTTTTAATATCTGCTTTGATCTCTGATAGAATTTCGCCTTGCATTGCAAAAGATTATAGCCATGCTCAAAATTTAATCAGGTTGCATATTTTAACTTAAGCAAAATTTGTATAATATTTTATAAATATTTTTTCGCATTAAGTAGAAAAACAAATTAATTGGTAAATAAATGGCAAATCATATTCAATACTTGTACATTTACGCATTTGCAATAACTTAAACAACTCCTGAAATGTAGCTTTCGAAAGTAGTATCATTCTTGCTTGGTCAGTTTATTGCATTTCAGGAATCTCGCTATGGCTTCAAGACACTTAGACTCATTTAAATGGAAATTGATAAAGCAACATGACTATGTATAATTTATAGATGTGTGTATATATCCTATACTATGCGTACATGGCTAGTGCTCAAAGACGTTTTCTTCTTTGTCTTGTGCATTTCGCATGCACTCGACAGCCATAAAGCAAGTCAGGCAACTCTTTGCAAGATGCCCTGAAGCAATGCATAGCGCCTGCTGTTCAATACATTGAAGGCAGTAAGAGAGTCTGAGGAGTGCTGTGCTTATCAATACCCTTGCCACAAATTAAAGCAGATTTTATTAAAAAAAAAAATGTCTTTTATTGGCAAAAATTAAAAAAAATAAAAAAATTAAAGATAAAAAATTCATATTTATATATTAAATAATTGAATTTTTACTATGGCCAACTGCAACTAGATAGTAATACAATTTGATGGAAATGAAGCGACAAATGTTGTAAGCTCTCAGGACAGACATGCTGTCTTAAGGCTTAAATGGATTGGCTGCCCGCAGAGCACGCGAATGGCTGCGCAGATCGGCAGTTTAATGGTAAAACACTTATACATCTATCAATACAAAGTTGCATATTTAGGGATTAACTGATAAGACCTACTCTAATGGTAGATTATACGGCTCATTGTGCATTCAAACAGCTGGCTGCCGCTGTGGAATGCGGATGCGTCAGACGTGAACAGCGGGAGCAGGAAATATGTCAAACACACATATGTATGAACAATTTCTGCTAAAGTATCTCCCTGCAGCGCTTCAGCTCCATACTAAGCGACGCTAATCTGGTTTTCTGCAGCTGTCTGTGTGTGAGTGAGTGCTCGCCTGTTTGTGAGTGAGTGTGTGTGTGTGTGTGTGTTTTGTATATGTTGTCTGCAGAGCTGATGCCCTCGTTACAAAGCCCACGACTTCGAGTTGAGCACATAAACAAACGCCCACATGCAATTGGCTGCGTGTATTCTTTGCTCAATTATGCTGTCCATTGACTTCTCATTCATAAAAGTTTTACGCACTCTGGATTAAGCGACGTGCTTAAGCCCAAAGCAGAGACATAGGCAGAGGCTAAACTGCAGCGCCAGCTATGAATGACTGGACTAACTAACTTGATTGCTAAATGATACTTTGAGGCTTGCTAGATTATTTTATTTACTATAATATTAAATTAATTTTTTTTTTTTTTTAAATTTATTAATTTATAATATATACATCAATACATTTTTTCTGTTTCTGTTTATTTCATATATATATTTCTTAAATATTTTTATTTCATGTATTTTTATTATTTATTTTAATTTTATATTTTTATTTATTTATTTTGTATTAAGTGCAGAACCAGAACACAATATTTTTTGCTTAACATCACATAAGTAAATGCATAGATTAAGACCAAGCCCAGAACTTGAATTGCCAACAGCTTGTGCTCAGCTTGCGCTAGCTTAGCTCAAAATATAAACCAGAGAATCAGGCAGGTAAACGCTGCCTCAGCTCGAGCTGCAGCAGCTGCTGCAGGTAAGCTCGCTTTGTGCAATGTCTTCAAATTGCTGTTGCACCAAACCAGGCGAGGCAGAGACAAACACACACACACACACACGCACACACAGAGAGTGTGCTAGAGAAAAAGAGAGAGAGAGCGAGAAATTGCAAGCGAAATACAGTAATATTCATGTCAGAGTTGCCGCAATCTGGCTCCAGCAGCATTATTAATGACCCAATTATGAATATTTAGGACGATTATAGCATGCATATTATGACTATATAAAAATGTGTATATAGGTGTATGTGTGCCAGTTAAATACCTGCAGTTGTTTGCACCATGTTGCCAGCCCTAAAGCAGTGAAGCTTTTAACTTTTACACACGCGCGCGTAAAATATGTATATACATATACAGAATTTGTATATGTTTTCGTTTCTGTTTTTTTTTCTGTGTTGTTTTTTTTATGATTTTTGGTTTATATATTATGTAGTCTGTCGGATTTGGTGTGCTTTGTGTGCGCGGTTTCTGCCACGGTACACGCTGCGTATAAGCAATTTCTAGCTAACTGCGTCCTGTTTACAATAATAATGCTCGCTGGCTGCTGCTGTTGCTGCTGCGGTTGTTGCTACTGTTGCTGCTGTTGCTGCTGTTGCTGCTGCTGATATCGCTTTCACTTTCATTTAGCCCAACTCGGCTCGCTTATTTACTAGTTGCTGGCTGAGTGCGTTTTATACTGAATTTGGCATGCTGCCGCTGGGGAGCAACGTACGCTGCTGTTGCTGTTCGAGCTGTTGCTGTTGCCGTAGCTATTGCTGTTGCCGTAGCTGTTGCTGTTGCTGCCATTGCCAGGAAGCAGTGCCCTAAAGCGAGAAGCAGCAGTCAGAGAGAATACAACTGTCGTATTATTATGAACAACAAAAACAAAAAAAAAAAAAACACACACACACACAAAAATCCTATGCCTGCGTACGTGTGTGTGCGAGTGTGTGCGTGCGTGCGTGTGTGCGTGTGAGTGTTTCTTTTTAAGCTATTATAATATTGGCATTTAGCAAAAAGCGTTACGACCGCACGCGACCAGCTCAAAAGTAAAACTGAAAGCTGGCATTCGTTGCGTTCCACAAATCCACGAAGCTGTTGCTATTGGGGTTGCCATTGCCATTGCCGCTGTCGCTGTCGCTGCCACTGCCACTGCTGCTGCTGCTGCTGCTGACGCTACAATCGCTGTCGCCGTCGCTGTCGCTGTCGCTGTTAGTGTTACTGCGGTGGCCGCAGTCAGAGCTCAGTTGCGCCGTCAGCCCTTCTGGCTGTCTGCCTTTCCCTTTTAGCCTAGCATCAAAAGCTTTTTTAACTGCCCTTTAACACTTGTTGTCCCGCTTGCACGTCTGCCGTAATTTTATGTATCTGTATGTGCGCTCACACACACACACACACACACACGAACACACACATACATATGTACTATGCTGACGTCGAACGGCGTTCGCCACAAGCAACAGGACAAACGACCCGGCTCTGACCCCAGCCCCAGTTTCAGTTCCAGTCCTCGGATTGCCCCAAATTCGGCATCTGTTTTTGTTGTTGCGTTCGCATTTGCTGGCTTCAGCGTTGGCGAGTTTGCGCGTTGCGCTTACTGCAACCCGCTCCGCACTTGATCCTCCAGCTGCTCCTCCTCCCGCTGCTGCTGCTGCTGCTGCTGCTGCTGCTCCTGTTGCGCTGAGCTCTGGCGTCACTGGACCCCGCTTGCCGCTTGTTCAGGCTACTGCACATTCCAAATTCCTGTGTGCCAAACATCAAATCTGACAGCTCCACCTACACCGTCACCTGGGCGCCCATCACAGCATTTGCTCAAATCCGGAAAGCAAACAGACTGCATCTATGTACATATCTTAAAGCTCTCTTTCAAGTCTACGTCATTGGCTCGGAGAGCAAATGGAATGCTTATGTATATATGTATATATTATATATATATGATACATCCCTATATATATATATATATATACATATATATATTATTATTATTTTTTTTAATATATATCTATATATTACATTTATTATAATATATATTTTATATAATATATAATGAATATACCCAAAGTAAAATGTCGACCATTATAAATGAAACTAAAAAATTTATTTATTTATTTATGTTTTTTTATAGTCGAGACTCACGGAAAACGAGACGTAAAAGAGCAAAGTCCTATTAGTTCGAAACGACAAGCTTTTTAGACAGTGTCGTAATGCTCAAGCTCCATCTCGAAAACTACTATTAATATGGATTTCATATTTGACAGATATACAGATATATATACGAAGTCTATTTAAAAAATATATCGTAACTTTTTCAGTGGTCGATTTTTTGGACCAAATCAAAGAATCTAATGATGACCCAGTTGCCATATTTCCCAGCACTGGCCCTGAAAAAACCCAAGAAAGAACAAGGTTAAGCTAAGGGTATGGTTAATGAGATAATGTCGGAATCAAAGGAGCCGAACACGATCAAAAAAATTGTTTTTAAGATTTTTGAAGATTGGAAAAAAGTGTGGCACAAACCTTTAATTTTTTTTCCAAAATGATATATTTCTTTATCAATTTCTAATTATTCTCCCTTCCGAATAAACTCAATCCGACATTTTGAAGGGGGGCAAATTTGAAATTAAAGAGCAAATATATAACTTTCGGGAAAAAAAATACAAATTGCGATACTTTTCGAACATAACACGTTAAAATATCTGATTTCATCTTCATAAATTTCGAAGACTTGAATGCTTCAAGTTTGTTTCCATTGAACGTCTTATCAAATTTTAACAGACTACCACAAACTAGAGTTTAATTAATAAATTTTTCTTAAATATGTCCAAATCTTAAGGATTACCACTTATGGAATAAGCAATGGCCTCATTATCATTTTGCCGGGTATCTCTTAGTCGAGCAATACAAATTCACTCACTCGTTTTGTTGATTACTTAAGGACTTTATGTCTGACTTGAACACTATGTATAGAAATAATCCGAAATTTGTTGGTATAAAAGCGTATGTTTTAGTCGTGCTCTACCGATTTCCTAGTCGAGCAATATCTTAGATAGTACTCGATAGCTTTTGGAATAGTGTTGCATAATAGGGTATTTCTTAGTCGAGCACTATCAATTTGCGAACTTTGTTATATAAAAGAGAGATTCTAGTAAGTAAAGTTTAAATACT
>JAWNOX010000053.1:6947500-7287500 GCA_035045555.1 Drosophila fulvimacula | reverse complement strand
AACTCGTTACCCACCGTCTCGTAGCTGCTTGTCGAGGGTGAACTCTTTATACTAAGCATCAATATATTGCCGCTGCCGTCTAGACTGAAACCTAGATCGCCTTCGGCTTCGGAATCACCGAAGCAATTGTCGTGCACGCGGAGTGGTTCCATGTCATCAATGTTCTGAAACTCCAACACCACCTGGCCGCTCATCTCTGCTGGCACCTCGGATAACTGTTCTTCTTTTTCCTCTGCCTCTGGTAACTGCTGCTGCTGCGGGTCTTCCTCTAATGAGGGCTGCTCCTCGTTTAATGGCTGCTCATCGTACTCATCGCCCGGATCAGATATGTCCGAAATGTCATTGTCGTCAAATACATCATTCTCGCCCTCAGCCAAGCCGTCATTGTCCACATCCAGCTGACCGTTGCCATTGGTCAGCAGACCGTTTGCAGCGAGTGGATTGGCATTGGCTGCCAGTTGAGCTTGCTCTGCGCTAAGCTTGGCCACGGCTAAAGCTGTCTTCTCCTTCTCCCGCTGGCGCACAATCGCCTCCACAGCCAGCCACTCGCTCATCGTGGTCTCATAGTAATGCTTGCAGGTCTCGTCCTGCTTTTTGCGCTCGTCCGGCGTCGAGCCGAACGCATAGTGGCCCAGCAGATACGGCCACACCTCCTTGCGCAGCTCGTGTTCAACGCCACCAAAGTAGACCAGCCGATAAAGCTCGGACTCGCTAGACACGACGCCATTAACATTCATCGCCTGCCACTTCTCCTTAGTTAGTCCCTGCTCATTGGCGGCCACTGCAAGCAAGACATGTTAGAAATGGCCATTGTCAAGACTAATTTCAGTTCACTTACAATCGGGAGTGATGCGACCATTAACCAGGCCGGACAGATGCGTGCGCACCGTGGATAAATGGCGGCAATAGGCCAGCCAGCCGTAGAAGGCGCGCGAAATGATCTGACGACGCATCGTGGAGCAGACCAGCTCAATGCTAGCCGTTTGGCTGGCCTGTATCAACGGCGGATCCGGATTGCTGCTCTGGTCAATGGACAAGCTCTTGCTGGAGCAATCGCTGCTGCCGGTGGTCGAGCAGCTGCCCAGATGCTTGCGCCGTGGACTGGAACGACCCAGCTCCAGTATGGCATGTGTGGCCACTAGAGAGTAAATCAAATATCAAGATTTGCTCAACAATTTCAGATCAGCTACTTACGGAACTCCTCGTGCTGGCTCTTGCTGACCACGCGAAACACATAGTCAATGGGCGTCTCATCGCTCGAAGACTCCATGACCGAGGGCAGAATATGCCTGCGCACACTTTTGGGCCAGGGGAAGAGCTTGCCAATGCCGCGCTGTGACCAGAGCGGCGGATCGAGCTGGCCGTGCGGCAGCAGACCCGTCTCCAGGCAACTGAGAAACGCCTGCAAGTGCCCGCCCTCCGGGAAATGTATGGGCGGACGCTGCACGCCATCCTGACCCACTAGGATGATGGTGCCGCCGGTGTCGCCGCCACGATTTTGATGGCAATGCACATAGACGATTTCATCGACATTGATATTGAGAGCGTAGCTCCAATAGAAGCTTTTGTCACTCACGTCCGGATCGTTGTAGCCGTTCATCAGCTGATTGGGCGTCCACTTGATGGTCAGCGACTGGACGCTCTGGTGCAGACTGAGATAGCCTGGCATCGGCTCGGCCACATCTTTGGGCAGCACCAGTACGTTGTTCTTGCCGTAGAGCAGGGTTGTGCGCGAGTTTTGATGCAGCGACTCGACATAGTCCTTGGCCACGCTCGCCGGCGAGCAGGCCTTGAAGCTACCGCTGCTCGTGTCCTCCGAGCTGGTGTGCAGGCTGCGCTTGAAATTGATGATGGGTCGATGACAGGTGGGGGGCGTGCGATTGCCCGAGCTGATGCGATGGCGCTGCACCTGCAAATTGATTCAGAATGAGGCAACCTATTTGAAGCGATTTGCTGAGGCGATGATGCTTACCAGCTCGTCGGCGCAGGGATCGGACCAGTAGTGGTCGGCAGTCTTGGCGCACGTGAACTCCAGAGCACAGGGTCCAACCAGCAGCGAGCTGAGTATGGAGCCATAATCGGGATCGGCGACCAGCGCCTCGCGATCGTAGTAGTTCTGAGCGTTGTTCACCAGATGCTCAATGATCTTGGCCAGACGCTTCTCATAGAGTGCCAGACGTATCCACAGGTATTTACCCAGCGGCGCTGAGGCACCGTTAGCGCCCACTGAGGCGACAACCGTATTGATGGTGGTCACCGAGCTGCTGCTGCAGCTGCCTTTGTTGAGCAGCTTTGGCTTGATGATACTATCGCTGCTCGAGGACGAGCGCTTGCCGCTGACCGCATGACTCTCCTGCGCCAGCTCCAGTTCCAACAGCCGACGGCTTACGTAGTCCGCCTCCGGGCAAATCTTGGCTATCTTCTGTATCAATGCTGTGGTCGACGAGGTCTTGAACAGGCCGAGCGCCCGACGTCGCAATCCCTGGCTGAGGCAGGCCTCGACAGCGGCGCATAGCGAAGTCACCGAGCTGCTCTCCTCGTGCACGTACTTCTTGGTGACAGACTCCTCCATCAACTGCTTCACCTCCTTCTTAACGCTCGCAATCAGGCGCTCCTTCAGCTCAATTTCTGCATTTGAGGAGAAAAAAAGGACAAAGGACGGCAAATTATGTCTGAACATTTCCTGGAATTCGACATGAAGGCTGATAACCTAACCCGGACGTCACAATACAATAACTGACAAGATGGCAGCGAACTCCAGATAGAGCTCCCATTGCCTTTTTCAGTTATTAAGGCCACCCAATCCCTGGGACCTGGGACCTTGGATCGGGCTCTTTTCTCTTTTCTGATGGCTTAACCTTTTCGCAGAGCCCTACTCACTGGCATTGCATTGCCAGACCGTTGTCAATCATTCAGTTATCAATGTCAACTCGCTGCCGCCTGCACGACCAACTACTTCTGTATGTATACTATTCATTGACGTATTCACAAATATGCTAATGGCATGCGAAAAGGAAACCCAAAAAGGCGCGCTTCTAATTAGAATGCAAATAGGTTGAAGCGGGATTTTGGATTTTGGATTTTGGCTAGCGGCATTGACAACCTCCCATGCTCGCATTTGGTAGAAGTATTTGCTAACATAAGGGCATGTATATATATGTAAGTATATATATATATTGATTCTAAAGGGGTACAGCTCGAAGCAAGCAGATTTATTGAACAAGATTTTGATTTTCCGAGTTAGAGCCTTCGTAAGGAAGTATGCCACTAGGGTATGCTTAGGATGGAATATCGATTGTCATTAGAATGGTTCATTATAGAATTTAATTAACATTATACAAGAGTATAAAAATTAATTTTACTTTAACTTAAAGAGGTAGAGCTCGCCGATTGATTTTCCTACTATGCTACTAGGACGTCCTTAGGACAGGAGTATTCAAAGTGAATTCGATATTCATTTGAATTAATCATTATTTAATTTAATTAACAAGATATCATATATATAGAGTATATATATCGATTCTACTATACATTGAAAAAGTAGGAGCAGATTTCTTGGATTTTCGAAAGGTAATTAGAAACTAGGACGTGCTTAAGGCGGAAATGATAATAGTGAATTCGCTACGGAAAGGACAATACCATTCGGCATTAATCATTTCATTTGCTCCAAGCAAGCAGATTTCTTAATGTTAACTTTGATTTTCCTAAGGGGATTATGTTACTAGGCCCATATTAGGACAAGAGTATTAGTACTGAATTCGGTACCCATTTGAATTTATCATTAAAAAATGTAATTAACAAGATATAAGACTATATATATTGGTTTCTACTATAGCTAAAGAGGTGGGGGCCGAAGCAAGCGTATTTTTAAAAGTAGCCTTTGGTTTTCCAAAAGGGACTAAGACGTCCTTAAGGCAGTGATAATATTGAATTCGATATCCATTTGAATTAATTATTTAATCAAGATATATGACACTAATTTTGCATTAACTTAATAGATAGAGCTCAAAGCAAGCATATTTCTTAAAGTATACTTTGATTTTCCTAACATAGTCCCTGTACTAGAACAACCTTAGGACAAACGAGAAAAGCGATTGCCATTCGGTGTCCATTTGAATCGTTATATAATTTAATTAACAAGATTATGTACTCATATCTTGTTCATTAAATTATATAATTATATTTTGATTCTAATGTAACATGAAAAGGTAGAAGCAAATTTCTTGGATTTTCCGACAGTGGATTAGGGACGTGAGGCTTAACAAACCAGGTAGAGGTAGAGGTAGGGCCCTTCTAATTAGTATCAGCTTAGTGACAAGAGTGTTAATAATAAATTCCAACGATAAAAGCGATTAAGCGACTTCGCCATTGTCAGTCGGTATTCATTTGTATTAATCATTATATAATTTAATTAACAGGATATATGAGTATATCGATTTTACTATTCCTAGAAGTAGAAGCAGATTTCTTGGATTTTTCGCAAGCTAATAGAGAATTCATAAGAAACTATGCTACTGGGATGTGCTTACGAGAGGAGTGTTCGGTATCCATTTGAATCAATCATTAAATAAGTTAATTAGTATGAGAGATAAGATAAGAGTTTATATAAGTATATTGAATCTACTATAACATGAAGAGGTAAAAGCAGATTTCGTGGAGTCCTTGGGGGTATTATGGTTTGAGACTTATCACAACTGTAAAGAGCTTAGTTGGGGCCCTTCTAATTGGTGTCAGCTCAGTGACAGGAGTGTTAATATTGAATTCCGTACGAAAAGAGCGATTAGGCAACTTCGCTCTTGCCATTCGCTATCCATTTGAATTAATCATTATATAATTTAATTAACAAGACACCTGGGCAGCGACGCCAGCTGGGCTGGGACTGCTAACCTTGACTTGCCAAGCAGAAAAGCAACAAAAGTAAAGAAATAATGAAAAAGCAAAACGAAGAAAAGCTTGCTTCAACCGTTAACTAGACATTGTGTGTACCTAGGCGGGTGGTGTGCGTGTGAGTGTGTTTGTGTGTGTGATTGTGTGTGTGTGTGTGCGTGTGTGAGTGCGTGGTGTTAGCTACACCTGCGACGCACACTCTTGACCCTGAACAACATAAAACAGCTGATGACAGGCAAACAGAGTGCACACACAGGAGTGCGAGCGAGACAACACCAGTTACAAAAGGACAATAGCGACTTGAGCGAGCGGGAGAGTCAGCCAGCGAGTGCAAGTGCGAGTGCGAGTGCGTGAGCACTCAGCACAACTGTAAATACTAGCTTGCGTCTCGCTTTTGCTCGTGCGCCTTTAATTTGCCGTCAGCTACGGCCTCGCGCTTGATTTGGTCGCGCCATATTGTAAATGGAAGCTGGACCCAAACATATGTTTGCCACCCAAACCAAGCCAGGCACATAAATGTGTATGCGTGTGTGAGCACACGCACATACACACGCACACACACACACGCACAGCTAGAAGCAGGTCAGGTGCACGCACGTCACCTTCGCAGCGCAAGTCTAAATACCAGGCTTGCTCGTAGCATTACGCTTTGGTAACCAGATTTTGAAACCCAAGGCTTTGATAACAGGAGCAGCACTGGAAGCTAAGACTAAAGCATTCAATTTTGCTCAAGATAATTGAAGGCTTACCTTAACAGATAGTTAGCGAAAACTATATCTTAGTTAAGTTAGTAAACTAAAACAAGCTAAACACAAGTAAGAACGTTGCTGTCGGGTGTTATCGACTGCTGAATACTCAATCATCAATTGGTAATCTAAAATTCTTTGCAAATCAATAGAGCATGTCAACAGTAATCCAATGATAAATTCAGTTTAGTGTATTAGTGGTAGTAGTAGTGGTAGTGGTAGTAGTAAGTAAGTAGTAAGTGTGTCATGCCCCTTTTAGACTTAGATATATTATTGGATTGGATTACCAGCCCAAGTATAAGTTCCGCATTGCAACTCTTTAGCACTTTGAATAGTAGAATTTCTGAATAGCCGGAAAATGTTTTTCCGGTTCACCACGCCCCTAGTGGGCGTATTGAGCAAATCTTGACTCTTTATCAGTTGGAGGTATACATGAATTCATATTCAAAATTTCAAGTCTCTAGCTTCAGTAACGACGCAATGATTTGCATTCATACGAATAGATGGACGGATACCCTAAATACGGAAATTGCTTAAGACCAATTTAGTCATTTCACGCTCGTGAATGAATTTAATAAGCTTTATAAACCAGCTAGTGAAACAAAATTGCATACAAAATCAAGAAAAAACATTTTTAGCCGGGCAAAGCCGGATACTTGAAATGTCGCTTGATGAATAATCGAAAAGGGTCAGCCGTGGGAACGTAAGCGCCGGTGCGCGAGCCACTTATTAAAAGTCGATATTTACTCAATTAGCTAGACTGAAGCGAAGGCCAAGAGCACAGTCAGTGCCACGACTAGGAACAGACAGACGGACGGACGGATGGACGGAGGGACGGGCGGACGAAAAGACGGACAGACAGGAGTGCTGTGCGACGACGACGTGCAACAGGCGCACACACGCGCGCCACAACACGCCAAAGGACATTGAAATGATGAATGCAAATTTGCGCGCATGACCCTGAACTTTTGCATTTCACGTTGGCATTGCGACAGGACGCGCTAAAGGCCATTTCACACAGGTATGCGTAATTTAATTGGCTCCGCCGGCCAATCGGCTTTGAGCCGTGGGCGATGGCTATCCGATAAAGCAGCCCGCACACAGAGCTCTTGAGCAATCGATGCCAATTAGAGAGCTATTTGCATTTCAAATTGCGAATACAATTAAGTGTGACAGGTGGCAGGTGGCAGGTGGCAGATGGCAGTTGGCAGTTGGCAGTTGGCAAGTGCCATGAGCTCCACGAGCGCCTCAGGTGCCTTTTTAACGCATTTAAATGTCAACATAAAGCTGCCTTTGAAATGAATAAGTCGACTTAATCGTGGCTTAAGCATTTCAATAATATGCCAAGTTGTTTTCAGTCTCGCTCTTGCGCTGCGTCTCTTATGTCTGTTCTGTTAAGCTACTTAATTATGGGTAAGTAATGATAATGAGCGACATATATATATATATATACATATATAAAGCATTATTAGTCGGTATGAAATTAGGTCAATTAATTAAGCATAATAAAGTTGAGGTTGCTTCGATTTATTTCGCTTGAATGCTTCTTGCGTGGCTTGCCCTTTGTCGCTATCTATGGTACTATCGCTGACTATCGAGGGTACTATGGCAATATATCTATGGCAATATAGTTAACCATCAATGGCCCTATCCTTAACTGCTGTCACTATCGTTTAACTATCGAGGTTAGGTATTCCACCTCTCATTACTATTGGCCTAATACAACATCGATAATAAAATCAGATAATACATAAGTATAGTAGCCCAATAGTATTAGAGTTGGAAAGCAATCTAAGGTTAAGGATGATTAATATGATGATTAACAATGTATTGAATGATACCACACAATAGTACCAATGATGGTTAACGATGTCTAGCGATAGTACCAACGATGGTTAACGATGGCTAACGATTTCTAAAGATAGTACTATATATAGTATCAAAATGAATAATTATTATATAATTAACGCTGATTAAGGATCATTAACGAAAATTAATGATAAATAATAGTCAACGATATTACCATCGATAGCGAGTACCATCGATTACTAAAGATAGTACCATCCATACTATCATTGATGTTCATGATAATTAACGCTGATTAAAGATCATTAACAAAAATTAATGATAAATAATTGTTAATAGTCAACGATATTACCATAGATAGTGAGCGATAGTACCATCGATGGGAATGAATTAGAAGTAGAAGATTCATTCTACCGAAACAATAAGCAAAGCAAACGCACGTATTCGACTTTTTGTGTGTTTTTCTTGAGCAAATAAACAAAGTTAGAGCCATTTACAATAGTTAAAGCAATTGCTTTGGGCAACAGCTCCCCAAGCTGTGTTCAAGCATATGCAATATTCATGATCCTATCATGTTCGAATGCTCATCAATTATTGAAAGTTCTGACAGGAATAACAACTCAGTGTGCATAGTTTGATTTGCGCACAACTATTTATTCCAATTGGCTGGAATTGCAGATATTTCATTCCATGCCCATAAAAGTATGCTACATAAAAGCTTTCCAATATTAATAAGGGGGGAGGGGAGGGGCGTGTGGGGATGAGCAACAGCGGAATGAAAACTTTCAGTCTGACTACGACTACACATATCATCACGCACCACACACAGTCACAGTCACAGTCGCTCTCACTCCCACACACATCCACCCGCAACACAAATTACAAAAGTTCTGCGCTACTCGGAAAGTTGCTGATAAACTTCGCATTTGTCTTGCAGAACATAAAATGATTTTGTTTCGTTTTCTCACCTTCAGCTGCGACGCTTTCTAATCATCAATAAACATTCACAGGCACGCACGCTCTCACACTCGTATAAACATGTACACACACACACACATACATACATAATATCAAAGCTATCTCTCTTGTTGTCATTGTTGTTGTTGTTGTTGCTGCTGCTGCTGCTGCTGCTGTTGTTGTTATTGTTTGTGTGTGGTTGCGGCATGGCAAAACGTGATATAAAATAAAAAAAAAAAAAGTTTTCTCACTCACCGCTGGTGGCATCGCTGTTGGCGTTGGAGGCGCCACCGCTGCTAAAGCTGTGTAGCATATTCATTTTTGTAGGGTCCGTGGAACGTGCTACGCCGCAAGGCAGGCTCCCGATTGCTGCTGCTACTGTCTCTTGTAGGTATGTAGTTATGTAGGTATGTATGCTTGTATGCTTGTTGGTATGTATGTGCGTAATTCTTTGGACAAATATTTTCAGTTTCAGTTTTGTTTATGCGTCTTCGTTGTTATTTGCTCCTCTCACACACACACACACACTCTCTCCCTCTCTGGATAGCTTTCCCGTTCTGTCCGCTGCGCGCTGTCTTCGTGCCTTCTCTTTTACTCTTTAGCTGGCGCTGTTCCGTTATCCCAGCTGTTGTTGTTTCTTTATGTATGTATTTCTTACTGTATTTTCTGGTGATTATTATGCAAACAAAAATATGTTATTGTATAAAAATCTATGTTCGTTGTATTCGAATTTGACAAAAACTTCATCTGTTGTTTATTCCCTTTGCTGTGGCATACAGCTGTACTACACACACGCACACGCACACACACATGGAGGCGCACGCATGCTAGTTTATGTATGTTGCTGTTGTTGTTGTTGTTGTTGTTGCTGCTGTTGTGATTGCTGCCGTTGCCGTTAGTTGTAAAAGCGTCGTCCAAAAATAATTACGCATTTTGGCATATGTGCATATGCGCATGGATCTGTATGAATTTGCGTGCCTGTGCATATGTATGTATTTCGGTATTTACATACATATGTATATATGTATGTATGTATGTATGTATGTATGCGCGCATATACCATACACACTCAACAACTCTCTGATGTTTTACATTGCGGCTGCTTGCGCGCTCTTCTCGTTGTTGCTGTTCAATTTGTTGTTGTAGGTAACGGACGAATATTTCGCTGGCGGCCCGCTATGCACAGTTCTTTGTGTTGCATACTTTCTTGAACTATCGGTCTCACACCATTTTTTGCCTCCCTCACACTGTGTGCGCTGTGTGCTGTGTGCGTGCGTTTGTATGTCTGCGCGTCTGTCCGTATTCGTCTGTTCGCTGTTGTCGTCCGTTTGCCAGCAGCTTCGTTTGTGTACTAACGGCACCATATTGACACTCACAAGCAAGTGTCGCTGCCAGTCGCATCACACACAAGTATCGAAAGTCGATAGATTACGATAGATGTAACTGACGATGGCGGTTCGATGTAAATTTCAAATAATTGTAAAAACTTATCTGAGCTAAAGCGATTTAATTTTAATTTATTTTTAGGATTTAAATATAATTCAAAAATAATACAAAAAATGTAATAAAGTTAATTTCAATTTGAGACACCGTCATCATCTTAAAGAACGTGCGAGTGAGAAGGCGAAAAGCATGCCATGAACTGATTGACAGAGCAAGCAGTGTTGCTTCGAACAGACAGTTCAAGCAGTGAAAAAGGCCAGAAAAAGCTAAACAACAATTTTACATTGCTGATAAGAGCATTTTAAGGAATGTTTTTTTTTTTTTACTTTTACTTTACAACAGCCGTAACATATTTAGAAATTAATTTCATTTGATAAATTCGGATTGATTTTATTTTTTTCATGTGCCTTCAAATTCTATATAAGTTCTATATATACATTCTAATTATTATCACGCCATTTTTGAAATCGTAATATTTGACATATTTACACATTTTGTTAATGTTAAAAAAAAAAGACATTCATTCATTCAATTCAGCTATACTTCTCGCCCGCCACAAACACTGACCGGAAAATAGCCAACTTGGCAGCACTAAGAGCGAATGAGAGATTGAGAAAGTTAATGAAAAAAACAAAGAGGGCAAAAAGACATCAAGATTGCAAGAGCGAGGGAGAGGGAGAGTGCTAAAAAGAGAAGCTGCGCTTCAATAAGAGGAAATCAAATCACTAAAACAAACAAATATTAAAAAAAAAAAATAAAAGGAAATTTTACAAAAATTAAACCAAAATAAAAATTTAAACATATATATAAACGAAATAAAAAAAGTCAGCAATATAAAAAAATTAAATATCCAATCAAATTTAAAGAGAAAATTAATTATAACACAAAAAAAAAAATACAAAAATAGCTTTTAAAAATGTATAAAAGTTAGATATATAAAAACAAAATTTTTTAAATATATAAATAACAAATTCAAAAACTAAAAATAAAATTGATAAGAAATAAAAAAAAAGAGAAAAAATTTGTTTTTAAAATTTTTGTTTTATAAATAAATATTAAAATATAAAATAAAAATAAAAATAAAAAATAAATATATATAAAATTGAAAAAAGAAAGAAATGTAAATTGTAATATGGAAAAAAAAAATTAAAAAGTAAATAACACATTCCAAAACTAAAAAAGTAAAATATATAAAAAAAATATATGGTTTTTAAATATATATAAAAAATAAAATCAAAATAAAAATTAAAAATGAATAAATAAAAATAAGTCAACAATATAAAAACAATTTTGAAAAAAAATATATACGCATATATATATATATATATATATATATATATATATATATATATATATATATATCATTTTTTTATATACACATATATATATATATATATATATAAATATATAAAATTGAAAAAAAAAGAAAGAAATGTCTATTGTAATGTAGAAAAAAAATTAAAAACTAAATAACAAATTCAAAAGCTAAAAAACAAAGAAAAAATAAATTGAAATTAAAAGAAAAAATAAATTGAAATTAAAAGAAAATAGTTTTGTATTTTAATACGAAATTCGATGTGATTTCACAGTGAGCCGTAAAGAAGCTGGCAAGTAAACAAGGCTTGGCCGTTTCAGCCTAACTGAAATGATATTCATACAAAAAGCTTTCCCTGGAATGTCAGTGGAGGTGTTAAGTAACGAGAATGGCGTCGCCGCAAGCCAGTTGCTGTGGTTGGTCTTCGGTTTCAGTGGGCAGACGGGAGATGTAGATGCCGAATCTCATTTTGCCGCTCTGCATGCGGGCGATGGTCGTGAGGGTCTCCGGCGAACGCTCTCCGGTGCGCTGATTGATGCAGATCATGTCGCAGCGCTGGCAGGGTCCGTCCACCTGGAAGAGTACGTCGCCGATGCGCAGCTGGGTGTAGGCCAGCTCCTCGAAGGGCAGGCCCGTATCGATGACAATGTTGGCGCGGAAGCGATCGACGGTCTCGTCCAGCGACTCCTCGAACTGCAGCGAGCGCACCGAGGCGCGGTTCACGAGCAGAAACTGGGCCTGATTCACCAGGCTCAGTTGCTGCTGCTGGCTGCCCGGCGCGCTGCGCTGCGCCGATTGACGCAGCAGACGCACGCCCTCCAGCCCGAGGTGCTGGCTCAGCCAGAGGGCCACCTCGTCGCCGCAGTCGTAGCCCTCGATGGCCTGCCGGCAGACCTTGCTGTGGCAGCGCGCCGAATCGGCCGCCTGGACGCTCAGCGAGAGCGGCACGGCGCAGGACGACTCGGCGAAATGCAGCTCCAGCTGATCCCCCACAATACGGGGCTGAACCAGGCACAGATCCGTGCAGCGCTTCTGGGTCAAGGCCATGCCGTTCACGTCGACGATCATCCACTCACGATCGTACTGCAGGCCCTGCTTCGTCAGGGGCCAGCGAGCCGTGGGCTGGTCGAGCTTAAAGGCGGCACAGGACTTCACCGGATAAATGGCCAGCTGGTGGAGGCGTGGGCGCAGGCGTTGGGCTCGCTGCTGCAGCACCTTGGGCAGCAGCTCCGCCTGCTGCTCAATGAAGTTGAAGCGCTGCTGCGGCTTCGAGATGACCAAATAGCTGCTGCGCAGCATCTGCAGGAAGCGATCGACGTCCTGGACGCGAGTCATGTAGCCGAAGGAGACGCGCACGGCGCCCGTCGGCTGCCCGTCCAGCAGGTCAAAGTAGTCGCCACAGATGCGTCCGGCGCGCTTGTAGATGGCATCCATCGTCTCGTCGTTCAGCTGCAGAAAGCGCTGACAGGCGCCCAGGTTGCAAAAGCAGCCGGTGCGCAGCAGCACCCGATGCAGTGCAGCCATGCAGGCGACCTCGCCGAAGCCCACGTAGCCGCCGGCATCGGTGCGCACATTGAAGGCCACAGTGCCGCCCTGCCTGGCCCGATCCTCGTAGCCGGCATGGTTGTACAGCGTGACTAGCGGCTCGCCATTGGGATGCTTCAGTTGGTTCAGCTGCTGCTCGCAGTAGCGCGCCAGGCCGTGCACGTGACGCGAGATGCGCTCGCTGCTGCGCCCGGGCACCAGGCGCTCCAGCGTGCGAAAGCCCTGCAACAGCTCCACGATGGACAGAAATGGCAGCGTGCCGTCCTCGAAGCGCTCGTGAAACGTGCTGCGCAGCTGGTGTTCCATGGTGTGCGGATAGGCATAGTTGATGGTGCCGCCGCCATAGAAACGCTTGCGCAGCACCTCAGCGCCGCGCCGGCTCACCAGCAGCCCGCCCACGCCCGTCGGATAGCCGAAGATCTTGTAGAAGCTAACGCACACAAAGTCCGGACGATAGCGCTGCAGGTCGAGAGCGCTGCTGGCTGCGTAGGCAGCTGCGTCTAGGCAGACGTAATAGTTGGGATCGGCTGCTTTGCCTGCTGGCTCCGACTCCGACTCCAACTGCGACTGCGAGGCGCGCCAGATGCACTTGCCCAGCTGCCGAGGGCCGCCGCTCTGTATCTGCTCGATGGCCGCTAGAGGAATCTTGTAGCCGCTGAAGTTGCACTGGGCGGAGAAGGTGACCAGGGAGTTGCCCTGGGCTGTGGCAGCAGCAGCTGGAGCTGGAGCAGGAGCAGCAAGAGGAGAAGGAGCTGTAGGCTGTGCCGACTCCAGTTTCAAATCCAGTTCCAGTTCGTCTTTGGTCAGCATATAGATGCCCTTGGCCTTGACCAGCTGACGCATGCCCAGCACTGAGGTGTGATTCTCCTGGCAGTAATGAAAGTTGCCATCGCTGCCGAAATCAAAGTGCTCGGCGACCAGACGCAGTGCGGCCGTTGCGTTGGCCGTAAATACAACATGGTAGTCCTCAGCGTTCGTATTGAAGAATTCTAAGATTCTGGAAAACAATACAAATTTGTTAACCTTGGCGGTAATTGCTGGCAGAGCGAGCTCACCTGTAGCGCACCTGATCCACATAGTCGCCGGTGGCGCGACAGGTGTGGGGATTACAGATAACATCGCGCTGCAGCTGTTGCGCCGCGTTCAGCACTTGACTCTCCGCATACAGCGTTGTGCCCGCATGGTCGAGGTAGGTGCTTTCTGCTTGGAGAAGCACACGACGTCGTATCAATTCAATGGGCTTATCAGTGAAGGCTATTTCACCATTGCTTACTCACCCCCTAGTCTAGAAAACTCCTTGTCGATGAGTGCCTGCTCCGCGGCTGTAAACTCGGCTGTGTACTCGACCATTATTGCGCAGTCGGCTGAAGCTACAGCGTTCTTTATAGCTGCAAATGAGAGTTAAAATCCAACCGGTACTTATAGTGATGTTACTCGATAGTTATATTTCAAAACATGATCGCTAAAGAAACTGAAATAACACATCGATAGTTAAGAGCGTAGCAAAATGCATATCGATGAGTGGCGGCATATTTAAATTTAAAAATAACTTTGACATAACCCACACTTCAAATCAACTGAGCTTCATAAATTAAAAACAGAAATGTTTATTTATTTAATTATATAATTAGCCATTATATTCTTGAGTACCTTCTTATAGTGCAATAATAATTTGAAGTTAGCATTTGTAGCTATTACTAAAAATTAGAGTGCAATATATTATTATTATTGTTAATTATTTCTCAATATTGACAAAAATAAAAAGTCAATCGCATGAATAAAACTATTTTTTATAAAAAATAATTATGGTATTTTCAGAAGTATGTTAAAAACTTATGAAAATACCATAATTATTTTGCATCCATAGTAGTTTTCCTATAAAGATCACAATAGCCTGTCAATTTTCAGTGCTGGAAAACGCGCGTCGTGCTGCTTCAAAATGTCATCGCATATCGATAACAAGCAGCTGCTTTCGACTAACTAAAACGACAGACGCATTGCGTTTTTCTGTTTTGTGTTTTTATTTTTGTAAACGTTTAATATTTGGACAGCCAAAGATGCCCAAGGAGAAGTCGCGTCGTCGCAGTCGCAGTCGGAGTCGCAGCCATCACAAGAAACACAAGCATAAAAGTGGCAAACAAAGCCATCGGGACAGATCCACAAGTGGCTTGGAACGTGGTCGAGAAAGGGATCGGGATCGAGATCGGGAAAGGGAAAGGGAAAGAGAACGGGATTCGGACAGAAAACATCAGAAACGCAGGGAGAAGCGCAGCAGAAGTCGACAACGGGACAAGGACAAATCGTCACGACACAAGGAGCGGCGCGCACGTTCGTCCTCATCCTCAGGCACGTCCAGGTCATCATCGTCATCCAAGCACAAGGAGCAAAGTGGAGTCGTCAGACGCGGCGCTGACATGAATTCGATCAAGTTGCTGCAAACGCTGGAGGAGCGTCGCCTGCGCGAGCAGCAGGAGCGCCAGCGCCAAAAGGAGGAGATCAAATCGAAGGAGACGCCCGAGGAGAAGCGGGCACGTCGCCTGCGCGAGAAACAGGCCAAGGAAAAGCGCCGCCGCGAGCGCATGGGCTGGGACAACGAGTATCAAACGTATTCGAACGAGGACAATCCCTTCGGCGACTCCAACCTGACCTCCACCTTCCACTGGGGCAAGAAACTGGAGGTCGAGGGCTTGTCCAATCTGTCCAGCAAGACGGTGGAGGTGCTGTCGCTGCAGAAGCAGCTCGAGAATCGCCGTGAGCTGGAGAAGGTGAAGAAGCTGCGGCAGGAGCGCGAGCTGGAGCGTCAGGCGCGCGACGACGACGCCATGCAGCAGCAGCGCGCCAAGGAGGCGGTCCAGTTCCGCGAATGGCAGCGCCAGGAGGACCAGTTCCACCTGGAGCAGGCGCGCCTACGCAGCGAGATACGCATACGCGACGGACGCGCCAAGCCCATCGATCTGCTGGCCCAATATGTGGCCGCCACCAACTCGGAGACGGATCTGGAGGACACGCTGGAGATGCAGATGCACGAGCCGTACATGCTGCTGCATGGCCTGAACATCGACGAGCTGGAGGATCTGCTGGTGGACATCAAGGTGTACGAAGAGCTGGAGCAGGGCAAGCACATTGACTTCTGGAACGACATGGTCACCATTGTCCAGGACGAGCTGAAGAAGCAGCTCAAGATTCAGCAGAGCGAAGCCAACTCCCTCAACCAGCGGCGCGACGGCATCCACCAGAGCGTCGTCAAGGACGTGGCCGACATCTTTCGGGGCAAGAACGCCAAGCAGCTGGAGGAGATGCGCCAGCGCATCGAGGCCAAGATCAGCGGGCGTGCCGACGGCGTCGACATCAGCTACTGGGAGAGTCTGCTCTCCCAGCTAAAAGCGCACATGGCACGGGCCCGCCTACGGGACTCCCACCAGGCGCTGCTGCGCGAGAAGCTGCAGCTGCTCAAGCGCGAACCCGATCCGCCCAGCGTCGTTGAGATCGGTTCCCCAATGTCGTTCATGCAAGAATCCGATGAGGAGATGCAGGCCACTGACAGCCGTCGGGAGCAGCATAATCCGGAAGAGCGGGAAACGCCGGAGCCGGAAGAGCCGAGTCCGTTCACGGAGCTGGAGTACGCCTGCCAATTGTACAAGCTGGGCAACTACAGTCCCAACTACATACGCGAGGAGGACTTCAGCGGGCGCCGGCTGACCGCGCTCGACGAGGACAACATCGACGGCGGGCTCTACGGCGACAGCGACGACGAGAGGCGGGTGCAGCGGCAGCGGCTGCTGTTCGTGCATCCGGAGCGCGTGGATATGGCCCAGCTGACGCCGCAGGAGCTGCGTATGCGCAGCGAGGCGCGCAAGGGCATGCAGGGCGACGAGGCGGAGTTCAGCGTGGAGACCGCTCTCGATGCAGTGCCTCAGCTGGCCACCGACAAGTACCGGCCGCGCAAGCCGCGATACTTCAACCGCGTGCACACGGGCTTCGAGTGGAACAAATACAACCAGACGCACTACGATATGGACAATCCGCCGCCCAAGATCGTCCAGGGCTACAAGTTCAACATATTCTATCCGGATCTCATGGACAAGTCGCAGACGCCGCAATACTTCCTCACGCCCTGCACGGACAACGGCGACTTTGCGGTGCTCCGATTCCACACGGGCCCGCCCTACGAGGACATCGCCTTCAAGATCGTCAACCGCGAGTGGGAGTTCAGCTACAAACGGGGCTTCCGCTGCCAGTTCCACAACAACATCTTCCAGCTGTGGTTCCACTTCAAGCGCTATCGCTACAGGCGCTAATCCTTTATTGGATCCATCTAACTTTTATAATAAACTAAACTAAAATAAAATTAAATATTCCTTAGTATTTATTGGAGTCTACATGAGGCTGCAGTCCTTGATGGGCGCCTGCTGCACTGCCTCGGGCAGCTCGCCGCGCTCGGCCCGCTGCACCTGGGCCAGCACGCTTTGGTGTTGCGGGAACGCCATGCTGGCCAGCTTCGAGTGCACCAGCTGATCGTCGATGGTCACCTCGAAGGCGCCGCGTCGCCCCTGGTGGCAGGACACCTGCACTCCCGGCGCCGCATCTACCAGAAACTGCCGCAGCAGCTGACACTGCAGCGAGAAGTTGCAGGTTCCACTACGAATATATATATATATATATATATAAATATATATATTTGATCCGAAACAGTATTATATCTTGCCAGCTAACCAGTATTCTACGTCCACATTGACCATTGCATAAACCAAAACAAGCCGCGATATTAGGGATGTTCCCTTGAATAAATTATGCATAAAAACAATTATTAAATTGCGTACTTTTAAATAAATATTCACTGTGTTTATCTGTACAAAAGTCAGTTTAGCTGCGCATTTAATTTGAACTGTAAATTTTGTAAATTACTTTCTAACACGCGCAATTTCTAGTTATACAAAATCGTTCACTATAATACAATTACAATACATTAACTGTTTATTTCAAAATCAATTAAAAAAGTTCTTTTCAGCTTACACTGGGTTTAACTGATGACAAACAATACAAAAAAAATATATTTAAATTCATCACAAATATATATTTATCTATCGCCTACTTATTTAACGAAACAAAAGCACAGGGAATGCCTTTCGTGCAAAATATCGTTTCGATTTGCAGCTATCGATATTTTACTAGTAATCGGTTTCACAATTGAATTTAAATGCAAGTTGAATTCCAGAGATGGGAGCGTGTTCAGCCTTTATTAGCGCGCGCACGCAGCATTGCCTTGCAGGCGGCATTGTGCGTATTCTGCGGCAGCTCATCTGGCAAAGCAGGAAAGGATTAGAGGATGGCCCAGTTATAGTATTCCAAGTGACTTACATATCTTATGCTCGCCCTGCACGGGTAGCAACAGTGGCAGCTGCTCCGCCTTGGAGCAGACAAAGACATAGGGACTATCGGATTCGCCCTGGGGATAGAGTTCGCGATACTCCTCCTGGGGCAAGCAGCTCTCGATGTTGACACAGCCCAGCAGGCTGCTGGTGGGATAGCGCGCTGGATACTTGATGCTCGTATCTGAATGTAACGGGAACAGTATTATCTATGCTGATCCTTGGCTAAGCCAGACGCTCACCATCGTAGAGCACGCGATAAAACTCCTCCAAATGG
Organism: Drosophila fulvimacula; assembly: GCA_035045555.1. Taxonomy (NCBI): domain Eukaryota; kingdom Metazoa; phylum Arthropoda; class Insecta; order Diptera; family Drosophilidae; genus Drosophila; species Drosophila fulvimacula. Next base: position 7,269,155 of record JAWNOX010000053.1, on the reverse strand, counting down.
GCTATGTCCTCGGCATTCGGCTCCTTGGCCGTCGAGGCAATCCACAGGCGACCGCGATGCTCACTGTACCACACGCGACCCTCGTGCCTGGAATGGGATATATATTTACAGATTATTCAAATATAGATTCTATAAAGTCGAATACTTCTTGATGCCCGCCACGAGGAGCGAGGCCCATGGCTGGTGCATGGAGAGGCATTGGCGCATGTCCTGCATTTCAAGCAGCTCCTTGTCCTGGACGCGATTATATATGCGCTCGAGCCCATCACTGGCACTCGGAGCGGGCACATTATTGTGGTCCTTGGTGGCCCTGAAGACGGGTGGCTTGGTCACGTCGAGATTGGGGGCCAGCCCAAGGGTGGAGTGTCCGGTTAGGCCTTTGCTCACTGTAGCCGCCTTGCTGACGGCAGCCACCTGGCGCAGCATCTTCTGCTCATACTCCTTGCTCACCGGGGATTCCTCGGGCAGCTGGCGGCCAGCAAAGTCCACCTTGATCTTGCGCTTGGTCCGACTGCCGTGCTTCATCTCGTGCATTTCGCTCTTGAGCTGCTCGAACTTCTGGCGCTCGGCGTCGGTCAGCCAGACGGAGTTCTCCTGGAAGTAGTCCAGCTCATCATCGATGACCGTTGTGCGCTTCTCGCTGTTCCGATCGTATTCCAGCAGACGGTCGCGCTGGGCCAGCGCCTGCTTCAGTTCCTTATTGGACTTGCCGGAGCCCGTCGCCGCCTGCTGTTTCTTCAGCGCCTTGGCCTGGGCCTTTGATTTGGTGCGATTCGCAGCGGCGGCCTTGGCCATCTGCTGCTCCTCCTCGGCGGTGTAAACGGGCTCGTCGCAGTAGAGGCACGGCCCGCTGCCCTCCTGCTCGCACACAATGCGCCCGCAGCCCAGGCAGTTGTTGATCAACTTGTGCTCGGTCGCCTGGCAGTCGCAGGTGCGTCGCCCCTTCAGCAGCACACTGTTGCCCGCCACTTTGCCGTCGCCGGAGTATAAGTTCACATATTTGTTGCCCTGCTTCTTAGCTGCTCCGTTGCCGGCCTTTGGAATGGGAGGCGAATTTTGTTTTGGCTGCGCTTTGAGTTTGACATTGCTGCGTGGCTGCTTGCCGCTGAGTAGCATGCGACGGCAATTGTGCAGAAACATGCGATGCTCCTCAATGTCCTTGCACAGCAAGTTGCCAAAGTAATTGTCGAACTCCTGGTCATCCTTGATGGCCAAAATGGTGCTGGAATTCGCAATATATATATATATGAGATTTGTATTAAATTGAGGCATTAGGGCACACCCACTCCATCATTTGACTCGTGACCAGGCAATCCAGACACTTGGACAACGTTTCACGCAGCCACTTTTCCATTTATGCAATTTTAATTGACGCGACTGGCGAAATTATAGCAAAGCAAAACAAAACAAATGTTGCAAGAGGCGATTATCGATTAGCTATCGATAGGCTATCGCAACTTTACAGTTCAATATGCAAACTTATCAATTAACATTTCTGGTAATAAATATACGAAATGTTAATGTTAATTTTGTAAAATAAATTTAAGTATATTTGAACAGTATATTTATAAATATAATACGGCAAAGTTATAGCTTATATAGCTTAAAAGTTGAATGTGACAATCGGAATAGCAAACAGTGTTGATCATCGGCTTCACACAGACAGATGGCAATGTAACGATATGGCAACGCTATGACAACAAAAATATGCGAAATGCAAGTATAAAACAAAATACAATAAATATTCGTGAAAGGAATGAAAACATTTTAAACGCTCTACCGCTCCCATTCGTGTTATGCTTCTGCTTCCACTGTGATCTAATCTATAATAAATTAAATAGTGTGCAAATTTACGTTAAATAGTAACTTAAGACAAAGACGCGTTGTGTTTATTTAATTGGTTTGTCTCTTTCACTATATATATTTGTATATACATTTGTGTGTGTCTCCTGTGCTTGTGTGCGTGTTGGATATTTGTTGTAAACAACAAAACATAGCGCCAGGCTATAACGAAAATCTGCGGCAATTTTTTGCTTTTTTTTTTTTTTTGCGTGTGTCGCTGTTCAAATAGAAAGCGCTGCCGACACAGCAACAAGAGTTTTTTTTTTTTTTTTTTTGCAAAAAATCAAAGCAGACGACGGCAACTGCGGCGCTAGCAGGCGGCATCAGTCTTTGTCCAGACAGCATAAGCGGCAGCAGCAGCAGCAGCAGCCACCCTATTTCTGACAGCTGTAACATTTGTCACACGCCCCGTTACTGTTTTCGTTTTATTGGCGCTTTTGGTACGGTTAATTTGCGCTAACGGTATTCTGTAATAACAAGCGCCGCTAACATTGCTGTTGCTGATTGCAAATTGCGTGCGTCGCTGTCAGCCAACCCAACCACACTCTGGCTATCTCGCACTCGCTCTCTCTCAGTCGCCCTCTCTGTCTGTGTCTCTGCCTTTCCATTCGCTCATATAGACCCATACGCCACGCCGCGGCTGCCGTTTGTCGTACTTTGTAAGCGACAGCGCTGCGTTTTTTTAGTTTCAACGCTCGCTACGCTCGCTGTATTTTGTTAGTAATTTCAAATTGTATTCAAAAGTTTTTCGCCTGCGCTACGTGTCATATGATTTGCCAAAAATAGCCAAGTAATACAACAAAAACTCAAATAAAAATCAAATAGCAACCAAACTCGAGCGGAGAGCGAACAAAAATGCAGATACTTAACTAAACGGAGCAAAAAAAAAAAAAAGAAAAGAAAACATAAAACAAGAAAAAGAAAAGGAAGAGGAACAGAAAAACAGTCTGCGTGCGCCTGCGTCATTGTGCAAGACACAAGTGTCTACGTAGGTGTGTGTGTGTGTGTTAGTTTTTTTTTGTGTGTGTGTGCGTGAAGCCGGCACGGCGTCAGAGCGGTCAAACAGCTGAGCCAACTGCAATAACAACAACAAAGACAAGAGTAAGAAGAGGAGCACACACACACACCCACACACACACACAAACAAAAGCGCGAATATGTATCGAATCGGTCCAATTGGACGCAAATCCAACTTCCACTCGCGCGAGAAATGTCTGATTGGACTCGTGCTGGCAACTCTGTGCTTCCTTTGCTTCGGCGGCATTTTCCTGTTGCCCGACAATTTTGGCAGCGAGCGCGTCCTGCTCGTCTACAAGCACTTCCAGAAGGCCGGTCCCGAGATATTCATACCGGCTCCACCATTGGCAGCGCATGCGCCACGCGACGAGGATCCCCATTTTATGGGCGATCGACAGCGGCTGCAGCAGAAGATCATCGCCGAGCTTGGCGACATACTTGACGAGCCGCAGGCGGCGGGTGATGCCATTGCCCAGGCGCCAGCCCCACTGCCGGCTGCCCAACAGGAGCAGCCCGTCGAACAGGATGCGGCGCCAGATGCGGCTGCGGCGCAAAATCGTGTATCCGTGCCAGTGGCGGACGACACAACCAACAATCAGCTCGTCACGGAGGAGCAGCTCAAGTTGCCCATGGGCATGGGCAAGGACCTCGCGGGCGATGGCAATGGCGTGCGAGAGAAACGTCTCAAAGTTAAAGAGGTGAGTCCAACTGTCCAAATACCTTATAAATGGAGAGGGCGGCTCTGTCTCTCACCCACTCCCGCACGCTGATAAGCGCATTTCCCTCTCTCTCTTTCTCTTTTGCTCTTACGTAAGATTCACTCTCGCTCATTGGCCTCGTGTGTCTCTTATGCTTCCTCAGCACTTCCGTCGTTGGCTTAGCTAATACTGACGGATGCTGTGACGCCGATAACGCACAGACTTGTCGCCAACTGCTGCTGCTGTTGCTGGCATTGCGGTAAACACGACGATGAATGGGGCCGACAGCTCAGCTCGGCATTTCGCACAGACACGAGCCAAGCGCTGCAGAGAGTGAGAAAGAGCGAGCGAGTTGGAGTGTTACAGCTGCTCTATGAGATCGATTCCTCCTTGACGAATATGCTATACTATATACATATATATTTATTTTTATATGATTGATTTATATGATCTGATTTCAACCCATTGAAAATTGGAAACTCTATTTATAATGCTCCTGTGACGTAAAGTTGAGTCTGGCCGTGGAGACTTCAAGTTGTAGTAGAGACCTGAATGTCTATGCCAGCATATTATTGATATAGATTGATCATATATACTTGATCAAGACTTGCAATTGTATACCTATTCTTGATCAAGATGAACAACTGTGTAAATCCATAAAGTTAAAAGTTATATGTCTCCGTTCATGCTGGTTAGAATCCATCCATAGAGACTTGAATGAAACAGACAGGAATGATTATACCTACATATATATTTTTATTCATATATATATCATCTTGGCGACAAAAGTTATAGACTTCAAGTTTGAAATTGATATTTGTATATTTTACCTTAATTCATTTTTTTTTTCGATAACTCTTATGATCGATCATTTTATTTGTTTTTAAAATTTGAATACCACAAAAGAGAGCCAAATTTTGTATTTTTTCTGCGGGTTTCTCTGGCATTTTAGTATATTTGGGATAGATATATATCCCCTTTCCCCTTCCCAGTCAAGCCATTAGTATTTCATGAAAATTGAGCCATTAAAAGTTGACGAGTGCCGACAACAAATGTCTAATGAAACACTGATATGATATAAATAATAATGTTTCGGGACGATTTTCTTGTTTTTGGAATTGGTTTTTGGTATGGTTTCTGCTTTTCTTGGTAAAGTTGCTGATAAAAGTAAAAGAACGACTCTGAGGAGAATGTTGTAAGTCGTACAGCCGATGGCTTTTAAGGCATGGGCGTGGCTCATTTGGGAACTTAAGATATCTCTCACTCAAATGTCGTACTTCCTCTGGGCAATACACATTTTCTTGTTCTGTTTATTTTTTTGATGTGCTTTCACTTTGTTGTCTATTCTCTTCTTTTTTGCTTGTTATGTTATTCCACTGACCCAGTATTCTGGGCGCTAAACTCTATTAAGTAAGACAAAATAAAAAAAGGTCTTGATCGCTATGAACTGATTCAGCAAGAAGCACAACGACGGTAAAATGCGAAGATCGCGAACATAGCAAAACTAACGCGTTGCCGTAGGCAAACTTTTATAGGGTATGCATAGGGTAGTCTAGCTGATTGACTTTGCAGAATTTTTATTTGACATATTGACATATATGATTTCATATATTCTATAGAATTATCAGACTATGCAAAAAATCTACCATATTTCAATATTTTACAAATATTTTTTTTTTTATATAATTTTGAACATATGTATATTAAAAACAAAAATTATAATAATAAATAAATATTAATATTAGGAGACTTAGGAAAAAAAAACACTAGGGAAATTTTAGAGATTTTTATAATATAAATAGTCAAAATATATAATATAAATTTAAATAATGTTTTAAAATATCCAATATATATTTTAAACACCAAATTAAATGAAAATTTTTAGGGATTAAAATAAAAAAAAAGAAATAAATAATTGAGTATCTACTCAAAATCTAGTTACAGGGTATTTTGTAGTCGGCACTTGCTATGCTTGCTGTAGCCATTCTTTGTTTTGCTCTTGCGTTCGCACACAACATTCAGAACTTGAAACTGAGCGTTGTCGCAATACAGGTAAGATAAAAAAGGTATTTACTAAAAGTGCTTCTGGCTGCGGTTTTTTACACCCAGTGAAACTGAGAATTCAGAGTATATTGGTTTGGAGAATATGGCAAACGCTGAAGCCATAAATTACTCGGCATGTCAATATCGCGCTCTGAAAGTTGCTTATTAAAGTTCAATTGGAAAAAAACTTCCCCAACATAAATTTCCAATAGTAAAACTCATACTAGAAGCGCAGAAGGATTGAAATAGACAAGGTATATCCTAGTCGGGTATTCGCGACAAGAGCACTCTCACTTATTTAATGAATCTATCTATCGACAAATGCTGTAGCCTCTCGATACACGTACAACTCGTTTATCTAAACGTTCCCGCAATAACATTGTATTTATACTCAATTTCGCTTTCTCATAGCCAAGCCAAGCCAGTTGGCGGCCTTGCTCCAGGCTATTTAATCTTGTTTCTTTACACTCAGTTTCTTCAATTTTCGAGAATTTCGATTAGAGAATCTGATATGTGTATTCATAGAAAGTTATTGTCTTGATCAATAATTTTATAATATTATTGGTATTATTATAGATTTCTGAGAATTTTTTTTTATATGTTACAGCTCGAATTTCTGCTTTGTGTTTGCTTTTCCAGATATTTTAATCAAATATCGAATAAAAGAAAAATTAGAAAACACGTAATAAATTGTATAAATTTCGATGACTATATTTTTTTTTCTCATTCTAATATTGGTTATTGGTAAAGCATAGTTTAAATTTGTTTATCTTAGAGAAATTCTTTTCTGTTAAAATAAAAAAGGCGGTAAAAGTAGTTTTAAACTAATTGAAATTATAGAATTTTCTAAAGATATCTTTAATGGTTTTTTAATGGTTTCGGTTTGAAAGCTTTCACACGTCGAGTGGTTGCGCTCTCTCTCCCTCTCTCTCGCTTTCTCGCTCTGTTTTAGGTATGTCCCATCTCAGAACTTTTCCACAACTTAGCCAATAAAACTATACAATTAGCATTATTTGTCGTTCTCATGTGTTCCCAACTTGGGAATGTAAGCTACAAATATACATATTAGAGTTAAACCCGTTTCTTGCGACTGTTGATCACGATCTACCAATTGTTTCGATTGTTAGCACGTGAATAATTATTATCATTTCACACACATTTACAGTTACAGCAAATATAACTATAAATATAAATATAAATATAAATATAAATATAAATATAAATATAAATATAAATATAAATATAAATATAAATATAAATATAAATATAAATATAAATATAAATATAAATATAAATATAAATATAAATATAAATATAAATATAAATATAAATATAAATATAAATATAAATATAAATATAAATATAAATATAAATATAAATATAAATATAAATATAAATATAAATATAAATATAAATATAAATATAAATATAAATATAGACATAAATATAAATATAAATATAAATATAAATATAAATATAAATATAAATATAAATATAAATATAAATATAAATATAAATATAAATATAAATATAAATATAAATATAAATATAAATATAAATATAAATATAAATATAAATATAAATATAAATATAAATATAAATATAAATATAAATATAAATATAAATATAAATATAAATATAAATATAAATATAAATATAAATATAAATATAAATATAAATATAAATATAAATATAAATATAAATATAGACATAAATATAAATATAAATATAAATATAAATATAAATATAAATATAAATATAAATATAAATATAAATATAAATATAAATATAAATATAAATATAAATATAAATATAAATATAAATATAAATATAAATATAAATATAAATATAAATATAAATATAAATATAAATATAAATATAAATATAAATATAAATATAAATATAAATATAAATATAAATATAAATATAAATATAAATATAAATATAAATATAAATATAAATATAAATATAAATATAAATATAAATATAAATATAAATATAAATATAAATATAAATATAAATATAAATATAAATATAAATATAAATATAAATATAAATATAAATATAAATATAAATATAAATATAAATATAAATATAAATATAAATATAAATATAAATATAAATATAAATATAAATATAAATATAAATATAAATATAAATATAAATGTAAATGTAAATGTAAATGTAAATGTAAATGTAAATGTAAATATAAATATAAATGTAAATGTAAATGTAAATATAAATATAAATATAAATATAAATATAAATATAAATATAAATATAAATATAAATATAAATAATAGATATAAATATAAATATAGATATAGATATAGATATAGATATAGATATAGATATAGATATAGATATAGATATAGATATAGATATAAATTGAAATAGAAATAGAAATATACATTGAAATTGAATTTCTTACGAAATTAAATTTAAATGCGTAAAAAATGCCCATGCTATTTCAATTATCGAATTCCGATAATAATATATAACTGGATTGTGTTTTTTTTTTATACCCTGAACCCATTAAAAATGGGTAATCAGGGTATAATGGTTTTGTTGCAGCCCAAATGTATGTAACAGGCAGAAGGAGGTGTGGCAGACCCCATAAAGTATATATATTCTTGATCAGGACGACAAGCCGAGTCGATTGAGCCCTGTCCGTCTGTCCGTATGTTTGAACGCGTGGATCTCAGAACCTATAATAGCTAGAGACTTGAACTTTTTTTTTATAGATTCGTGTATATCACGCGCAGGTCGAGTTTGTTTTAGAAATTCGATAACTCTTCTCGTTTTTTGATCGATTAAAAACGAAATCGATTTTCAGTTTTAAAATTATATGTTCTATATCTTGATAGTTAGAGACTCCAAATCTTGTATTTAGCTTAATGGGACTTTTATACAATTTTGATTTTTGTTAAATTTTGGATGCCACGCCCCCTTCGCCCAAATTTTCAAACCGCTTATTTCAAATACTAGAGACTTGTGCTTTTGCACATACACGCATATGAATGATATAATTACGCTGCGCAAGTTTGATTAAGAAATTCGATCTACAAAAAAAGTTATTAAGCATTTAATTTTCCATAACACGCACATATTGGCGCAGCGCAGTCGCTGAGTAAACTGCGCAGTTAGCAGAACGTATGCGTGTGCGTGTGTATGTGGGTTTCTTGCAATATACATGTACATATGTACATGTGTATGTATGTACATACTGTATATATTTACATATATATAAAAAAGAGGAACATTGATATAACTTAAATAAAGTCAATATAATATACATATGAATAGATGAAATGCATTATGTTATTAAACGAAACGTTTACCAAACGTTTACGTACACACGCGCGTGGCAACAGCAGCAGAGCATCTAGAAAACTCTAAGAATTCATAACAGCAACAGCAAAGCCAAATTGCGGATGAATTTTAAGCAGAAGTTCAGCAGCTCAGTAGCAGCAGCTCAGTAGCTCAATAACTGTACTTAGGAATTCGCTATCTCACTCTTATGTACTGCAATGGCTGTGTTGGTAGAAGCGATGATCGCAGACATAAACTCTCGGGTTCGATTCTCTAAGCTGACGTCAAAACTTTTTTTATGCAAGTTACTTAATCTTTTTTTTTTTAATTTTTTAATTTAATTTAAAATTATATACAAACTTTGAAGTGCATTTCAAGCCGCCGATAGGCGGGGTTCAGGGTATTTCCTAGTCGGGCACCTCCGACTAGAGTTTCCTTACTTGTTTTTTCTAAATTTCGATACCCTTTATAATATGCCAAGTTGGAAGGTCATATAAATTATGTATTTAAAAATATATTTTCGGCTAGTGCGATATTTATCCGTACTTCTTTACTTCCAGTATGAAAACTAGAAAGCTGGAATTTTCAATGTATATTTTTAGAGTATGTTTATTTTAGTTTTAGTTGTAAGGATTGAAACAGAGTTTAGGCTACTTACTAGTCGAGCATGCCCGACTAGTGCTGGGTAACTTATTTTCATCTCTCTTTCTCTGTCTTTCTTTTCAAGCCATCTGTTAATTGTAGGCCATAACAGCAGATCAGTGAACCGAACGGTTTGTTTTAAATACAGTAAACAAACAATCATGAAATGAATTGTAGTATAGCTATCATTCATGCATTATAGCATCGCAAGTTTAACGAGCCTTTACAGGCCTACTTGAGCATAAAATGTTCGTGACTGCCCATTAAAAAGTGATTCAAATTCTCGCTCTACAATTAAAATGTAATTATTCAAATGTATATATGTATATATATGTATGTATAGTATATCTATAGTAGCTTAAGCTAAATTCAGATGATGAAACTCAAATGATGATGAAACAAATGGGCATAAAATCGGCTAATCAGGTATATTATTGATCAGGATCAACAACGGCTGGGTCGACGTGTCGTTATACAAATGCATAAGTCTCGCAAACTTTGAGAACTAAATAACGAAATAAAGAAGGATTAAAGATTCTTCTTCTTATCTAAGTTCTTTACTGAATATATAAAGCTGTTATTTAGATTATTTTCGCCCAGATTTCATTTAATCAAGCTCAAGCAATTAGCAAGAATTATAAGCGAAGCAAAGCGAGCGAGCGAGCGAGTGACGTGTGCGTAAAGCTATGATGTTTTTCAGCTTATAGCAGCATAAAGGTCAAGGCATATTCTAGTCGGTCATTCCCGGGACTAGAGCACTCTTACTAGTTATTACAGTTTTAATAACTGCGAACCCACGGCCTAGTTTTGTGGGCAAGTCGCAGTTAATTTAGTCATTGCGTACAATTATATAAACACATAGACAGGCACACACACAAACACACACACACACACACACATACACACACATATACACACACACACACACACACACACACACACACATACACACATCTAGTCATCCACTCATCAACTGTTAAGAATTGCTGTCTGTTTTTGGACTTGTTGGTGACATTTAATTGGCCAAGTGCGAGCGGGCTTGGCTTTCACAAATGGTGCGCAACAACAACAATTTGAGCAATTTGTGTGTGACATGCATGCAGATAAATACAAACAAGAAGAAAAATAAGTAAATAAAACCTAAAACAACAACAACAACGATAACACTGTCCGGCGTGGCTTAACGATTTGTGTCAATAAACATAGCAGCGCGCATCAGTGAAACACACTCGACACAGACAATCGCATTGTTGTAAGTTCAGAACGTCTATTTTGGTTGAGGCGGAATATCTAAATTGTTGCAGGGAATTGCTTAATTGGGCCAATAAATTGGTAGTTGGAAACCATTTAAATAATTATATTTATAGAGATCACGTTGGAGAGAAAGAAATAATAAGTTACATTCAAAGAAAAAATAAATAAATACAAAAACAAAATAATAATAAAATAATAGATACAAAAATTAAATACAAATAAAAAAATGAAACAAAGCTAAGAGGTAAAATAAAATAAAAAATTAAATAACACAAAATAAAATGAAATGATTAAAAATAAAATAACATAACATAATAAATGAAATAAAATAATACAACATAACATAATAAAATAAAACATTAATATAAAAAATTAAACAATAATATAAAAAATAAAATAATAATATAAAAAAATAAAATATAATAAAAAAATAAATAAAATATAAAATAATAAATAAAAAATTCCAATTATAATTAAAAACTAAAAAATTAAATTGCAATCAGAAAAACTGTTCAATAAATTCTTTAAAAAAAATTTGTTCTATAATGAAAAATCTTGAATATAACCATATACACATTATATAATATTTACAAACAGCGGCATATTAAGATCTTTGTATTCTTTTGTTTATCAAACTATAATATGTACTCTCCCATGTTTATTTCGAATAAATATTTGCTCTAGTATAATATTTACTGTGGAAACAGCTGCGTTCATTGATCGCAATTTATAGTTGGTTTCTTAAACTCGACTGCTACTAATTTGTTATCTGCTAAGATTAAGCTTAAATCACGCTAATTTATGTTACTACTAATCCCAAGTTGACTCGGCCCCTTCGCCATTGCCATTTGTCGCTTCGCATATGGCATATGACCTTTTGCTTGTGCTAACAACGTAGACATGCCAACATCGCGTCTTCTGTACATTTAGAGCTCTATACTGTCGTGCCTCGACGTCAACTACTCTCGTTTGTGGAGGCGAGGCGACTGAACAAATGAGCTTCTGCTTCTGCTTCTGCTTCTGCTCTTTTGGAACATGGAACATTTGGTTGTTCCATTTGTCAAACTGTTCCGTTGCAACGTGCGCAACGTTGTGTGGTCGAGCTTCAGACAAAAGCTTGCCGTGTGTAAGGCCACAGCTTTGGCAAGCATTTGTTTTGGCGCCAAAACTCTTGCGCTGCCAACTTAATTTCGTGGTTTGGGCAAAAGCTCTGGTTTGGCTTTGAAGGTATATTAGCTATCTTGAAAAGGGTGAATGAGTATACATAGTTGAATATATCAATAAATATAGGCAATTGAATGCTAATGAGTACTTTAATTTCAATTGAAATGAAAAAATTGAATTTATAATTTTCTATTTTTTATATATGTATATCGTATAACTAATAATTTTCAAAGAGTGTTTAAGCTGTTGTCTGAATGCTTTGCTCGTCTCCCATTCGACATCGAACAACTCGTTACGACTCGCCTCTCGACTCGATTCGTTTATTAACGAACGGCGTTCGGGTCGGAATCGAGCGTCGTTCGGCTGTCGCTGTTGGGCGTCCAGCGTTGGCCCCAATGGCGCCGTTTGGCCGTCTGGCCGGTCCGTCTGCTTGCTTCGCTGGCTTCTTGTGTTGATGTTTTGCTCTGGCGCGTTTAATGTCTCGTCTGCACTGAAAGCGTCAACTCCACGCAGCATTTGTACGCGCGCGACTCGATGTCAATCGGGCTCTATATACCGCCATCACTAGTTGTCGTCGTCGTCGTTGCGTTTGTATTGTGTTCAAGGCTACCTGCAGCAGCAGCAGCAGCAGCAGCAGCAGCAGCACCAGCAGCAGCAGCAGCTTCCTGCTCGACACCTGAACCTGAATGAGTGTCTGTAGCTAAAACAAAAACAACAAAAAGAAAACAACAGCGAAATAGACAGCCTTAGAGGAAAGCAGGAAATCCCTGGACGGACATTACGCTGTTAACGCGTTCGTTTACATTCGAGTCAACCGCCAGGCTTTGGCCGTCATCTTAATGCCGCGCCACTCGACGCGCCGACGGCCGGCCAAGAGCGCGTAAATAAACAATAACAATGCGCTAAGCTAGCTGCATTGTGCTACGGTCCGACTCGGCGGGTGGCAAAACGCGCTCTCTTCATTGTTTAACTGGTATTAATTGTGTGGCTGCCCGTGCTGTTTGCTATGGCTGAAGCTGCAGCTGCAGCTGTATCTGCGCTCGGAAACGGATGTGCAATGTGTTAATGACGCCATTTTGGCCAGTCTCTGCATCCGTTTCCAAGTTTGCCTTGTTCTTTTTTTTTTTTCATCTTTTTGTTCTTGTTTCTTGTTTACTCACGGTGTTTACATTTCAATGAGTGAATGAAAGGAAAGCAAACCGCGAAATAATACAAAAATAATCAGAATGCGACAATCCACGAACAAATTTATATAATCAATTATATGGAATGGGCTCGAATTGGCTGCGAAATACAATTATAAATATCTATAAAGCTGGAGTTATTTACAGAGAATGAAATACCAGAAGTAGTCTTAAGATATTACTTATCATAGCAAAGAGATCAGCCGTATTCTGAGCAGGAAAACCCTTTGCTATATAATATGGGAAATTAGCGAAAATAGTGTTGGTATAGAGCTCTGACTTTAACATTGACCAAGGTTTAATTATCTGAATTAATTAATTTTTTATTTAATTATTATTTATTTTTCCTTATGCCTTAGGAAAAAGTTCAATTACAAAGAAGCCAAGGCATAGTATAGATAAATATATAGATAAAAGAGTGCGACAGTTGAAAAAAAAGTTTAAAAGAAGAAGAAGAAAGTTTAAAGAAAGATTTAGAGTGATCGTTTTATATATGTATATATATATATTATATTTGTATAGTATAGATAAATATATAGATAAAAGAGTGCGACAGTTGAAAAAAAAGTTTAAAAGAAGAAGAAGAAAGTTTAAAGAAAGATTTAGAGTGATCGTTTTATATATGTATATATATATATATATTATATTTGTATATTTAGCGTGATCGTTTGACGAACGAATAGTGGACGAGTGAGAGCAGCGATCTGTGCTATAGTGAACTGAGCTCAGGCTCAGCTGTATGTGTTTTAACGCTGTGCATGCTGAACAGATATTTTACTGCGATGGTCTAGGGGTAAATACTCAAAGAGCTACAGCGCTCTATGAGTGAGCTACAGGAATCTATATTGGTCTGTTTTGCTGTCCTTCTGCAAACCAATTCGCCACTATTGAAGCTATAGAAATTTAGAATAAATAAAATACAAAATTATATAAAATAAAATATAAGGATTTTCCAGAAATACAACTTGAGAAATTGGGAATGTACACTCGCGTTCACAAGAGAACAAAGAATTTTATGGCGGATATAGTTATGCCTATTCCCTAATGGCAAAGCGGGATAAATGATATTTTCCACAGTTCTAGAGTTAGAACTGCAAAATTTTACTATGAGTACCAAATTTGATGACTATATAATTATTAAACATCTCAGTTGATTTGCAAAAAAAATGAGGAAAAAAAGAAGAGTATTTTAAAGTCGGTAGTACACGACTGCAACATACCATACAAAATAGGGCTGAAACTAGTCCTTAATGATCTATAATGTATATTTTAATATATTTATAGTAAGTATTGAATTCCCATTAGAATATTCACGGAATTTGTATTGATTAGCTTTTTTAACTTTTCGCTTATATTCAATAGTAATTTCATGAAAAAGCGCACAAATTGCTCAATATTCAGCTAAGCCAAAGTATCGATTACAATTAAAAAATGTTCTATTTTCAATTTGGCTTTGCTTTGCTTTGTGGTTGCTATGTATTTGCCATAAATGTAAAATGTGTCTTTCAGCTCACAAAAAGCAACATCAGAAAGTCATTATTGCAGCGCAAGTCGAATGCCTAACTCAAAGTCATAAATAAAAATAAAAATAAATAAAATAAAAATGGAAAGAGCGAAATTATTATACGCATAAGTAAATAAATAAAATCGCTGGCTGATGAAGAAATCATGGCTACATTTGCAAAAAAAAAAAAAAAAAAAAAAAGAAAGAAAGAAAAAAAAATCATGAAAAAAAGTAACAAACATCCAAGTTGCCTCTGCACTGCCACGCCCTCGGGGGACACAAAGCGAGCTATCAACAAAATTCAAATTCGCGCACAGCATGCCAGCAAAATGTTTCACACAAATTTTGTTTCAAACATAAATATGTATGTAGACGTGTATACATATATCATTGTATATATCTATGTATATACTGTACATATAGTATATGTGAATAGAGAAAGCTCTCCTAGCGCCCATTATGTTTTGCGCTTTGTATATCCTCTGTGCACGCATATAAAATGCATTTACTAAATATTTATATTGAATTCCCTGGTTTTATGTACTCATTCACTTGTTCTTTATGTTCCTAAATAATTACTGTTTGGATTATTCGAGCAATTTGAGATTGTTTTCGCCTAAGGCGCTCAAATATGTATTTCTTAATTATTTAGTTCTCTAACGGGCGCAAAACCTGAAGTTTGCCTTGTGAGTCGAGTCGGGTCTTACTCAAGTAGTGTTGGTTCGCTTGCTCGCTTGGAGCACATGATTCGGACTCGCATGTTCGAAATACTTCGAAATACTGTACTTGTTGTACACCTGCCTCAAGTTTGTTATTATAGGTTTTGTTTTTTCTTACCTTTTCAATCTTTTTTCGCTCTCTCAAATTTGTTGTTGTCTCTTTGTCTTTCATTCTCTAACAGACGCAAGAATTCTCTCAAACTTTTCTCTGATATTCAACTCTCTCTGTCTCTCTCTCTTTCTCTCTCTTAATCTCTTCTTTGATCTCTCTTTCTATGTTCGTTCCTTATTGGCAGTTTTTCTCTCTTATCTCTTCCTATATCGATCTCAATATTTTATTTTTCTCAAATGTTTCATGTCTCTCGCTCTCTCTGTTTTCTTCCTTTCTATCTATCTCTCTTTCTAGACTTCTCCCTCCTTCTTCTTTCTCTCTCTATTTCCGTTTACTCTCCCTCTCTCTCCCTCTCTCTCTGTACATTCTGTTTATCTCTCAAACTTTCGTTTCATATTTCTCTTCCTATATCTCTGTTGTTTTCAAACTCTTTTCTCTCCCTACCATCTGCCGTCTCTCTCGCTCTAATCTCTTAAGCTCACTTCCCTTTTACCTCTTTCACTCTTCCCTCCCTAGTTTGTACAGCTTTAGCCAGCCATCGTTAAACATATTTTTGAAGCGGCATACAAAATAATAAAAATAAAAGAAAGGAAAAATCATGCGAAAATCTGTGCTATAGACAACTCTTGTATATGCAATTTACTAGATACACACACACACACACACACACACACACACACGCAGACAGAGCACACACACGCAAAGTAAAAGCTGTAAAAAAGTAACGCATAATGCGTTATATTTCACTCGAGCAACATAATAAATACATAATAATAAGTACAGATGGCCCGTGCCGCTCGCTATTGCTGCTGCAGCTAAAGTTGATGCGGAATTTGAAGCTAAAACCAAAGCTCAGCGCCGAGCCAAAGTTGAAAAGCTGAAACAAACAGCCTTACGGCCTCAGCACACACATATCTCTGCTCACATCCTGTTGTGCCTAGGCGAAAAAAAAAAGAAAAGCGTATCATGTCTGCCAATTCCACTCAGCGCCCTCGCCGTGGTTACGCCCACAACAAGCAGCAGCGAGTGTAATTTTATATGCCCACCTCGCGCTTAGAGGCGCGTGTGTGTTTACAGCCAACTCAAGTGCACTTAAGCGCTGAAAGTAAGCCAGGCTAAGCCGATGGCTCTGATGATGCTGTTGTTGTTGCTGCTGTTGTTGTTGTTGTTGTTGTTGTTGCTGCTGTTGTTGTTGTTGTTGCTGCTGCTGCTGTTGTTGTATATATTTTTCTCTCAATATTTTTTTTTTTTTTTTTGCTGAGGGACTGGGCCAGGACCTGTCCACTTGATGGGTGGCGGCATGCAACAAATGCATGGCGTGTCTGCTTAGTATCTCTACGTGCGCTATCATCAGCTGCAGCAGCAACGGCAGCCAGCGTCGCAGCGAGGGCGGCTTGATACAGTTGCCATCAATCTACTGCAGAAATTGTTTTTGAGACTATAAAAAAAAAAATAAAATATATTATAAATAATATATATATATATATATATATATATATATATATATATATATATATATATATATATATATATATATATGGTATATGCAGAAATTCGCTAAAAGGCTAAATGTGGGCATGGCCTGAACTGAGCCCGCCAGCGGTCTTGTCTGCTCTCCTGTTTTGGCTTTAGCTGCTTATCGGAACTCTAACCAGTTATTCGCTTTATCGTCTCAGTTAATCTGGCTGTGAGCCTCACTGATTGTCTTGTATATATTTTTAGAATGGTCTTGCGTACACCTGTGCAGCACCAGCACCTGCGCCGCCTGCAGGTGCAGCCGAAACCGAAACCATACGGAAGCGAAATACATGGCTTGCCATAAGATTACGCTTACTTTGGGGCAGGGCTAAATAAATTTGGTATGGCAAACGGTCTGCCGGAATGTAAGCCTTGCTGCAAGACAGCTGCGCGCCTGCCTCTGTCTCTCTCGCGCTCTCCCTCTCTCTCTCCCTCTCTCTGTCTCTGTCTCTTCCAATCCTTAAGCCTGCGTATACAAATGGCTTTCGTTTTTCTTACTTGTAAATTTATACATTTTTATTTTAAATTGCTTTCGCTGGAATTTTGAAGACAACCCATTTGTATACATACGTATATATATATTCTATATATATACACATATGTCGACTGCTGACTGTCGTTGACCTGGTTGCAAAAAGAAGAAGATAAACAAGCAACGAAAACAAGGGTATAAAAACACGGTATAAAAATCATTCATCAGCTCTGATGGAGCCAGAGGCTTTGGCTGCTCCTCCTGCCTCCGGCCACTTGTTTCTGTACTCAACCTGGCGACTCTGTTTGACACGTCTGATTTGATGTCAGGACAAATTTACATTTATTGTAGTTCGTCGCGGTTGTTCCTGTCGAGTTAGGTTTCGGCTTGGCCAACAAGCCTTTCACATTTTATTGACTTTGGCAATGCCAGCTATTAGCTGTTATCTATGCCCGTTTCGCTGCCAGCCACTGTCAATTGGACGGGCTTTTTGCTTACGCTTATTTATTAATAATTCATAGCGCTCTCAACGCCGTTTTGTCAACGCGTCATAATTCTTGTCGCTCCGCTTCAAAGTATGCAATAAAAAATGCTTTCAGCCATAAAGCAAAACCAGGCACAAAGTGCAATTTGTATAACAAAGAAGGCGCAATGCTGATCTTAGCCACACGCTGCTTACTTTTTCCTTTTCTTTTCTTTTTTTTTTTTTTTTTTGTTAAATTTCAATTGCTGTCATGTAATAAAGTAGCAGCTCCAGTGTGGCAAAGGACAAAATCCGATGGGCTTTTCACAGAGTTTTCCTGGAGAAAATTCGATAACATTTGATGTCGAGTTTTTTGTGTGTTCAAATAGATGTCGTAGATGCAGACTTAGCTGTAATATGAATATAAACCGAATTTTTTTTTAAAATTATATTCTCTCTCTCAATAAATATATATATATATATATATTCCCTTTCTTTTTCATTTTATACAAATGATTCCCTTGTAACTTTGTATTAACTTTAGTTGATTTTTTTATAAATTGCATTCAGTGCAAATCCCCAAACTGTATGTGATAGGATCGGGATGTATAATAGTGGAAGAGATAAAAAAAGAGTTCGAAATTTATATGTATTATTTTTTTTTAAATACTTATTTATGCTTAATTGTCTATTTTTGTCCATTTGTCCATTAATTCCTTCGTTTCATTATTAATTTAATGAATAACATAATATTTGATTCTCTCATGTAGTTAGCATAGACATGTATATATGTACATATGTGTATTATAAAAAATATTTGCCCGTTATACAAAATGTGAATAATAATCTGTGTTAAATTTCATTTAATCGACTTTAAGTGCAAGTCGGCTACTCTCCACAAAATGCGTTGTTTTTTTTTTGTGGCTGCTAGACTCTCAACACAGTGAAATTGCGGATTCAGCGCATAATGGGTTTGTGAAAATACATTTAATGGGCGAAAGGAGGCGTGGCAGACTCCATAAAGTGTTTACATATATGCATGATTTCGACGAGGAATTGAGTTGATCTACTCCTCTGTACATCTGTCCCTCCCTATGAACTTATAAATGCAGAGAACTCTTAAGCCACAAAATCTAGTGACTCGCACTTTGAAAAGTCTATTTAGAGTTTATAATTTTTTGATCGATAACCCATTCTTTTTCCTTCTTGATTAAAGTATGGAGGTTTGAAAATGTACTCTGCTGGGTTCTGGAATAGGAGATCTGAGCAGAGTTCAGGGTAAATGCTAGTCGGCCACTTCCGATTATTTACTTTTACTTCTTTTTTTTTTTTTTGGGAAATAGTTGTTGTCCTTAGCTGTTTGTCATGCAGTTTATTTATTTATTTTTGACGCGGCAGCAACTGCAGCGCAGAACAAAGAGTGAGAAATTTTTTCAGCTGACTTTTTGGCCGCTTTTTCTTCAGTTCGCTTCTTTATTTTGTATGTTTTATATTGGAAATTCGTGTTTCGTTGCATTTTAATTGCCCATCTATATTTTATTCCATTTTGCGGTAGCTGCACGCAGCTGTCCTTTGTCATCAGTCCGAACAGTACAGAACAGCAAATGGAAACTGATGTCTGTCTCTGCTGCCAATTCGGAACCAGAAAATCCTTTTACCAGACTCGGGCAACACTTGTTCGGTAAATAGACAGCAGTGCAATGTGTTGGATATTTCTCTATATAATCTGCCAAATGAAGTGGAAATCAATTGAAGGCACAAATTGAATATATAATTAACAGGACATTTGGCAGAAGTCGAGAGCAAACAAATGAACCAATATTCAACATGTATTTATTACATGCAAATAACAGTGAACAGTAACATTGCAGCTCAAAAGAATACAAAGCAATATTTGATGTTTTAACTAATTCTTAATACAAATATTTATATGTAAATAGAGAGAGAGAGAGAGAGAGAGAGA
The DNA here is from genome assembly GCA_035045555.1 of Drosophila fulvimacula. Classification (NCBI taxonomy): domain Eukaryota; kingdom Metazoa; phylum Arthropoda; class Insecta; order Diptera; family Drosophilidae; genus Drosophila; species Drosophila fulvimacula. The sequence goes on along the minus strand of JAWNOX010000053.1, from coordinate 7,249,248 downwards.
GAGAGAGAGAGAGAGACAGATTATTTTTGGCTATATCAAACTGTCAGCTTAACTTAAAAATAATCATAATTATCTTTAGCTGCAGTGCAGCTCGTAAAATCAATTTCAATCTATTCCCATATAAAACAGAACGAGTTGATGATTACCTGTGAAAGGTGCACTGGAAATTCAGCTCGTTTTGCAAATTAAAAACTGAAATTCAGCAAACATAATTTATGGCAAGTCTTTGATTTAATATTCAATTTGCATGTTGCAAGTCCAATATGTCCGGCAAAATGTTCTGTTCAGCACGATGTTGCTGCTGTGTACCTCTAAGCACAGAAAAAAAGAAAATGTAACTGCAGCACGCAGCGTGCGCTGCCAGTCAACAGGAGGCAAATGCAAATGCGCCACTCCAAGAGTTACGAGTGTGGGACACAAATGTATATGTATTTATATATATAAATATATATATGTATATGTACAAAGTCTTGTCAGACATGTCTGGCACTTTGCCCACGAGCTGAGACTCAGACATCCACTTGAAATGCAAGCCGCACTCAGACCAAATAATTCTTTTTATTAATTCTGTACATACCCTTATAAAGGGTTTTATGCAGTTCAGACAGTATATAAACTCGATGTATATATTTGTATGTATTATGTATATTATTGCTTTCAATTCTGAAATCTAAAATTTTTATCATTTTTGGCTTAAGATAGACTTTCTATTGCAAACAGAATATACATATGACGGATCATTTCGCTATATAAAACAATTGAAACTACTTGAAACTTACTCTGCTGCTTATATATGAAAAATATCCCTTTAATATCGCTTCATTATATATAAAGTACAAATTTATCTTTTAAAATATAAATAATATAAATATAAATATAAATATAAATATAAATATAAATATAAATATAAATATAAATATAAATATAAATATAAATATAAATATAAATATAAATATAAATATAAATATAAATATAAATATAAATATAAATATAAATATAAATATAAATATAAATATAAATATAAATATAAATATAAATATAAATATAAATATAAATATAAATATAAATATAAATATAAATATAAATATAAATATAAATATAAATATAAATATAAATATAAATATAAATATAAATATAAATATAAATATAAATATAAATATAAATATAAATATAAATATAAATATAAATATAAATATAAATATAAATATAAATATAAATATAAATATAAATATAAATATAAATATAAATATAAATATAAATATAAATATATGTATCAAGGCTGTAGATACCCAGGTAAAATAATGTTCAGTTCACTGCCAAAGCTGACTCCAATTGGGAGTTGGTTCGAGAACCTCGCTCAGATTCGAATTCAAAATTGCATTTGATTTCATTTAAGGTTTCAGTTAAAGCTCGAACTGATTTTGTTCTAAAGAAACAATTCAATTAGGTAAATATTCTTAAAAACTTCCAACTGAAAATAAATATATATTCATTTAGTATTTTTTGCAGTAGTTAAATGTTCATAGCAGCCAATGGCATTGAGCTTTTGACATTGACACTAACTAATTAAGGCTTGCGACTGTTCGATTCGGCGAGGTTTTTTTATTTTTATATCTTTCTTCTGGTTTGCTATTGATTTTGCTTGCAGGCAGATCTTTTGTTGGCAACTTTGACCTATGTGGAAGGATTGCTTGGCTGGGTTTGGTTGGTGAGTGCGAGCCGGACTAGATTAAAGGAGAGAGTATCGTGTTTGCTGCTGCTTAACAACAACTCAAATGGTCAGCACAGCAGCAGCAGCAGTAAAAGGAGCAGCACAGCAGGACAATTGAAAGCAGGTCACATGACAGAAGAACTGTGAGCGGCCCTAGTCAGTGGACATGCACAGAACACAGAACTGACTTGCAGTTACTTCTCTGGCGGTTGCTGCTGTGTCGTGCTGTTCTTTTATTGTTTCGAACTGTGCTGTGTGGTGCAGTTTTAATAATTTAATGCGCTGCAATAGAATACTGACTGACAGCTGCTGGCTGCCTAACTACTCCCTGTCGAATTAAATGTCCTTTTATTTCCTGACATCTATATGCCAAGCGCATGGCATGTGCAAATATTACGTATACGCAATGTGAACCAGCAGCAAATATGGAAAACTTAGCTATTGTTGACTAAATACCCTATATATTTATATTAATAATTTCCATACGCATTTGTGATATATTAAATTCTATAGGGTATATATTTTGACACCGAAATGTGCCTGGTTATAGGATATGATTATAGGGTATATCCAAGTAGAACTTAAGTAAATTCTGCCTGATTACAGAGTATGGCGAAGTCAATACCTGTGAAGGCTATATTAAACTATAGAGTATCCATTGCCAAGTAAATGTGTACCAGGACTGTGAACAATCTGAAACAGTTCTATCTTGGTCTGTACTAAGTATCACAGTCTACAGGGTATCTGCTAGACAAAATTTCATCAATTTTAATATCCTTTACAAATATATATCAAATTGTATAGGTTATGAATATAACTTAAATTGTTGGTCTACTTGATTACAGGGTATATTCCAATCGGGTATACTCCACTGTCATATTTCAGACTTTCAACAACTTTCGCTTTTATCAAATAATTATATTACTGGAATTTGCAGACTTAAGTGTAATTTGCTGTTAGCCAAGTTTTTAGCTGTTACGTCTATTCGAATTGGGGCTTACTATATATTTTATGCCTTTTTCTCTGTCTTGTTGCTCTGCATTCTGTTTTATTCAGTTGCATTTGCTGCTGTTTCTCCTCCTCTGCTGTTGCTGCTGTTGTTATTTCTTGTGTCATTTGGCACTTTTTTGTCCGTGAAAATTCGTTGGCAAGTTCATTTCATTTTGGCCACGTTTGTCGCTGCTGCAGCACAATTCCATTTAGGCTTTGCGCTGCTCACTGGCTCACTGTTTAGCAGATGTTTCCCCTTTTTTCTTTTTTTCTTTTTTCGGTACGCGCTGATTTACATCCAAGGTTGCACTCTCACGCCATGTCCTTGGCTATTTGCAGCCGTCTGTCTCTGTACACATTTAGAATCCGAGTGCGTCTCTATCTGTGGTTTCAATTTCTCTAAAAGCCAACTGAACTCGACGCATTCATACTTGGAATGCGTCTCTAATTAGTAGAGCTGCTTCAAACCCTACGGGCTTATCTCTCTGAGACGTTACGTGAAGATGCTGGCATAGTTTCTTGAGAGCTGCGCATCTCATTCACCAGTAATTATAATGAGGCTTCATATTGCTGTCAATATGCAATGCGCCGCGAGGATAACAACAGATTGTCGTCAGGGCCTGAAATGCGTGCGAAAAACTACAATTTTAATTATATTTATATGTATATATGATTTTTATTTTTAATTATAATTATAGTTTGCGGATTTAAATTTCTAAATAATGAATCGAAAATTCAGTCGGATAATGCCAATCGCTTTTTCACTATAATTAGATAATTCCCGTTTGACCTTTGACCGTTTTACATATTTATTTTATTTGTGCTTGCTAAATGCTTAATTAGTTAATAGCATTTTCCACTTGTTTCCGTATTTTTTATATTTAAATACCTTAACCGCAATTTTCCAAGAAAATCTGATGGTCTAATTCGTTTTTTGTTTATGCTAAAATGTAGTCTGAAATAATAGCATTATCGTTATTCCTGGAAATTTCCAATCGGAATTATAGTGTACATATATATTGTTACATATATTTAGTACCTGTATCATTTAAATTGATGCATTGATAATATAATCCTGAATTTCCATGAAAAGAAAACAATTTATAATAAGCGGACAATAAGTGTGCTAATTTAGCAACAGTTTATATACTTTAAAATTCTTTTTTAATTGAAATAAATATATATATGTATATTTAAATATATTTTATACAAAGTGTCGAGATGATGTCTAAAAGTATGCGTATGTAAAAGCATTGCTAGTATCAAATTAATTTTCATATTGTAAATATATATATAAAGTATGAAAAATAAAAAATATATATGTATTTATTTGAAGATAATATTAAATAATAATTTTGTGTAAACAAAATATTTTGTATATGTTTTAAAATATGTTAAATTATTTATATATATATATATATATATATATATATATATATATATATATATATATATATATATATATAATTAAAAAAAATTTTATGCATTAATTTTTTTATTTAAAAAAAATTTAAGAAATTATTTTAGTTGGTTCTTCAACAGTTGACAAAGTGAAACACTTTGTAAGTCGAATAATAAATAGAGAAAAAAATGTGAATTTGTAAAGAAATATTTATTTCGTAATATTGCTATATTAAAAATTCTTTACAATATAAACGAATTCTTCGCTTGCCTGTATTAGCTTGTGTGACAACACTTTAAGATTTTTTATTGACATCTAAAAATCAGTTTCTACGACAGTTTTTTTCTATAACGTCAATCTTGACGAGCATATATATATTTGTTGATTTGGATGTGATAATTTCATATCGACCAGAGCAGTGTTACTCAATATATTTGATGATTTGTGCCAGTTCCATATAATTAATGATATTTACTTGCGGGCAGGATTTCTAAATATTTATTAGCAACATTTGTGCGTGTCGCGTTTCCGTCCCTGTTGTTGTAGATGATCTGTTTGTTTTGGTGCCGCCAATGAAAAAGACATCAGATAGTTAATTATTAAATAATTAATAATAATCTAACGTGCATGTGATATGTCAGCTCTGTTGACAGTCGGCCAACAGCTAAGCTTCGCTTTCTGTGCTGTTCTGTTGTTTGCCTACGCCAAATGCGCACGGCTCCATTCGAGCAGAGTGTGGGTCCTTTTGTTTGATTATCCTTTGTGTAGGAGAGCAAAAACAACATTTGCGTTCGGCAACTTAAAGGTTTACCAAGTGACGGAACAAAAGTGCAAATTATAGAACAAATCAACGCTGAACACTGGGATTAGATTTAGTTGGCAGTAATGCAGAGAGATTAAATTCCCCCGAGTCGTTATCAACTTTCTATGGGGACTGCAAACATTTTGTTCGCATATCAAACTCAAGCGAAATCTAAATAATAGATGATATGTTATTAACTCTTTTGTAATTGCACAAAATATTTGATGCAATTTAATTGGAGACTCGACGTCGTCCGTTGGGTATTTGCTTGGCTGCACATGCATTTATTACGTATACGAAGCGTTGCGCACAAAACTGTGCTATGCAAAATTTCAATTTACTTACTATAATTTAATAAAGCTGCCAACGTCCTGCCACACAGACACACAGCGTGTCCCTGCATAAATGTAGAACTTATTCTTCCACTCTGCCGGCTGTTATTGTCAGCAGTGAGCGGGCACGTTGGGTGGGCGCTCTGGTTAAATTTATGTACGTAATGCAATCTGTTTGCTGGTCTGCCGCCTTGAGCCAGCTCCAGTGCCAGCGCCAGCGCCAGCGTCAGTGAAAAGCTGTTGAAAATAATTACTCAAAAGCCGAGGCGAAACTTCTCAGATGCTCGCAAAAATCACGCAAATATATCTTACGAAAAACCTTTTATGCATTCTCCCTATTATATTGTTGTATGTAGTTCACCTTAAGTACTGTTGGCTTAAGTGTAGCTGAGCACAACAATGCGATGAAATGAATGCATCTCACAAGCACTTAAGCTCATAAGTTATTTGGCCAGAGAGCATCCCAGCTAGCTGCTATTCACACACATAATAGTTAAGAGTGCTAAGTGGGTCTAAGACAACATTTTGATGTTGGCAATAGTATTTTTTTTTTTTATATATTTTCATTAGGCACTTTTATATATAATATCTTAAAAGAGATTGACAGTAAGAACTGCGTAGAAGGCTGACATTCTGACAGTAGAAATTGGGATAAGGGTAAGACGTAAGAGAGGCTCATAGTCACCTACTCACTATCCTGCTCTACCTCTGCCAAGCTATGCCACTCACATAATTATCGCAAAGCAATTAAGAAATTAAACTCCTATATAAATACTTGTATATATATACATATATATAGTCCGAATCAGCTTCTATTTTTTTTTTTGTGCTATCGTAATACCCTTTTTATGCAGCTTATCAAATTGGTGGCCTTCGTCTGGGTCCCGCTTTTGTTCTTTGGCTGAGCGTTTTATTTTCATGGGATCAGCACACGTGCTTGGACTTCACTCTGCCTGTCTCAGCTCCACGCCGCTGAGCCTCAGCTGTGAAATTGAATTCGGATTCGTGTGGCTTTTTGTGCTATTTGTGGTTTGGGCAGACTTGCGGATTTAATTGAGCGGCATACGAGAGAGGCTTTGACACGCTTCCACACGCACGAATATGTATCATTCATACACCATACACACACACATTCTCTCTCTCACACACACATGCACAAAGCGAAGAATTCGCTTAATTGAATATTAACGCCTGTTGCCTAGGCGAAATATTTTCGGGCAAATGACATCGACGAGTAATAAAATCGTTGCGCCCCATGGTTCCACTGGGGCTCCACTGAGGCACCCTTTCCTTCGCTTCCCCTTTGTGAACGCCGCCCATTTGTACAGCTCACGCACCCATCCACATCCAGTTTTCTCACGTTCCACTCGGCTCTGCTTGTCTCGCAGTCTTGAGCTTTGTTTATTTTTTTTATTTTTTGTTTCTCTCTTTTTGTATTTCTATTTATTTCAATTAATGAAGCTGCGTCTTCGTTCTTTAATTAATTTGAAGACGAAAAAAAAAACAGAAGACGAATAGCCCTTAAATAGTGGCAGAACACAGCATAGCTTGCATATCTATATGCCTTGTATCTAAATATAGTAATGGGAATATAGAGCCTAATAGATTTCACTTTCTATTCAGTCAAATTCCATTTGATAAAAAGTATTTTAGTCAGAGAATTAGCTCAGCTCTATAAAACTTTAAAATTTTCTTATCTGCATAGGAAATTTTAAAGTCGAGTATAGGTTGTACTTATATCGTGTATTTTATAAAAACAGCTGTGAAAGAATAAAGTTGCCAAGCCTCAGCCTTACCTGCTGTTTGGAAGAGCAATTAGTCAAGCTACAGGGCAACTGTTAGTCGGGGCACAAGTTTTGTTTTTCTTTTTATAGCCGGAACTCATCAGGGTAAAATGGCTTTGTGATAATGTATGTAACAGGCATGAGGCGTGAAAGAGCCCATAAACGTAATGTATAAATGCTTGATCTGGACAACGTGCTGAGTCGTTCTAGCCGTGTCAGTCTGTCGGTCGGATCTCGGTACAAAAGTTAGAGACTTGAAATTTAAGTTTATATTCCTGTATTATGTCGATAACTCAACTAATTTGCTTGTTATCGATAAATATCGATAGCTTTATTATATTTTTTTGTGCCTAGGTTGAATACTGTTAAAAGAGGAGACTTTAGCTGTATTGTAATAAATTAATATATAATAACTACAGAGATATTATATATATATATATATATATATACATATATATCCCCAAATATGAAAAAAAAAATTAGTATATATGTTAGAGAGTTGTGATTTTATCCACAATATAAAAGAATATAAAATGATTGGAATGTGAGCGTGGTTTTCAGAGTATTGCCTAGTCGGCCAGTTCCGACAAGAACACAGTTGATATTTTTGGGTGCTACGAATTGAAAAAGTCAATGGAATTAACGTGAATTACAGCTAGCGGTGCAGTCATGTTGAAGACATTTTAATTAGTGGTTAATCAGGGTGGAATAGCTTCGCAATAGGCAAATGAGTTTGAGCTCGAGAGAGCAAACGACGAGTTCAGGCTCAATTCCAATTTGTTGTGGATTCTTGCGTCGCTTGTCTTACACATGTCTTAATCTGTCGTTATCTGGGCGCCTTTGCCTTGTGCAGCAGGAGAGGCAATCAAAGAAAAACAACAACAAAGTGAAACTAATTACGAAGACAATAACAATATCAACGCGCTAAATATAATCTAACGCAAAAAGAACAACAAAAACAACAAGAATAACATCAACAACGCGACGTCATGCAAGTTGAGTTGGCGCAGCGCGCAGCTGCAATGGCTTTGCCGGCGGCAACAGCAGCAGCAGCAGCGACGGCGGCGGCGCCGGCGCCAAGGTGAACGTGCAGCTGAAGTTATCGCAGCGGAGAGCGAGAGAGTGAGAAGCTGAAGCTGCGGAGAGAGCGTATCAACAGTGTCAAAAGCAAAGCAATGCGCTGAGTTCAGCTGCGCCGCTGCAGTTGCATTCGAGTTTCAGCAGCGCAACGCAGCAGACGTTGATCACAGCGGGCGGCAGAGTGCGAAAGCGAATCGAAAACGAGCCGAGCCAAGCCGAGCCGAACCGAATCGAGTGCAGCCGACTGTCGACCTACCACCACAGGCGACGGGGCTAAAGTGCAAATAACAAAAACTAAAGCAAAAGCAAAGATAAAAGCAAAACTAACCTGTGTTTCCCTGGCGAAACCAACTAGAACGATAAGAATCGATAAACGATAACTGAACCAAGTGTGCGTACAAAATGTGCAGCCGAAAATGTTTCCGCATGCCCACATTAGTCATCTGCGGCGTCTTGCTGACCATCGTACTGGTCTGCATCACGGGCATCACCCTAACCAACAGCATCAACATCTCGAACATCGTGAAGCTGCGCGAGAAGGTCGCTAGCGACTCGGCGGCCGCCAATGGCGGCCATCAGGCAGCCCAGACGCGCGCCGCCCTCGTCGAGCAGCAGTACTCGACCTTGCAGCAGCATCATCTATCCAAGAGCGATCTCAATTATATATCAGCGGCAACGCATCCCCGAAACTTGCAACGGCTGTTGGCAACGGCACAGCCACAGCCCATGCAGCAGCCAGCGCAGCCCAATAAAATTGTTATCGAAATTGGTTTAAGAAGCAGCAGCGGCAACATGAACAGCAACGGCAACAGCAACACTGACAGCCATGACAGCAGCAGCAGCTCCAATTCGATTGGCGCCGTTAATCTAATGCCAATTCCGCATATGCTGCAAGCGGCGGATGCACTAATGGAGGGTAATGTTGATTCCATATCCCTGCCGGCAGCTGCGCCAGTTACAACGCCACCTACAACAACAACAACAGCAAGAACAACTACTACTCCTATTACTACTACTACAACAGCAACAACAACTGCAGCAACGGCAGAGCTGGTCCTAAACATTGTCGATCATAACCCGGCGGGCATTCAATTCGAGCGTCGCGCACATGTCAAACAGGTAAATCAAAGGTCCGGCACGTACCACACAGCTCCGGAAAGGTTTATAATCGAGTAGCCTGCATTTGACGGCTTTTTCAATTTACAAATTTTTGCTTTGTTTGCCTCATTGCATTGTTGTTGTTGTTGTTGTTGTTGTTATTTCACTAATCATCTATCATGTATAGTAACAACAATAATACCAATTAAAATTATGTCTAATGCAAGTTTATAATAGAGTAACTGCATTTCAATTCTAGGTATAGTCGATTGTCAAAAAAAAAAAGAAATAAATACAGTTAGTTTTATTTCCTTGATTTGTGACTCAAGGATTGATTGTAGCCAATCCAAGCATCTGGCAGTCAGCTCTGGCAACTCTAGCAAGGCTTTAGGTCTATATCGATGCGGGTATATCAGATTGCAGCTCTAAATAGGCATATGCCTGAGCTGTCTGCATAAGATAATCATATTTTATACATAAGAATAAATGTATTCATTTTTTAAAATGCAAAAAAAAAAAAATAAATATATATTTATATATATAGTAATAAAAATAAATTATTTTTAATAATTTAATATATATAAACATTATTCTTGATTAAAAGAGTTGATAATGTCATCCGATCTAACTACCATAGAATATCTTGCTAAATTATTCAAATAATTCCTGTATATATTCCTCTATTATATATATACATATATATATTGCTTTAAACTATAATTGAAACATTCTTTCACATTTTAAAACATCTGTTCTTCGATATTTGCTATTTCCTAGACATGCTCATATTTCTTGTGGAAAACCAAGCAACTTTTAACTTTTTTAAATTTTATTAAAAAATACTTCGTTCATTATTAAAGAAAATTGACCACCACTGACTGCATAATACTCGTTCACTCGTTCCAAAAATAGTTCAAAATATTTTTTCTCTCTCAAATTTTAAATCTTAAGTTCAGTTTATAAAGTTTATACAAAACAGTATGGATAGTCAGGATTCACGATTTTTCGAGTCATTCAACAGTCACTCCCATTTTAAATTTTGTGGTTATATCAGCTCTATATAGGCCTGTAGCTCTAAAACTGTGTTAGGTATAGTTGCAGCTGATTGACAAGCCCTCAAAGCACGGAGACATATTTACGTATCATTATTGGGTAATTCTTAGACGTAGTTTAGAGTAACGTATATTTTGGCCTTACGATCTAAAAAAAAAAAATAGAAAGTAACAGAGTATTTTTCGATATGCCACGCCTCTAAAAATGTCATGAAATTGCTGTTTAGCTCATCGCTATTAATAATCAATAATAAAAGTCGATAGCTTCGAAATTATTTGCATTCTTACGGACAGATGTAGGGACGGACAGCAAGGGGAATATTGCAGCAAACCAATATACTCTTTTCAGTTTATGAACGAGTATAGGCATAAGCACGTTTTCAGCTAAAACCGAATTCAAGCGCTTGCAAATGCTTTGAACCGATCACCGGTCGCCAATCGCCAATCGCCATTCGCCGAACGACCAGCTATGCAATTCTCAGACTCAGACAGAGTTCACTTGCGACTGGGCCGCCCGAGAACCAGTTGATTGGAATCGGTCTATGACTGAAAACTTTTGCACCGCGCAATTGCACTTCGCGCTGGCAATTACCAAGCCAACGGCAAAACTAAATTAACTCAGTTGGTCTCTGGCTCCAGCTCTCGCTCTCCGTCCGCATCTTGGAGGCTGATTACAATAATTAGCATAGTTTTAATGACACTTGGGAAAAATTGAGAACAACAACAACTTAACACTATAATATAGACAAGAAAAAAAATCTATTTCATTGTAGTCGCATCTTAATGGGGCGGGCGACCACTAAATCTCTCATCTCGCATTTTTCCAAAGCTTCTTATGTCGAATCCGATTTCAGCTACGAAATTGCTTCCATCTCCATCTCTCTCTCTCGCGCTCTCTCTCCCTTTGCATGGCAAAGTTCAAACTAAAGCTTTGGCTGCTGCCAGTGCAATAGCAAATGCAAAGTTAAGTGCACGAATGGAAACGATTCGCGAGAGTCGAGTTGTGGTTGGGGCTGATGGGGAGAGAGCAGGAGATGAAGAGAGGAGAGGAGCGCGCGCATTGAGTGAATGTTGTTGAATGCTTAATGCTAAAAAAACTTATCGCTCCGACCCGTGTTGCACCCGACAACGCCCCCAACCTCAGCGGTCCGATCTGACTGGCAATCAGTCAAAAGCCAACGCTAAGCCAATTAAGTTTGCAAACTTATTCCGTGTGAAATTAATTACTTGCATTTTTATTTTAATTTAGTATGGCTATGTGCTGGCTGCGCTGCTGCTGCTAGCTGCTGGCTGCTGTTGTTGTTTTGTATTTGTTGTGTCAAAAGGAGAAGAAAGCTGCTCGTATGCATACAAAAAGCAAACAAACAAATTAAATTGATGCATATTTAATGCTTTACTCATTAATGAACAGGTTTACTCATTAATTTTATGTATTTCCGTTTCCTTATGCCAACTGACCTCAATAAGTGCAGAGAGGTGATTGCTTAGTGTTAGATTTAAGGACTTTTTCTTCGATATCTTATTTCGAATTTAATTGAATCTGTAGGCAATATAGTTAGTTTAACTTCTGGTTTACATTGAGAAAATAGTTAATTAATTAATTAATGAATTATTGAATTATTTATATTATATAATAATAATATTTATACTATTTATATATTATTATTAGACTATTTATTTTATATTATAATCATATTTAAATTATTTATGTTATATAATAATAATATTTATATTATTATTATATTATTTATATATTATTGTTAAATGATTTTTATATTATTAAATTAATTAAATATTAGTCTAAATATTTATCTTTATTTAGTATTAGGTTTACTTCTAGAATATTTACAATATTTTAAAAATATTCAACATGTTTCCGACATATACATTGCCTTCCTCTATGATACTCCTTCGGAGAGTTAAAAGAGTTTATCGGGTTTGTTCACTGTTGGTTCTGCTGTTTGATTCGTCCATCTTTTCGTTAGCAAATCAGTATTTGGATATTAATGCTTGATTTGATACGTTTGTTCGTTAATACCTTAGTCTTATACATATAGTCTTTCCAATTAGATACACTAAAAGCGTAAAAATCAGTACCGCGGTAGAAACTGTAAAATTACGGCTTAACTACTGTTGATAACAAAAATATTTTTTGTATAAATAGAAAAAAAAATTAAAATATATATATATATATATATATATATTATATATATCTGAATAATGCAGTCTTCCGAAATTTTCTAGAAAAATAAAAAAAACTAGAAGTGATTTTATAACTCCAAAACTAGAGAGTTAAGTTCCTCCAAACTTTCTGAGATTTTCTAAAAATTATTGTAACCATTTTATTTATAATTTATGAATATGAACGAGTATTACATAATCGATTGCGAGCCACATTCTCGCTCTGTATTGGATGCTTTAATCTTAAACTTTAGTCTATATACCTCACTCCATGCAAGGAAATAGCTGTAAATGTGTGAAGCCATAACGGGTGTTTAAATTGTTTAAATTCTATCAAGCAAAAGTTTTTTTCAATTTCTTTTCTCAATCATTCTTCCCACAATTACCAATTGTCTAGCTCTGGAGGTCGTTCTTAGAATCAGCAACAGACTTCAGCTGCGGCTGTATTTCATTAAATCATTTGGGGTCTAATATATGTATACAGATTGCAAACTTTATTGGATATTTCATATTTTGTTAATAACTCAAACTCTGTCGCTCGTCTCTCGCGCTGACATTGTGCGCCTAACGACCTGGCTTTTGGCAGCCCTTCATCGTTTCGATTCATGGCCTTTAGCCCCTGCCCGAGTTGTGCCGGAGTTTCTTGTTATGTTTTATTTAATATGCTCATTTTTCATACACAGGTCATCCCATTAAAGTATATGGCATACATTTCGGACTAGCCTCGCATTAAAATTGAGGCGCGGTCGACTCGCTCGCTCTGACTCTCTGTCTCTCTTTTCCGCTCTTTCGGTAGCGACGCTTGTAAAAGTTTCTTAATAATAAATTGCTTAACTTTTAGGTAAACAAAATCACATTTGACCCCAAGGGGGTTCTGAGCCGAACTTTACTGAGAAAATTCCTTAACGCTCTCAACACGCCGCTGGCTCGTCACGTGCCCTCTACATGTGGGCGGTCACCAAAAAAATTTACTAAACGATGATCCTGTTATTTAAATTAAAATTATTATTACCCGCATTAGCTAGCGTATCATTTCTTTGCATTTCGTTCTGCTCAAGTATTTGCAATAAACTCGAAAATGTGCCTAAAATTCTATGATGAAATTCAAGATTTTAATCAATTTTAGCAAATTCACATCGAGACGAAAATCCTAACTAAATAAACAGAGTAAATACAAATAGTGTTCGCCAGATAAACTTAACGTTCGAAAATATTAGAGTAAATAGTATAAGAAAATATTTATATATTTTTTTTAAAAGGTTTTTTAATACCAAAAGTATTTAATAAATTTTTTATAATGATGAACGAAATTTTAACATAATATGAATATGTATTTTATGCAAATAAATTTTCTTCAACTTAAAACATTTGTTAAATATTTTATATAATTTATGAACATTTCTTTTTCAAACTTAAAATATTTCATAAATTGTATATATATAAATAAATATATGTATATATATAAATAAATATATGTATATATATAAATAAATATATGTAGATATATAAATAAATATATGTATATATATAGATATATTTTATAAATATTTTATATAAATATGAAAAAAAAATTTTTAAATGAATTAACTCTGTGTTGAGAAATTCAAAAAGTAAGTGTTTAGTGCATTTTTAATTATATTTAATATTTACTTTAAAGATAATATAATATATATATTCATATATGTATATATTTATATATTTTAATAGTTAATAGCAAGCACTTATCTTCTAGGTTCATTTAATACGTCTACTTAGGAGCTCTCTATTATCGCATCGCTAATAAATCAAATATTCCAACATTCCACAAAATCATAAAAAATGATGTGAATTCGAAATCCGATAAATCATTAAGCGTTATAATAAGAATTGACAGAGCTGCAATCGATAACAATTGAAATATTGTAAATTCACGTTGCGACTATTTATCAGCTTTCGTGATATTACCATAATTTTGTATTTTTCTTGTTGATTATTATGTTAAGTGTTAAGCACTTTCCCGTTAGCTATTTCCTTTTCCATTTTCCGACATTTTTCTGTTTGGCCCAATCAGTTGGGTAGCAAGACGCATCCGTCATGACGTCGCATATTTCATAGCAACAATTGCAATGCAAAGCAGCCTCTTTAAATGGAAAACACGCGCCTGAACTGAACCGAACTGAACTGAGCCAAACCCCAATCTAAATCCCAATTTTCCTTTTCTCTGCTTCTTTCTATTTGCAGGTGAGTTGCAACTGTGGGTTTTCATGCGGCAAATGTGGCATAAGTAAAAGCTGCCTGGAATGCTAAGGCTTCGCTCTGATAAAACGCGCTACACTGAGTGCAATATTGTGGCAGGTAGGTGACAATGGGATAGGGCCGAAGGGGGAGCGCGGTCGGCATCGGCCTGGGCAACGGCAATTGGAACTCGTGCTGTTGACTGTTAGAATAATAAGCTTCAATTTGGCACAAAGCGGATATGGCAAGGACACGGAATGTCCAATGTCACGTGGAGGCGTCATCCTAGGCAAGCAAAAACCAGAAAAGGTTTTCCTCTTTTCTTTCTTTGTTTTTTTTTTTTATTGTGTTTCTTTCTTCCGGCATTGACTAATGCGTTATATAACTCTACAATGCCATGAATTATGCTGTTGGGCAACAGCCCACTGCAAAAAAAAAAAACAATAGCATAAACAAAATGCAAGAAGAAAAGGGAAATGAGTATCGTAAAAATGGTCTTATGGCTCCTAGAAGGCTTTAAAGACTTTGACACACCTTTCTTGTGCACAAAATTTTTTGCAAATTTGTAACAAGTGGAAGAGGTAACAATACCAAAAAAAAAAAAATAAATAAAAATAAACAAACTAGTTTAGGCGAGATAAAAAACTATTGATAATGAACACTATAATCTGTCTACTGCGTTATGCATAATGCCAAAAATTACGTATAGCTAAATAATGCACATTGTGCACGAGACAAAGTCCATATAAAACTTTAAAATATGCCTAAATATAAAAAAAAATAAAAATAAAAATATAAAAAGTAACAGCTTAAAGGCTTATAAATAAAATAAAATTTGATAATACTGGATTAAAAAAAAGGGTAAAAACGAAAAATAAAATGTAAAAAATGTCTGCTTAACCAAAGTTCAAATCAAATTTAAAAATAATAAAAAAAAAAAAAAAAATTAAAAACACATTAAAAAAATAAATAAATAAAATGTAAAAAATATATATTTTTAAAAAATACAAACCGCAATAAAATAATTAAATAAAAATTTATAAATACAAATACCAAAAACCATCATTTCATAATTTATATATTCATCTATAGAATATTGTATATATATATATTTTATAAGACATTTAAATATATTTCTGTAAGACAAAGCCCAGCATAAAGCAGCCGGAATGTGAATATGGAAAGAATGTGTAGCTAGACTGAGCATAGAAAGAATATATAGCTAGTATATAATATATTTTGCAGTGAGAAGCAACAATAGACCCTGGTGGTTCAGTGAACTTGTTTCAATTAACAATAATAAAATAATAATAGCAATAAATTTCAAGCGCATGCATATATTATAGACTGTGCCTACACTCGATACTCGGTAGTTTTTCAGTCTGGAAATCAAGTTGAGTTTAAATTCTGTGCCAGGAGCATGCAGCAAGTGACATTTTTCATATGACCACCAGATTATTTCATATCCCAACTGTGGCAGTATCAGCTCAAATAATTTATGGGGCCGGTACCCAAAAATGTGTGCCAAAATGCAAGAGCAAGCTATTTTGTTGCACATTGACAGGGCTAGGTTGGGCTGGTCCCGACCGGTGTCTCGGTCGCCTCTTGTCTTAGTCGTGTGGACGGACGTTTTGGGACCGAAAGTAATCATTGTTCGATACCGGAAACTATTCAATTTCCGCATGACATGAAGCGTATACAAAACAGGCTCGAGTGCTGAGAGAACACCGGGCAGAAATGTCCTCAAGCGAAGGCATACCGAAAGCCAACAAGGACACGGCGCATTGAACGTCAGTCGACACACAACACAAATGAAAGAGAGACGGAGATGAGTTGAGCCCCACAGCTGCTGCCTCCAATGATGACACAAACACATTTTGAGTTGTGGCTGCCACTGCTGCACGCATTTTTATCACTGATTGGGTTGGATTGGTTTGGATTTTTGAAAAGTCCAAAGAATGATTTTGAACGCAGCTGTGAAACGCAATTGATTGATGCTCTCTATCCCTACCTCTCTTTCCACACTCTCTCCCTCTCTTTCTTAACCAATGCAAATTGCCTGCATTAAAAACCAAATCTGAGTGAATTCAACTTTTTACATGCAAATCTATTGACTGAGTAGCGGCATTGTCAATCTTTAGAAATAAGTTCACTATGCGCCACTGCCGCCCAGCTCTTTACTGCCCTATCTCATTCACATTTCAAAATTCTTATCCAATTAAATGAAAACCTAGCTGTATGTTTGACCGCTGAACTTCCAACTCTTGAAATGTATCTGCAGCTTGTTGCAATTGGGAATTGGAAAAGGTCTTTACTGTGCTTGCACCGCACTCACTTTCATTTCTACCCACGACGGACAATCCGCCCTGACCACAGTTCAACAGAGCTGGCAACGTTAGAGGTGAACCATAAAAGGCTAGTACTCAAAACAACTTATATATTCATACTCCACACAAAACACATTTCAATGTGAGAAATAAATATATGAAAAAACTCGTATAGCTCAAACATTTACAATTTATATTTAGGTTTTTATAAAGCTTAAGGATAAAACCGTAATCCAAATAATCTAGTCACTATTAAAGTTATAAATTAAAAAGACGTGAATAAAATGTATAATTCATAATAAAATTAAACAATAATAAATAATACAAATATCAAAAATACAAATTAAAAAATATATATATACAAATATATAAAATATATACAAAAATATATAAAGAATTTTAAGAATAACTAGAAAATATTGATCAATATTTATTAATTAATTATAATAGGAATATTATCGTAATATTATTATACATACAAAAATAAAAATTAAAAAAAAAACACTAAATTATCAGAAATCCACGATCTCAAAACGTTCAAAAGCTAAAAACAATTTTTTTTTTTTTTTTTACTTCAGGCCTTTTTATACCTAAAATATTTTCCTGCAACAGGAGGTACTTGATCCAGTAAATGTTCTGCTCACCAATATTGAATATATCGTTTCTTAGTAACATATATATAAAGCAAATAAACATAAACTTTACTCTAATCAGACTCTTGGTTAGAAAATTTCATCAAATTCTAATTATAGAAATTAAAATTTGTAAAACAAGAAGCTAGATTTGGCTTGAAAAAAAAAAAAAAAACAAAAACTGCGAAAGCAGCTCTGCTCCGCTCTAAGTTCTAGTCGGAGGTAAAAGATGCAACTGCTGCTTCTTATGTGCTAAGGGATGGAACTTTCAAGTGGGGTAGAGTGCTAAGACGATTGCAACTGCATTTCCTTGTGATTGTGTGGCACACCTAAGCAAGCACACGGAAACGCAAACACGTATAGACTGTAGCACACATGGCAAAGGATGTGTTTCTTTTGGTATTTCTTACCTGTTACGCTTCGTTAACTATTTGATAGCATAAAAAGCTTTTGGCTATCAATCAAGTGCCCTCCCTTTCACTCAATTATTTAGTACAGTTTGTACGGTAGCTACGCTCAGTCTAACTTGTGGAATGTTGAATCTTGAAGTTTCTGGCTGGTTGACAACGGCACGACGAATCTCTGGCGTGCTGTCAAAAAAGACAAACAAACAAAAAAAACTTGTATAAAAAGAAGGAAAATAAATTGAAGTTGTATAGAAACTTGCTGCTGTTCAATTAGCTGGCTAATAGATTGGCTTGACTTGGCTTGGTTTGCCATGAACTGTCATGTATATATGTATGTGGTATAACTCATGTGCAATCGTGGATAATATCTCATTTCAATTGCCGCACAGTCTCCCATTCGTCACAAAACGTGCATGCATCATTCAAACTGATAACCGAAACTTTCCCACTGACTTTTACTTACAAATTACGCTGCAATTGATGGTCGAATAGACAGCAGCAGCAGAAGTAGTAGAAGCAGCAGCAGCAAGACGGCAAGAATAGGAATAACATTTGGCAGTCGTTTGCTTAACGACTCTTTCTAATTGCTAGCTGTTGGTCAAAAGTGCACAACGTGCTACTCGCTGTTCGTTCTAGAGATGGTGACACGACATGGTCAAATTAAGTTCCTAATACACATATTACCATAAATATATGGAAAATTAAAAATCGATTCATATCATATACTTACTGTTTATGTACCTATATAAATAGATAAATAAAATGTATATGTATAAAATCACTTTAATTGGCTTATAAGGATACTAAGATCTAGCGATAACTTAATCAAAGGTCGATAAATATTCATAGATACCATCGCTCCTTGGCAGAGAAAGCTGTGCGAAATGCACATCTATAAAATGACTTTGAAATAGGTTTATATCCATTATAAATACTATCGATAATCGATAGCTGTAAATGGTAAATCTTAATTTCTTGATTGAAAAATGTATATATATATATATCAAAATGTGTAAAAATTCATTAGAATCTGCTCGTATATGCTATCGATAATTCTATCGATAACATGTTAAGCATCGTTTCTAAATTAAATCGATAGCTTTATGAAAAATCGATACAAGCAAGATTTCTAGGCAAAGGTTTACTTTTTGCAAAAATTTATAAAGCTTAACTTTTTCTTGGTCTGGCTTATTCACGCTCGTGTCACGATGCTAAGAGCACGATAGTCGCCCAGCTCTTGTAAGCGCTGACCAAGTGCGAGCAATCGCACTTAAATTATTGTTGCGGGGAAAAATCGGACAGCTCGAGTTCTGTTCGTGTTTAGCACTGGGGAAATTGCCATCGATAAAAAGAAATGTTTTATGGTCTTGAGTTCGAATGAGTGCGGCGTAGAAACGATGTGGCGAGCCTCGTTGAGGCGTGTACGAAATGCCTATGAATTAGCCATAAAAGCCGAAAGGCTGCTGTCTACCACTTTCTTAAAGGCGGCCACTTAAAGAGCCCATGAAAGCTAATCAATTGGGCTTTGGCTCGACAATAAATTTTTGCGATTGAAACTTTGATTATGCTATCGTGCCAGGATTTTAATTTAGTCAGAAAAAAACAAAACAGAAACTGAAACAAAAGCCAACTGACCACCCGCAAGGTTTCGTTCAAGACCGTAGCTAACCGAAAGCGGAATATGATTTTCTATAGCCGCAAAACTCAGCAAAACTGAGCTCTGCGGCTCGACAAGTACTTCTCACGATTGCCTAGCAAAAATGTCCAATTAAAGCCCACACTGAGGCTTCTTTGGCTGGCAGCTGCGGCAGGCTCTCACAATATTTTTATAACATTCCAGTTCAAATATTGTCCAAGTGGGCGTGGCAAAAAAATTGCGAGTGTGTGTGTGTGGGTCGTAGGCATCGTAAAGTGCGTGTCGCCTTCATAAATATGTGATGAGATCCTAAAAACCGAGACGCAACAACTGACTGGGAAAAAAGCAAGTCAGCACTTTGGCACAATCTGGTGGCAACCGCAACATCATCTCTTCGAATCCATTTGGTGCGATTTAACAGCTCAAGTGCCACGAAAACTGACAAGTTGATCAAACTACATGCTATGCACTTGCTTAACCTCATTAAGGTGGTGAGCAAAGATTTGCCGAAAACCATAAAAGAAAAAGAGTTTTTAGTGGCACTTGGAATCATGCTCGATGACTACAAATAATATTTTAATACTAATTTGTTGACTTTGATTTCATAGATCATATAGCTCTCCAGATTATTCCTATAGGTCTTTGGGTGGTTATAATATATATATATATATATATATATATATATATATTTTTTATTAAGTTTTCATATTAACATATCGATAAAACGAACATTTTTTATGTTCTTTTAACTACCAATGGAAACGATGTAGCAAAGCTCTTAACGCAATGTACGAAAGGGCTATGAACTTGCCATAAAACCCGAAAGGCTGCGTCGCACTTGCTTAAGGCCAAACACTTGAAGGGTAATCAATTGGGCTTTTATAACTGTTTGTGTAGGAGCTCAGCCGTTATATATATATAACTGTTTAGGCAGGGTATGTTCCAGTCAAACATGCTTGCTTCTTATTGCTTTCTATTACAAACAGGGCATTTGCTAGTCGAGCAAAGCTCATATCAAGTTATATATACATAAATATATGTATATTATATATTATTATTATTTTTTTTTTTTTTGGTTCGAATCTGCTTCGCATAGTCCCTTTTGTTTGGGAAACTTTCGAAGATAGTCGTCAGCGACAACAGTTGAGGAACTGAGAACTTTGAAGTTTTCATTCAAGAAATGCTACGCATTTCAAACAACAATTCAAATTGTTGTTGTTGTTGGTTGTTGGTTGTTGGCTGTTGGTTGTTGCTGTTGTCTGGAACTCGCGAAAAGTTCTGGCTGTGAAGTGTTTATGTCTGGTTTTGTGGTCGTCCGCTCTAGCAGCAGCAGCATCAACAACAACAACAACGACAACGACAATGATTATAACTACAAATTTTGGGATTGCGGCAACGGCAGCAGTCGCCGCACCACCACCAACACAACCACACGCCCGCATGCCAATGAAAAATACCAACAATATCCAGTTGGGCCTCCCCTTCGAGCAACGTCCTTTTGCCCATTTGGCCAACTGCTCTATCAAGCAAATATTTGTTTTGCGTTGAGCGGTTGCTTAATTTTTAGTTAATGTTGCATAATTTTAGGCTGCGAAGGTCAGCTGCGACCCGATAAGCAGCGGCGGTAGGGCAGGCTCGACTTGAATTGTCCACCACGTAGAGACTTGGCCGTCTCGTCTGTCTCTTTGATAATATTGTGCTGACAGCATCGTTGCGACTGCCAGGATTAGGACGATGATGGGAATATTTTTGCTTACGTCCGGCTGCTCAAACGCCAAATCAATGAGCGGAAGGAAGCGCAGTGGCAGTGACAGAAGCATACCATGAAAACTAGATCTATATGTGTGTGTGTGTGTGAGGGGGGGGGGGGGGTGTATGTACCTTGGATTGGGGGTTTGGTGCTCAATCACTAGATTGACAGGACAACGGACAGCAAGAAACTAGCCAACAAACATTTGGGCTTGACGATGTTATTAACAACACACAAACAGATAAACACGCACACACACACACACACATTCACTTGTACACTCACACAGACACAAAGTTTGCTTATGTTACGCCTAAGCTCATCTATGATAACAAACGTAATATTTGAATAGATAATGAAATGAGTTTGTGAATATGACTTAATCATCGCATCTCTATAAGTGGCATTTACACGTCTACATAAGTGGTACGGTACAGTGTACACTGTGTACAGTGGGACTACCCAAGTACTAGTTACAGTGATCTCATGGCTAGAACTACAAAAATCGTATGAGATATTAAAATTTTATTAGCTTAGGTAAAATACATATAGATACATCTACGACATATTTATGTTAAATATGAATAATACTCGAGTCAATCTTATTATATGCCTCTATTTACAAATGCTTACATGCTTACATGCATATCTTATAGTAATTCTAGTTTGAGCAATAAATTCTTGTAGAAAAATCTTTTCTGTGCTTTGATCGAAAGTTAGAGTCATTTTCAATAGGGTGATTACTTTCGATCCGCCCTATTTAATATATACAATATATATTTACATTTGGACTAATATCTCTTGAGATAGAAAATCATAATATATATATAGTGCTGGTCACAGGTTAGATGCCCATTGAAAATGGGAAATGAGGTTATAATGTTTTTTTTTTTTTTTTTATTATAAATAAGTTGTTTTAAGCTGTATTAATAAATAATGTCTTTAAACCCAATTTACAGTTTCTTAAATTATCTTTGGTTCAAAAGGAAAAAAACTTTAATTTATAAATATAATTATATATTTAGTTTGACCCCACCTCTAAAATTTGTCTGCTTAAAAAGAAAAGTAAGAGTGTTCTAGTAGGGAGTGCCCGACTGGCATATACCTCGAACGAGAATTGCTGAGCTGCTTTGCATTAGAGAAAATATTCATTTTCGGCTTTATCTTAATTTGCAGATGCATTAGAATAAATAATATTTTAAGATTTTATCTTAATTTGGAATCTTAAAAAATCACTGCTAGGAAAAGGACATCGTATTTGATCTTAACTCCTGTAAGAAAGCTAAGTTACTGACCGCTTTAGACTCTAATTGTATTAAGCAGTAATTAGTATATTGACTAGTTTTACCTATATACCAGAGTATCTCATTGAATCCCACAATATCTTTTAGACATCTTTACCTATGATATCATAGATTATCTTTAAATATATAATCCATTTAATTTAAATACATATATAAAATATTTAATAAATCCTTATTACAAAATTAAAATAAACTCAGAAACTTTAATCGGCATTTGGCGAATTAATTATATTTTTAATCAAATTAATGTCAGTAATTAACTTATTTATAATACAAATTAGCTGAAATTTGTGTGCTTTCACTCTTGTTATCCAATTTCCTGTTAGGCCTTGCTCATGTAATCAAAGATATAATAGTTATAAATCGCATTGGCAAACATCGCGTATTGTTGTGGACGATTAGCGTAATGCCATGGAGTCTGGATGGTAGAATCGCTGATGCAAAGCTCAATTCATTTGCGAACCATAAGTTACATGCACTGCTGCTCTTTTGGCCAGTTGTACACCTGTAATCTCTCGTTCTGTTGTTGGCCAGCTGGCATTTCGGCCAATTTGTGGCAGTGGTTTGCATGTAATGCCAAATGTGATTGCAATAGCAATAGCAATTGCAATGGCAATGGCAATGGCAATGAAATAAATTGAATTACAGCAGCTAACAGTCGGTAGTCGGCCCTCAGAAAAGCCGTTGTCTGTTCAAGACATATATGACCATTATTGAATATGGTCTGCAGACTGTCCTGCCAGATAGTCTCATCGACCCGCTTGCATGGCCTGGCCCCTACCCGCCTCGCCTCGCCTCTAATGAGCACAGCATTATTCATTAATGTTCCCCTCTTCCAATTGCCGTTTAGGACATTAGAAAATTGCATATGCAAATTGGTGTTGCTGGAAAGCAGGGAAGCTGCGCCCGCCAATAAATCATATTCATAGCTTTCCAGGCTAGGAACCAGCTCATTTGCATGGCTGTCAAACTGCATACGAAATGCTCGGCTCGGGCGGCTATTGAAACTAAATAAATTCACACTCGGCTCGAATCAATTTTGTATACTGCGAAAACAATTGAGAGGAAAATTAATTCAAATTAAATTCTTCCATTTTTTCCTTTTTTGACAGAATAGCAAATGGATTTAATTTCATTTAAATCTGCAATTATAATTATTTAAAAGTCAAGCTAATGCGCTTTCATGTCATATAGAGAACTAAATATGTATTGAGAGAGGAGACAGCTGCAACTACTTGTAACAGTCGAGGCTGTGGTCTATTGATCCAGCAGCTTGTCAGTTAAATATAGCCTAGTTAAACAGTGAGTTAGTTAATCTAGATGACATAAATATCATTCTCAATTCAATTTCCAGCTGGATATATTGTATTCACATATTCACATATTTCTAGTCATTTTTATGTTAAACATAACAACATGTCCCAAATCGAATCAGATAAGGTATTTTCTAGTTAGACACATCAAAACAAGTAAGGTATTTTCCAGTTAGATATATATAGAAACTATTAACAGGCTAAGACACATTTAGATTTCTGCGTAGAATTTTTATAGCTAAAAATTCAAGCTTATACAACACATAGAGCTACAATATATGTGGAGTATATATATATATATATTTAGGAAAAATATTTTGTAAAATTTTATTCACGATTCATTATTGATTTTTTGGCATAAGCCTCTGATCTGAGCCGGTGAACGCGTCCACTGCCATAAAAGATGCACAGATTTAGCTGCGCATCAGCTGCTGTATATAGAACACACTTTATAGATTCGCATGCCACGTCTGCTGCATGTGAGCAAAAGTATTTTAAAGTTCGAACCAGAAGCGCTGTCGTAAATGTCACTGGCTGGCATTTTCAGCACTTTTGTTTTTTGTTGGTTTTATCGAATGACAGGATATTTTTGAACAAGTTTGTAGCCATGGCCAGCGTCAAATAGGAAGGAAAGCGCATGAGATGTTACAATAAATCAGTTTTTATGTTCTATGCACGGCGTACACAAATGCAATTGACATAAACAACTAACGGCTGGCAAAACCTACGGGGTTTGTACGTATGAGTTTTGAGTTTGCTATACTTAATACACATTTATAGGAGATTTTAATAATAATTAAATCTATAGAATAAAATTACTGATTTAGTGCATATGAAATTATTCCAATAACTTATTTAATATAAAGTAAATTAAATATTAATATGAGATTATTTTATAGTTTATAGAAATGAGACAATTCTAGTAAGTCTATAAAAAAACTACTTATTTAATACATATTAATATGAAAAGAATATAATAAATAATTTATTTAATCAATTTAAAAATAATTTATAAAAAAAAAAACACTTTTTCAATAGATATTTATATGAAATGATTATAAGTAATTCCATAGAAAAACCTAGCTATAATATTCTTCAACTAATTAGACTTTGATATAAACTGAGGCACTTTCGTTAGAAAATTAAATTTTTATATTGACTTAAGTTGAATGGATGATGATTTGAATGAGCTTCAGTGACATATTAAACGCCTTCTATTTGAATATTAACTGAAAACATTCTTCAGACCAATAAACAATTCTACTCCTCTCAAAGTAAATTCTATAAGAGACTAAACTAAAACTAAATAAATATTGTTATTAATTTGTTCATCTTATGAACATATGAGCAGGGTATTCAGCAAGTCACATTTCTCTTTTTGCATTTCAATTTTTTATATATATTTATTCAAACTACAATCAGCAGCCATAAACAACAGACAGAGAGGTGCTAAAGATAAATGCCAAAAGAAGCCAAACCAACGAAAAAAAACGCAATAAAACAATTAAAATTTATACAACAAAAGTGCACTGAATTGTGAAACTTTGATAGTGCACAGAAATAATAATACAAAAAAGGAAAAAAAAAAATATTTATCATGTGGCTTCGGTTATGGAATTATTTTTGCATTGTTTTTTTGTTTTTTTTTGTTTTTTGTTTTATTGTTAGTGCATGGCTTTTAACTTGATGACGCGCATTAGCGGTCTTAATGAGATAAAAGCTTAACATGATTTCAAATGGCAAAGGTAGCAACAGGTAGCGCGTGTGCGGCTGGCATGTGCACATCCTGTGTGTATGTGGCAAAGACGCTGTCCCTGACTCGTTGGACGCTGACTGGATTCATCGTCAGTGAAGGGAGCGCAGTTGGTGCGCGGTGGTAACTTCATAAGTTTATTGAATTTACCCAGCAACATACCCACTCCACAGAGGCAGGGGGAGCGCCCTTTGCTGCTGTCCGCATTCTGATTTCCATCTCGCTGTC
The DNA here is from genome assembly GCA_035045555.1 of Drosophila fulvimacula. Taxonomy (NCBI): domain Eukaryota; kingdom Metazoa; phylum Arthropoda; class Insecta; order Diptera; family Drosophilidae; genus Drosophila; species Drosophila fulvimacula. The sequence goes on along the minus strand of JAWNOX010000053.1, from coordinate 7,223,252 downwards.
TCTCTCGCTCTCTCATCTCATAAATTAACTTTGACTTTGAGTTTGATGCCAGCATAAAAGACATTATACAGCGCATAAGGGTGCAAATGTCAGAGTGCAAATTACGTATACGTAGCGTATGCTGTCAACATTTTTTAAAGGCTGCAATAGCGAGGCGCCTCAACAAAAAAAAAAAATGGAAAACCCAGTGAATCGCTGAGCGTGAAATCTATTTTCTGTTAGCAATTTATTTTAAATCGTATATTAGCACGCTTTAATGGGCTGTGCCCGGCATCCCAGCCGGCCCTCGACTAGATTCTGCATAGAACAAAACATATTTTTTTTTTATTTATGACAGCGCATAAAAAATAATATGGAAAAGTTTATGGCTCGCCGGGCAGAAAATGAAAAATTGGTTTTACACGCCGCCACGCAACAGCAACAACAACAACGGCATCCAGCCACAATAATAAATAAATGTAAAGATGATAATAAAGCGGATGATAATGATGATTCAAATGATAATGCGGGCCAGTATATATATATATATGTATGTAAATAGACATATAGACACATGGCATGCGGGGCCCACCGCCCGACCACAAATTATGACCGGTCCACAAATAATGTCGCACTCTCATGTGAATGGCAACCCAATCGATAGCCGATAGGCGCTCAAAAACAACTCGTGTGAGCGCTTCAGTCTCAATTTAATTGTTATGAGCTTAACTGCCAGACGAGTTTATGACTATCTTATCAATATAAATTATTAGCAATAATCTGGATGGACAAAGCTGATTTTGTGACTTGACTGAAGATAGTACTTACTTGGGCTATAATATATCTATTTAATATATATATATTTTTTTTTTTATGGAGCTGTTTTAAAAACTGAACAAATTTTAAAATAATTTAACAAAATATGAAATGTTGGGTTGGTGGTTCTATTATCCATCAATTACGCAATCGCTCACAAATTATACGTTAATTTGTTCTCCAACTTATTCAGATGAAAAAATTATATTTTGATGTGCTCCTCAATAAATTAATAAAAATAAATTAAATTTAAAATTTTTTTAAATATATAAATATATAAAATAAAAAAAAAAAATATATATGTATAATAATGTATGCAAAGCAAAGTTCTCTGTGGAAAGTGTCGGTATACTCAGCGAAATTCAGTTGAAGGCACACAATTATTTTATAGATTATTTTGAATGTTATCCATGTTGGTGTAGCTTGTTAAATCACATATTTTATGTTAATGACGATAATTTTAAAAAATGTTATTTGTATTTGTCATGCACACACGCAAGTGCTCCTTTTTTACATCCTGAGCCGTAGTCAATACTCATTTTATATTCATATTAGCAGCAGCGACATTTTTTATTTGTATTAGATAACGAGCAGCTTGTCGGATATTAATAATTATTATAAATGCTCATTCTTGAACTGTGAAGTAGTTGTAGTTGCAGAAAAGCATCTGCATCTGCTGATTTGTTTTATTATTGGTTTTACTCTGAATTTCTATTAAAAATGTTGGAAGCAGCTAAAACATATAAATATATATAAAATAAAAATGAAATTAAAAATATATAAATACATATAAAATTAAAATTAAAATTTAATAAAATATATATATATATATATATAATATAGTAATATTTAAATTTTTTTTTTCATTTAACTAATATTTTGAATATATAATTATAAAAAAAAATTTCTTGATATTCATTTAACAAATAATCTTAATATATAATAAAATTATATGTTAACAATATTTTCCTTATTTTCAATTACCAAATATTTGCTTGATTGCTTTAAGCTTAGAGTATTGACTCTGGTTTACCTCCATCCTTTGTAAATGAAAAAAATAATATATAATATTATATTCTAATTAATTTATTTATTATAATATTAAAAGTTTTATTTTTTTGTTTTAGCTTAAGTTTAGCTTTAATTTTCTAGTAGTAAAATCTATTATTTGCATTGAAAGTAAAAGCCTTAAGCTTCAATTACGTTAACTACAATATACATAAGTGCGAATCTTACACCTGGAAATGAAATGCTCATGATAATTGAGTAAAGTTCTCATTCTTAGAGTCATATAAGAACCAGCACATAGACCTACATAATAGGTGCCAGCTTCGACTACGCCGAGCGTATATTACTCAGTCAACAACACCCGATTGCGTTATTATATAATAATTACGAAAACATATTCTGCTCTGCGATCAAGACAAGAGTTTGCTGGCTGGCTGAGCACAGACGAAATAAATTTGCTAATTTAGCCCTGCAGATGGCGCTGTAGCCATATATGGCCGCATTTATCTATTTATATAGTATACGGTGGCATTTGTATCGCATACGTTGGCTTGCAATTTCAATTAGCGAATGCGAAATCAGAACGCTTCAGTTCCTACACCGGATTGCATCAATAAGCGAGCCAATTAGCAGAGGCTCGCTGAAACGTTCGTCACTTATCTGTGCTATGATTGCTCTGGGTGAGGTGGGCGAGGTGGGTAGTGGGGCATCCAAGTCGACCTTGGATGAGAGTAGATGCTATGATTTTTGTATGGCTGCCTCTAATTGCATGGCCATTGCTGTGGGCACCGACTTCCTTGGCTCAGCCCGGCTTGGTAATTAGATTTGGATGCTGCCCTGGCTGCGTTTAACGAAGCTTGTGAAAAACTTTAACCAATACACACCAAGCGTCCATTCCCCAACAAAATGCGAAACCCAAAGCTAAAGCCAAAGCCAAAGCCAAAGCCACAGCCCGAGCCGGGGCCAACCCACTCGCCCAGCCATCTGTTAAGAATCCTGGCTCGGGCAATAATTCTCGGCAGTCATAACCATAATCGCAATCATGAGCACAATTTCATTCGAGAGTTCTGCTCGCTTGCCAAGTTTTTCACAGTTCGAGGACTGTGCGTTTAATGAGGCTAATAAAGTGGATGCTATGCCACGCCTCGCTCGCCAGCCTCCTCCCCCATGTGTCGAAAGCTATTACAATTGCTTTGCTTAGCTTTGCTGCCCTTTCAATGAGTTTATTGCATAATAACTGATTTACATGGCCGCCTGACTTACTCAATGCCGATCCCTAAGCAGAACACATCAAACAGTTTCTCCTTTATGAAGCGATCATTAAACGGTTCCTTTTCGACGTTTCGCTCGATTTTTATGAATTATTCTGGACTAAGCGGTTGCCTCAATGCTCGCTTAGCTGAGCATCGAATAGCCAACGACTGCATTTGCTATATATCTCACGCCAAACACTAACGCAGACAGCAGCATTGTGGGCGATGGGCGTGGCATTGGAGCGTTGGCCCAATGGCAGCATGGAGTGGGCATAATGTTTAGTGCTTTTTGTTGTAAAGAGTTTTTGCCCAAGCCATAAATTTAATGTGTGTGTAATGCGTTGCAGAAGACACACACACGTACGCCATCACACAGACACACACAGAGGGACTTGCATGCTGCTGGTAGAGAAGTTGGCAGTGTACGATAGCAACGGCAGAGTGAAGCCTTTTGGCTTTTACAGTGGTCCGCAGGGACTTTAATTGTAAATTTTCAAAATTAACTCGCTCCAAAAACTAATCATGAAACAATTAATTAAGACAAAACTTAAATAAAATATACAAAAAAAATATATATTTCAACTTTTGTCTGACGGAAATGCTCAAAACTATTTATTTGCTAACCAGAATTATTGCATTGAAATATTTTATGAAATGAATTTCGACTTGATTCATAAGCACATTATTGTGTTTGTGGTTTAAATTATGATATGCCAGCTCGAATTGAAATCAAGTCTATTTCCCGTATATTTGCTTGACCATTTAAATTTATTTCAGTTTGAGCTGCAAAGCCTTGATTTTGCTGTATAAATATAAACTTAATTATTTTTATTAAAAAAAAAATTTTATTTGTTTGAATAAGAAATAAACTGAGCAATGGTTGCATGTGTATATAATATTTTAATAAATATTTTAATACCAATTTTGAGAGTGACAAACAGAAATTGTGTTAACTGATACTTGATGTTTCATATATAAATAAAAAAATTAAAATTATATAAAAATAAATGGAAAAATATATGAAAATGAAAAATATACATATATATATATATCTATCACAAATGCATGTAAATATATATATATATATATATATATATATATATATATATATATATATATATATATATATATATAAAAAGTATATAAATAAAAAATACAATAAATGAAAGAAATTAAGTTTATTAACAGAAGAAACAGAAATTGTGTTAACTGATACTTGATGTTTCATATATAAATAAAAAAATTAAAATTATATAAAAATAAATGGAAAAATATATGAAAATGAAAATTATTAATATATATATATATATATATATATATATATATATATATAAAGTATATAAATAAAAAATACAATAAATGAAAGAAATTAAGTTTATTAACAGAAGAAACAGAAATTGTGTTAACTGATACTTGATGTTTCATATATAAATAAAAAAATTAAAATTATATAAAAATAAATGGAAAAATATATGAAAATGAAAAATATTAATATATATGTATATATATATATAAGTATATAAATAAAAAATACCATAAATGAAAGAAATTAAGTTTATTAAATTTATTTATTGTTCATTTAAATATTTTTATATTTAAATATATATAAATAGAAAATATTTGTTTGTATTTTATTGTTATTTATTTTTGTATGTTTAAATTATTTTTATATATTTTTTATATATCTGTATCTGTATATTCTTTATTTTCATATTTTATTATTTATAAATTTTTATTCCACTCCTTACGCACATTCATACAACGATCTAGTGCAAAATGCATAGTAATAGTGAGCTGATGTGCCTGATAAATGGCGCTCAGATGCTGCCTATGGTTGGCCGCATTATGCCGCAACATGCTGCAGCCACTGTGCTGCTGTGTTGCACGATATCAATGAGGAGCATAATGTAGAAAATTTAAATATTCATAAATACTTTCAACACATGCGTGGCAAGGCAGTTGTTGCTGCTGGTGCTGGTGGGACTGGTGGACTGGTGGACTGGTGCTGGTGGTGCTACTGCCGTTGTCTTTTCAGCCATGTGGGGTGACTACATAAAATGTAGAAATTTATTCGCGAGCCAAAGAAATCACTTAAAGATGCCGCCACGTGCCGCTTTTTCTTAATATGCTGGCTGCGTTGCCCTTGGCAATATTGCGTATACGCCACGCTAAGCTCAGAGGCGAAGCACAAGTTTATTATTTCATTTGCTTATTGGCGAACTTTAGCATTGATGGGCGTGGCCAGTGGCATGAACGTGTCGCAGCATTTCCCCAGTGCCGGCCACAGTTAATTGAACTGCAGTCGAGCAGTCGACGCAACACACGCGACACGGCTACGCCCCGTTTCACAGTATTTAATTGCAATTCACTATTATCGCATCAGAACTGTGAACTCTGAACAGCCTTATCTCGGGCTTATCTTATTGATATATTCAGGGGCATTGGTGAGCGTCAACAATATTGAATTAGCACCGCGTCCATTAAAACATTAGAAAACTTATAGCTGAAGAGCTCGACATAAATATTTATGCATGGCATTTTTCATACTGGTAACCATTTAATTTAATAACTTGTTCAGTTCAGTTGCTGCATGGAATCCATATCACATTTGACCAGTTGTCTATTTTTATATGACGCCCGATCAATAACAGCCTTTTACTTGTACGAGAAAATGCATTTCAAAAAGTTTTCCTTGAAAAGTTTCGTTCGTGGTTTCATTTCATTGACACTTGAAGTCCTGTCAAGTTAGTTCAGCTACAATAATTGATGTCGTTTCCTATTATTTCCTCGAGTCTGACAGTTAAATTCGAATACCTGGTTCAAGGTTAAGCACTTTTATTAAATTGCCATTCATAATGGCTTTATAGAACTGTCAGAAGCTGAGCACTTAGCTAAAATCCTTTAAGTCTAAGTATTATGATTTTTGTATAGTTTTTAAATAGTATACATACATTATTACATAGCCTTATAGGAGAATTTACGGCATATATAGACGAATAATATATTTACAGAGCTTATCGAGTTATTTATATGCGTATCGCCAGTCAAGCATACTCGAGTTGATATTGATATTGCCTTTAAGCTAGCTATAAATGCGCAATATCGTTAATTTCCTTCGATCGTCGATCCTTCATCCTCTTCCTTCTCATTCCGCCTTCTTTAATCGTCTATTCTTCCTTTCTTCGTTTTACTTCGTCCTTCTGCCGTCCTGCTTCGTACTTTCTCCTTCATCCCTCATCTCATCTCTGTGCCCCATCCTTTTCGACTGCTTCCTCCTTCTTCCAGATTTCTTTCTCCTTTTTCGTTCATCCTTCCATCTTTCTTACTTCTTCATTTTTCATTCTTACTTCCTTTGTCTTCCTTCTTTTTTCTTCCTTACCTTTCTTACCTTCTTATTGTCCTTTATTTTTCTGCTTGCTTCCTTCATTCTTGCTACATCCTCCCTCTCTTGCTCCTTCTTCTTTTGTGTATCTTCCTTCATCCTTCTTTCATTCTATTTCTATCCTTTGCCCCCCCCCCTCCCCCTCTCCCAACCATCCTTCCATACTCCTTTGTCCCTGGTCTCACCTCTCCTATTGATCCTCCCTTGTTTCTCCTTTCTCCCTAGCTACTCACCTCCCTCGTACCTGTTACCTGTTCCCTTCTCTTACATCCCATCTCATCTCCCCTCATCATCGGTCAAATGCACCCCGCAATGCGTCAGAAGCAACAAATTGCCATTTCCTTTTCATAATCGCTGACGTCGTCAGCTAATTAACTGTTTTTATTTCTTTTCGCCTTTGTTTGCGGTAGCGTCGCACAAAGGCAAAAGGATGCGAAAAGCCTTTGCCATAGTTACGGCAACTGGCTCACTATAGCAACCGCGCCCGCTGCCTCTATCTTCCCTCATCCTATTTTCTTTCTTTCTGTTTTTTTTTTTCGGTTTCTTTACGCATTTTTGTTATCGTTAGTCGCGTTACGCCCTTAAATATCTAACACAGCACAGCCTTCGTTCAGTTCTGTGTTTTGTTCTACTCTCTCTCTCCCTTTCGCCCAATCTCTCGCTCTCTCCTTTTGCCTCTTCTCGCTGTGTCGAAAGAAACACTTGTTGTTGTCCATGTTGTTGTTGTCGTTGTCGTGTTGCTTTTGTCATCGTTACCTTTTTTATTAAAAAGCTGAGACACCGCTCAAGAGTGGGAAAAAAAACCAGCAGCAGCAACAAACTTAGAAACACGCCGGACGAGCATTCACGTCTCGCCTATACCCTGTAGCTAGCAGCTGTCGGATGACAGGTCCTTTGGCAAACTTGATAACTCGCTGTCAACCCCATTAGTGTATTTAAAAGCTGATGCTTTTGATGGCCCGTCATCTAGCGAAAAGTTTTGCTCGAACCGTTGTCGTGAGATAGCGAGACAGACAGAGAGAGTGAGAAAGAGAGAGAGAGAGGGACAGAGGAAAGGAGCTGCTGTAAAAGACAAGTTTTTTAATATCTATATCTATATGAGAAAATTCATTATGCGCACTATAAATAAATAAATATATATATATAAATATATATATATATTTTAAAATAAAAGAAAATTACACCGGCCGCCTGGATGAGTCAGGACTACACTTTTCTATGGCTTTGGAATATCTTTATGCATAGATTCTGATTAGCCAACTTAACTTGGTTGAATCGAGTTTGAGTCATTTTCCATTAAAATTGAACTTAATTTACAACAGCTTATCGACCACATTTCGATATCTGCCATGGGTTCGAAGTGATAATTGGCATAAGCAGGTGTGCGTGTGTGTGTGTGTGTGGCTGGCTTTATTATACCCGACTTTTTAGCCATTTAGGGGGCAACAAAAATAAAATGTATTTATATATATACAAATAACAGTGTTCGTGTTGGGTTAGACTGGCCCACACCTCCCACAACCCATAGCCATGCAATATGTTAGGCTATATAGCAACAACAACAACAACTACAATAACGATTCGCATATTATCTGGGGAGGCAGCCTACAGTTCTTGTCGATGGTATTGTTGCTGTTGTTGCCGTTGCTGTTACCATTGTTATGGTTGTTTATTGTCTTACTTTGTGCCATGTTTGCCTTTGTCATGTCTTCGCATGCTGTCAGCTGAAAGGCAACCAAGCGCAAAGCAAGTGACAAGTGCAAGAATCTTTCGTACTTACTTACTTACTTACTTAACGGGCCGAGGCTTATTTTTGGCAGCGAAACGCCCGCAATAACAACTGTTGGCATCCTTTCGTGTACAAAGACAAAAAAAAAATACAAATAAAAATACATACAAAAAAAAAAATATGAAAATGAAAATGATGCCAGAAAGCTTCTATTCTTTTCTTTATATTATCTTTTTTTTGTGCGAAAGGCTTTAGCTAGCGGAGTCAGCTCCTGACGGCATGTAAATGATGTGATTTTGCTGTCAACACGAGTGGAAGCACTAAGAAACAATAGCTGAGAACTTTCTTTATTATTGTTATTTATTTTATTTAAATGGTTATTATGGACTATAAGCTTTTTCAAATTGAATACATTGAGAGTTTGTGGTAAAGCTAGACTGTTTATAGTATAAGCAGGGTATCGAATTCTGAGAAAAGTCTATAGAGCTAAAAGAAGATTTTGTCTTTGTTTTAATAAATAATAATATATTCATTATATACGATATATCTTGTATCTTCTGTCTTTTGAAAACCAATCTAATCTAGAAAAATAAATATAAAGAAATATATTAAATATATTCATTTATAATTATGAATTTTTATAAATAAATAATATTAATAATTATTTATCATGAATTATTATTTATACAAAAATATTGCCCCACAACAAGTGAAGATATAGCATTTCCTCTTTTGACACACCCTTTATGGCTGTCATACACTTGTAATAAATTTCTATATATGTGTGTTGATAAGGTCAACAGTGACTCAGCTGCACAAGTTAGTGAGTCAATCTGTTGAACATAATCTTCGATCTATTAACTTGGTAATCTCAGTTATAAAACTGAAAGAGCCTCTCTTGAATATATATTTCAAATATCAATAGCCTAGCTCTAGTCACAGAGGCATACATGCTAGCAACTCTTACTCTCTCTCTCCCTTGCTCTCTCTTTATTTCTATCGCCTTTTAGAGTCGACGTGCCTACCTGCTTGTTTGCACATAGTTTCATTAAGCCGAAATACCCAGAATTCAGCCTTTCGATGTGTCGAGTGTATAAAAATAAAAAATAAAAAATAAAAAAAAAATAAAACAATATTTGATGTTAACATTCCGGCAACAAGGGCCTTAATTGGTCGCTTTTAAGGCGGTGCATGCATGTCGTGCTCTTATGCCGTGACAACAAAATGCGACTTTATATTTTAGCTTATTTATACTGCAGAGATATTTTAAAATATATGACCTTTCCGACTTGTCAGGCTTCGCGAGAAACATTTTTGAATTAAAGAAGTTTTATTTTTAATTATTTAACTTAAGAATTTGGCATAATTGATTCTGACGGGCTACAAAAAATCCAATATTATTGAATGAATAAACATTTTTGCAGTTTCATATTTTTCAATGCAAACCAAATATTAAGCCTTTTATACTTATTAATCATTATGTCCAGAGGAGAACCCCTGATACCGAGATTAAACGTATAACAAATTTAATTTAATTTGCAAACTTTTCGAACTGAAGTACTGATAGCTGATAGCTCACAATCAATAGCGCCATCTATCAAACCTAAACGGAAACTTCTTCGCGTTTCTTGGAATATGCGCGCATTGCAATGTGTGTGTGTGTGTGTGTGTGTGGTCACACGCAAAGAAAAACTGTTTAAAAATGTAATCAATAATTTTATACATTCTTCTTCAATTCAAAATAAGTTTCAAATTTCAAAATTTAATTTAAAATTTAAAATATACACGCTTTTGACTGCATTATGTTTTATGTTTTAATCCCGGCAATTACTCAGGCATTTTAATTGGCTGTAATATTAAGTATTTAGCAAAAGGATATGTTGAGCCCCGGTTAAGGGTCCTACGCGTACAAAGTTGAGCTTGAGGTAGCTGGTAAATTGCAGGGCATAACCCTTAAACACTTTTCGGGTTCACTTCATTCATTTAACGTGGCCACATGGCGTTTCGCAGGCACACACGCTGCGTATACTTGACGGCACATTTGCCGTTGCCTTTTAAGTCGCCCTTTGCCGCTCGCCATAAATTAGACATAATTAAAATGTAAATGGAGCAACAAAAGCAAAACAGCACGCGCACACACACACACACACACACACACACACACACACACACACACACCTTACACAGAGTGCAAGTTGCTCCTTCAGTTGCGCTCACTGTGCTTCGGTTATTAATACATACATATGTATGTACACACAAACATAGCTGCATACATACATACACATAAAAATTCGAATTTCAGCTCATTTGTTCATTTGTTTCCTATGTAATTTGTCAACTGTCTCTCTCTCTCTCTCCCGCTCTCCCGCTCTCCCGCTCTCCAATCGGATCGCTTTGCTGATCCTTATGTGCTAGCCACTTGTTTCGCTCGTTTCAATATTCTCAAGGCTAGCTCAGCTTTTACACATTTCGTACGCATCGTTACCGCGACCTGACCGCATTTCACGCCATACCATGCCCATGGCACTGTGACAAGGGCCAACCTACGTTTCGTTTTGCCGTTTGTTGCTGCTATGTTTTTGGGCGTTTCATCTATTGCCATAATGTTCCGCGCTCACGCTTTTCTGTGCTTTATACGCTCATTTCGCTTAGTTTCACTCTCTTTCGTTTCGTTCTATGCTATTTCGCTGGGTGCCCTCTCATTTGCAAATCCCATTGCCAGCGTCTTCACTCAGTTGGGCAGTTGGCTCGGCTCCACTTACCGCACTCGCCTGCTGTCCGCTCAGCTACGGCCACGCGTTGCTCGCAACAACAACAGCAACAACACAAACAACGCGAACCACTCGAAATGTGAAACAATAATAAGAAATACGCCATATAAAATAAATGTAAACACGCGCATCTCGTGGTAGATTGTTTAATAATTGATAATTGTCTTAAAAACAGCTGAAACACCACAGTGACACAAACAATATTGTTTTTATACCAAGTTGAAAGTATGCTTAAATATGTATGTGTGTGAGCAACAGTTCAACAAGGTGGCATAAAATTTCATGTCGTGTACCGACCATTTTTTACTATGCACAACACAAACTAATCAACAGCAGCAGCCCAGCAGCAACTAACTCATAACTTGCATGAGCCCCCAAGGTGCTGGAGGACATGCTTGGCTGCCTGGCTGGCTAGTGGGTGTAGGCCGGCATCCTTAGGTAGTTTGGGTGGCTTCAAGCCTATGTAGGCTGCCGCTTGACACGTTTCTTGTGCATTCCCCAAGCACTTGCCGCTGACGCACAGCCTCCTGGGCAAGTTGCACGTGTGTGTATGTGTGTGTGTGCGTGTGTGTGTGTGTGTGTAAGTTTTGCGAGTTTGTTTATATTTTATTTGCGTTTCGTTACTTTGTCATTTTGATACCCTGCACTGCAGCAGGGTATAATCGCTTTATGCTAATGTGCATATCTAGAGTTGGCACAGAGAGGGCATCTATTAGTCGGTCAGCTGGCGCGTCGCCTTGCTTGTTTTCTTTTAATTGCCGCATAGTCATGTCCTTGAGCATTTAGCCAACAACTCGGCCAGTGTTTATATTTAAACGCATCTCTCGAGAGTTGAGTAAAAAAAAAAAAAAAAACATAAAAATACTCATGAAGAGGCATGACATACATACATACAGATTCACTTTGAAATTCAGCTGCTTGCGCAAACAGAAACAGAAACAGAAGACTGACAATATCTCAAGCAGACAGCCTCCATGGGGCTGTCCCCAGTGCCCCTCCGGCTGCCCCTACTCCTCCTACTGCTGTCCGCGAATTGCGTGCCACTTTTTTGTGATATGAATTGATGTGAATTGAATTAAGGCAAAACGATTGGCGGCGATTGCCGATTGCCGATTGCCGACTCGCATTTGCCGCATAAACAAGGCGCATTTGTGCTCGCTGCGGCAGCCCAGCTCCAGCTCCAGCTCCAGCTCCAGCTCCAGCCCCAGACAGACTTCGTTCCATTTATGTTTAAGTAGCCAAAAAATATACACATGTGATGAATCACGCAGCGTAAAGTCGAGCCGTTCTAATGGCCCAGCCCAGCATTAATTGATAGCGAAATGTAGTTCACTATGAAAGCGTTGCGTATACGCAAGGTCTGCCGTAATTTATATTTCGCAATTGCGAATTGCCAATTGGCACTGGAGTGACATCAAATATTATATATAAAATCATATAAATATATACATATTTTTTTTTATTCTGCACACAAGCGCATAGCCAATCGAAGTCTTCTAAGCATTAAACTGCAGCGATGCGAGCTGCGAGCTGCGCGCAGCAAACGCATAAATAAAAAATAAAAAAAATGATTATATATACACACACATATATATTTATATATATATATATATATATATATATTTGTTGCACACCAGACCGAAAGCAGTCGCAAAATGTCATCATCATTGCATTAGCTTCAAAATATATGTATCAAAATAATAAAAAATTAGAAATAGAAAAAACCATCAACTGAAACAGAAATGTCGTTCGCTCTCTGCGTCTCTCTTTCCTCTGTCATACAAATGATATTAGTCCTTAGTTGTGAAAGACAGGGGGGGGGGGAGGAGAAGGCGCCCTGTTGTAACACGACTATTAGACAGTCACGACGCGTCGCTGTCCTTCAACGTTAATGGCCAGACACTGCTAGCTGCTGGCCAGCTGTCACGTGCCAACGATTAACGATTAATAAATTATTCATGCACTAATTAAGAAATATATGCAACTCGATTTTAAAATACAATATTCCACCTTTTTGCGGCAGTTCGTGAACTGTTTTTACCCTCAACTTAAAGCGCTGTTAATGGCCATTGATAAGGCGCTTGTATTGGACTGATTATGTTTTTATTTGTCATTTGATTTGATTAGACCAGATTAAATTGGGGCAGTTTGGCATTAGGTATATATTTATATAGGTATATATATAGCCAACGTTTGCTTATTGTTAATCTTATTTAAATAATCCATTTTCTATTTTTGGTTTTACAATATCTAAATAATAATACAAAAAATCTAAAATAAATTTAAACATGAATTTATTATATTTTAAAGAAATTTTTATTTTTAATTTTTAATATTGTGAAACTAATATATTTTCACTATTTTGTTAAATATATGAAAAATTTAAAGAAAAGATAAAATCATTTTAAAAATCTGTTAAGATATATATAAATATAATTTTAAAATAAAATTAGAGAATTGCAAAATATAAATGAAATATTTTGTAATTTTCCAGTCTTGATTTTACATCTAAATATCCATATGCAAATTTATATATTTAAAAACATTTTTATTAATATATATTTTTGAGATTTTTTTTTAAATTTTGGCATTGTTAAAATTGGCAAAATGAAAATTTTCGTTGAAATTTTTATATTAAGATATTGACATTGTAAAAGCTAAATAAGAATAGAATATTTTCATTATTTTGTAATTTTTGCTCTTCTTGCTTTTACACAATATAAAAAAAGTAATTTAAAAATTTCTTATAAGAAATCCGAAAAATATAGAAATGCGTAAATATATTTTTTAAAATTCCTCCTACGAATTATAGTTCATTTAGAGAACATATTTCGAACTATATGCATATGTATGTGCTTAGAAAGTGACTTGTCGAAAGTTGAAAAGAAAAAGGTGGAAAGTATATATAAATAGGACAGATGTTTAAAGATATATATTTCAATAGAGATATTTTATAATGACTCCGCACCACAATTGTTGAACAAAAGTTGTTCATTAACAAAAATAATAACAGTAAAAGAAGATTGGATGATTTGCCTTTTGCCCCAGCAAAAATTAATTTGAAATTAAAAATTAAAAAACTTTTAATGTAGCCACATAATAAATTTGGTAGCTGGAATATTTTGTAATGCAGCTAGTTTCAGTTTCGCATGAAGCACATCAAAAAGTCTGCGGAGAACTCTGCGCTGGCTTGACTATCAAATTTGAGCAAACTCTTGTTAACCTGTGTAATTGACCTTCAGGCGCCGAAGTGAGTTTGTGAAATGCGAAATGTTGGCTGAGGCGTTTTTTCCTTTTGCCATTTATACAAATTGTTTGTTTCGAATTTCGGTTTAGCTTAGATTGCAAAAACTTTAGCCTTGACCTGTTCAGATCTTTGCTGCAGCCGTTGAAACTTTTAATTAATTTGCTATTTATAAATATTTTGATTACTTTTGCCGCATAATTATCAGAATTTACACTGAGTTTGTCAACTGAGTTGAACTGCTGCACGCCCCAACTGGGCTTGTGTGTGTGTGTGTGTGAGAGTGAGTAATCATTAAGGTAAATCAATAGAATGTGAAGACAATTCTATCAGAGCAAAGGAAGAGCTGTGAAAAGTAGTAGAAAAAACAAGAAACGAAATAAAACGAGATGTGCCCGAAGACATCGAAGACGACGCCGCTGCTGCTGATCGGTGGGATTGTGTTTGTCATCATACTGGTGGCCATCACGGGCGTCACGCTGATCAACAACATCAATCTGTCCAACATAATACGGCTGAACGAGAAGGTGGCCAGCGACAGCGTCAGCGCCAATGATAACCACATCAAGGAACTGAACTACGTGAACAATCATCCGAAGAACTTGTACGCCAAGCAGGCGAATGAGACGCAAAGCGCCAGCAGCGAGCCGATCGAGGCGGGCGATGCCCGCAGCATGGAGCAAATCCGACACGAGATGTCCTCCATTGCGGCGGAGCCGAAGCTGTCGGCGGTCATCGGGCGAAATGGCCAACAACAGGCTCAATCTCTTGACGAGCCCATGAAGTGGCCGCCGCTGGCATTGCCCTTCGGCGGGGCGCGGGTCACGCCCAGCGCAGCGAACAGCTTGATTGATGACGAGAAACGCGCCCAAATCGTCAAGGTGAGTTGCTCGGGGTGTCTGCAGCAGTTGCCTGCCGGACTGCGCTCCGATTGCGTATCAATTTCAAATGTCTGACCTTTGGAGGCCTGTCACGACCCCAAGGCAATATGCCAGCTGTTGATGCCGCATGGACGTACACACGCGCATGCCATTCCCTTTCCCATTCCCATTCCCATTCCCATTCCCGGCCCACCCGGTTGGGTCATGGTGATTTATTTACCATTATCCACAACCGTTGCCTTGCTGGCTATCATAAAATAATCATAACAATTAAAGCGGGCCAAATTGTTAGAAAGCGCAAACGCAAAACAATAAATTCCAGATTGACTCCGGCAAATCTCTGAGAGAGAAGATTTTTGTTAAAAAAGTCAAAGTCTAAGACGAAAAGCAACAAAACTGATGAACAAGCGTATTTGTGCTGAAGTTGTATCTTTTTATTATGCGCCTTTATATGCGCTTCTCATAAGGGATTCATGAATCCAGAAAGTTCGTAAAAAAAGTTAAATGAAAAGAAAATGTGAGGGAAATGTTGAGACTGTGGAGTAATGCCATTTTTCGATAGCTCACACTCGCATAGAAAGGTGATCCATTTGAAGGCAAAAAAAGAATAGTCAAACATATATATCTTTCTTGATCTATGTCTCTGTCTCTGTCTTTAGGTCTACCAGTAACTGCCCTCTCTGTCTCCCTCTATCTCTCCATTTTTTTGCCTTCTCTCTCTGTTCACATTCCCCATCTCTTTGTTATGTCTCTCTTTCACTCTCTCATTGTCTATTTTGTATATATTGTCTATATCTCTTCATCTATTCTTCCGTCTCTCTTTCTATTTGTACATTTTTTTAAGTAATATAGTAATGGTATTAAACTCTCTTTCTCTCTCTGTCTCTGTCTGCTTCATAATACATTCGCCCGAATTGTTGCTGTGAATTCAATGTCAACGTTTTGAGTGGGCTAAGAACACGCACAACGCATAACAAGAGCAGCGGCAGTGGCAATGCCTCTGTTCTCAGACGTTCTGTTTGTGGTCTAAATCCTGACGTTTATTACGCTCACTTGGCTAATGGGTGCTCGCAA
Source organism: Drosophila fulvimacula (assembly GCA_035045555.1). Lineage (NCBI taxonomy): Eukaryota > Metazoa > Arthropoda > Insecta > Diptera > Drosophilidae > Drosophila > Drosophila fulvimacula. The sequence goes on along the minus strand of JAWNOX010000053.1, from coordinate 7,207,115 downwards.
CCGGTAACCGTTAACCGTTAACCGGCAAAGTCTGCTGCAGTCAACAGCTGGGGCACGCTTGTTGGCCTGGCCCATGGCAATTGGAATTGCAATTGCAATTGGCACGGCGAGGTCTCTGGGATCCGGAAGGCCGTCAATTGCTTTACGCTTTCACGGCTCGAGTGCCGTGTTGAGACCTTGGCCAACGAGGCGCTAAAGAAAGAAATTCCAATTGCAGTAGCAGTCGCAGTCGCAGTCGCAGTTGCAGCCGAGCAACCTGTCTGCTTGCCTGCCACCTGCAACTGACAACTTGCAACCTGCAACAATAACAATAACAAGAATGCCAGGATACACGAAAAGATTTATTTTCACTCCTGCCTTTGGCTTTTATGGCCACAAAAAAACGATTTCAAATATGTTAGCGTCCCGCGTGCCGCCCTCGCTGCAATTGATTATCGAGCCAATTGATATGTAAGCGACTGTTTTTTATTAATTATATATAGTATTAGACCATATCACAAAGTAATTAGCCAGCTGGCCAGAGAAACAGAGTAAAAGGGAAGTTAGGGCTACCTCTAGTGTTATGCTTACTCATTCATTTCTGCAGCACTTTCCCAACTTCACTCTTAAGGCACTCAGCTATTCTGACATCAAATTTAAATATTATTTTGGCTACATTAAATGAAGGAAATGTAACCTATCTAGAAGCTCTTAAATTCATTTTGGAAACTGATTTTTATTTATTTGTAAAGTACATCATGTGCGAAAATAATAAAAAATTCAGCATCAATTCACTTTGGCGCGAGATGAGCAGCCTTTCCCTTGATTATGGTCAAGAACTGACTTGCAAGCTTGTCTCATGGGATTTGCCAATAGTTTTACTCACTCACAAATCATCTCGAGGCCAGACGAGGGTAGCCCAGGGAGCATAATTTATCGTATTCGCGGCTGTATTCAATATATATATATATATATTTGCTACTAGCCAGCTGTTCTACGTAGATCTCAGGATGTATGTATAAAAACTGGAGACGAGAGTCTTATATATACATATATATAAATTATAGCAAGATTATGCCAAATAAACAGCTTATTACAACTGGAGTTTCTCGTCGATTTTAATCGATTTTATAAGTACCAATACGGAAGACTCTCGTCTTTTCGTGCTTATTCAAATTTATTGATAACTCTTACCATATGCATAAAATCAATGAGATCCTTCTGTTATAGGACCATATCCTGGCATGATCTTGCTAACATTTATGTACATATATATAACATTTAACCTTATTCTTGCTTAAAATCATGGAAAACTTAAAAACTTAAGTTTGCTTCAAATTTATCGATAACACTTACCATATACATAAAATCGATGAGGAGCTCCTGTTTTAAAGAGCATGTCTCATTATTTCAATTCAACTCGCCCTATCACAATTTTGGTCTATAGCTGTACTAGATATATATTTACATCCATATAACTTTTTACCTCTTGTATAGCTCAGCTTAAATTGTACCCAAATTTGGAATTGTACCTTCTGCTACGCCACATAATCATTTGGGGTCACATTGAACGCTCTCTCCTGCCGCCCTTTAAGCCAGCGCACATAAATTGTGCAATTGCAATGGGCAAACTTGAACATAATGGCATACCATTATTTGCATCTACACCGAAAATTGCAGGTGGCTTACCCCTGGCAGTAGTATATATACTATATTCATTTGTTTATTCAATAGCGGATGATTGCAAGATTCATGACGGTTCATGCTCAAACATTGTGCCAGCCTCACATCTCACATTTCGCATTACAGTTTGCCGCATTTCCAATTGGAACGAGCCAACACACGCGCGCACACAATGGCATAGTCAGCACTTATCCTATAGGTAATGGCCAAATCCTGGCCAGCCAGGCAGGTGCCTGGTCGTTTCGTTTGTTGTTGTCAGCACTCAAGACGAATGGACGCGCACCAAACTGACCCCAGCTAAAATGGCAAACAGAGCTGAACCCTGCCGAAGTAGTTGGTTAATCAGAACTCTGCGAGGGGGATGGTTAAGGGTGCAGGGGTATAGCAGGTGAGCGGAGACCTAAGTTGTAGCCACGTTACACACATGCCTCGGCACGGCTGGCACTAATAATCGAATTTCATTCATTCAAGCTGTCAGTCGTTGAGTTCTACATTTGTATGTGAAGCTTGGGGCAAGAATTGTTATCAATTTTTGTTCATACCCTGAACCCATTGAAAATGGGAAAACAGGGTGTAATGTTTTTGTGAAAATGTAACAAGCAGCAAGAGACATGACAGTCCACATCCATAAAGTATATATATTCTTGATCAACTGGACGATCTGAGTCGATATAGCCCTGTCCGTATGTGTGAACGCAGCAATCTCGTTAAATACAAAAGCTAAAGATCTAAAATTTTACATGTACGACTTTTTTTTCGATAATTCATCCCGTTTCCGAATTATCGATAAATTGCGATAAATTTACTTTCAATTATATGACCCATTAAAGCTAGAAACTTCAAATTCACTGTGCAGATAGGTGTAGTGAATACGGACATTTTGTAGTTTTTGGATTTTGGATTAAGAAATTCCATCTACAAGCAAAGTTTTTAAACATTTAATTGCCCATATCATAGGCATATTGCAGCCCGAGCGCAGTCGCTGCTCAGTTAGCAGAGTGTGTATGTGTTGCTTGCAATATATGTGTAAAAATAATCAAAGCATGCTTCCAATATCGGCTATTCGAAGGGTTCAGGGTATCTGCTAGTCGAGCGATCTCGACTAGAGCTTCCTTACTTTTTTTATTTGTCAATGCTAAACTAGTGAAATGAACCCAAATTCCGGACGGAGCAAATAGTGTAGTAGCTAAGCTAACCCTGTTGTGCCAGCAGCTCGCACCACTGTGCAGTCAATGTCGCATTTATCAATGCAATCCCATCCAGCAACAACAACAACAAGGTTAACGCCGCTGCTGACAATAACCCACTTTCAGTCTTTGGCTCTGGGTGACTTTGTTTGTTGCTTGTTGTTTTGTTGTCATTTTGTTTTAGTTTCTCTGTTGTTGTTGACCATTTGCCCGTTTCATTGTCAATGGAGGCCCAAGTCAGGGCGCGGCTGCAACGGCGGCCATCGATATGGCTTGGCATTGTCTCCGGATTGGGAATGCGTCACTAACCCAGCCAACAGCACAAAGCACATTTGGGCTCATTACAAATTAACGTAAACAACATTTGAATAGATTAAGCATTGAGTTACCAGCAAAGTCTAAGTGCAGAGCAGACATAAAGGATATCGAGTTGTATATTGACAAACCCAGATATCACCTGAGGACTAAGCGCACCCCTTACGGGCTCTGTGAACTGAATATGATGGCTTCTAGACGTTAAATGTCAACACAAATTTATATATTTCTATAAATTTTTGGTAAAGAAATTCTCTCAATCATTTTCATTTCGTTCATTTCCTATACTAGTTCCGATATTTTATTGTTCATCTTACAATTTATAGTTTATCAACTCAAGAGAACTTGGAATTTAATGAGCAATTGAGGAACTCAGTAAAAAGTATAAATTTTATGTTAAATTGAACAACTTATTAGCTCTTTTAAAGAATTGAATTTTAAATTTAGTTCATTTAAATAAATTGAACTAGTAATTAGTTCGTTTTAATATATTTAATTATTCGTTCTAGTAAACTACTGTTCATTAGTTGATTTTTCTGAATCGAACTATTATTTTGTTCATTTAAATAAATTTAACTGATCACTCGATCACTCGTTTGTTATAAATTGAACTATTTGTTAGTTCATTAGTTCTTGATCATTTAATGCATTTCAAATGAATTAGTAATTTTTTCATTGTAGTAAAGTGAACTATTTATTAGTTAATTTTTATAAACTGAACTCTTTATAATTAAACTATTGATTCATTTTAATAAATTTAATTATTATTTAATTTTAATTAATTAATTACTTATTAATTTTGTTTAATAAATTGAATCAATTTTAATAAATTGAACTATTCATTAGTTAATTTTTATAAAACAATATGATTGTTAGTTCATTTTTAAATTTAGTTCTTTTCAACTTAATTAATTTGTTCATTTTATTGTTTTACTCATTTTCCACTGTTAATTAGTTCATTTTAATAACGGTTCAATACTTGAACTTTGCAACTTAGTTCGATAAGAAATAATATATAGTTTACTTATATATATATATATATATATATATATACATATTGTTGCAATATAATCGCCATATCCTCAACTTTCTTGACTTACCAAATATTTGAATTTTGTTCCCCTTTTTTTCGCAATCGTTTTAAGCATAAGAGTAGCTTGTTAAGTTTTTAAATATTTGAAAAGAGCGAATTCTTCAGAGTTTCCTTCACAGCACTCTCAAATGCGGCGATGCAAAGCAATCACGTTCTTTCACCTGCCCCGAGCAGCCGTTTTACCTCTGCCCGAGTCCAGGACTTTCGCTCCGCTTCTATTCCATTTGGAAAACTTTCGGCTCTGTTGCTGCTGCTGCTGCTGTTGTTGCTACCAATACAAGCTCATATTTTCTTAATAGTTCGCCAGTCGCACACACACACACACACACTCTCACACACATTGAGCATGTTGTTATTGCTACTGCTTCTTTCTTTTCTTTCTTTCAGTTAAGTTTGACTTCATATTCTGTCGCTAAAAAAACATGCAAAACTTAACCAGACAAATAGTTGCTCTGTGTATGAGTGGGTGGGTGTGGCCCCATCCCACTTTTTACTGTTAGATATTCAACAGCAGCGACGCGTCGTCTTTCGCATTACTTTATGGCCCCCAGCAAATTATATTCCCACAGTCTTGGCCAAAGAGTTAGCCAAAAAGTTTTGTGTGAACTCCTCTCTCTATCTCTCTCTGTCTGTGTGTCTGTGTGTGTGTGTGGGTGTGTGTGTGTTAGTGTTTGCATAATTTTACAAAAAAGGAAAAAACATTTTAAAGTTATGCCTCGATCCCCCTGCTCGCACCCACTCACCCCTTGCTTTCATTTAGTTCGCTGCCATTTGCATTGTTTTGCGGCCCTGCGGCTTTAAGCGGCCAAAGTTTTTGGCCAGAAAACTTTGCTGTTGCTGTTAAAGTTGCATTTGAAAATTTGCATTAAATTAAGCCAAACCCGCACCGCCCAGCTCAATTTGAACTTTTCGCTTAAGTCGCCGCTAGAAGTGGCAATTAAATCCTGATCAAATTAATGGCAGCGGCAGTGGCAGTGGCAGTGGCAGTGGCAGTGGGTATGTCATGCCTCATGCGGCGCATGCCGCTAAACTTTGCACATCTGCAGCCGCAGCCGCAGTTGCGTCGACTTTGCCAGGTCAAGTACATAATCGGGCCAGAAGCCAAAAAAAAAAAAAAAAAAAAAAAAAACAACGGCAACGGCAACGGCAACTAAAATCGTGGCTCTAAAGCTGCTCTGTGGCAGGCGGAAGGATGCAACTGCTATGTGCGGCATTTTAGGGGCATGTGTGACATATGACGAGACGCGCCGCAATGGTCGTGCACGTTTTCACGTCTCGTTGCGGAAATGATGTTTAACTCACACACACACACACACCAACACACACGTACACACACGCACAACACTGCCATCAACATTTACGCATTAAGCGAAGCACGTTTCGTGCGACGTTTGCACATTTCAAGGATATAACTTAATTCGTAATGAAGACGTACAAAACTGAAACTACAGCTGCATACACAAGCATGGCCGCGATGTGTGTGTGTGTGTGTATGTGTGTGTGTTTGGCTCAGTTTGGCTAACAGCGTGCAAAAATATTCAATCAATCAGTCAAAGCCATCAAGCAATTTCCGTTCAAATTAGTCAAGCTGATTATTTACTGCTGCTGCTGGTGGTGCTGTTGGTGCCGATGGTGCCCTCAGCTGTGGCTGCTCACAAATCATTCAGTTTGGCCCAAGTTTGGCTTAATTAACGGCAGTTAATATGTCTAGTTGAACAAGCGCGCACTGGATAAATAAACACTGAGTAGTTCCAGTCGAGCTTCTAATTAGATGCGACTCATTAAGCATTTTAGCTAAACTCAACTGCAGTGCATTGAGTGCAAGTGTAGCGAGGGCTGTTTAGCCAGTATCGAGTTGACTATATAAGTCAAATATATAAGTTAAGTAATTCCCATTAGATAATAAATTTGAATAACTTTAAAAAAAAATCACTTATTTTTGTGATATTTTTCAAGTTATTTAAATATATATTGAAATTTCCATAATTCGAAATGTTTTGCATTATGCATTGCATGAGCTGAGAAATTAAATTTCATTTTATAAACAAATGCAAGAATATTAAACAAGTAAACAAATTAATTTTGAAAATTAAATAAGAAAGTAAATAGAAAAAAAATAAAGAAAACAAATTTGTAAAAACAAATTTAAAATAAATGTATAAAATTAAATACAAAAAACATTTTTAATGTACTACTTCTACATTCCCAGGCCTAGAGTTAGCAGTGGCTCAGACATCATTAGTGTCTTTTTTACGCCAACAAATTTGATAGAGATTCGTTGTTTAGCCAAAAGTCCAAGACAGGCCAAGCAGGGTCCAGCAAAACAGCTGTCAAAAAGAATATGAATCAAATATGAAAATATATATTTTGCGTAACAACAAATCAATAATAACGTGCAGAGCACACCTCGTTTTATAATATAATAAAGTTTGAAAAATACAACTCTAATGCATATTTTCTAAAGGGCTAAAGCCATTTAGTTAAGGCGTTAAGACTTCTTCAGTGGTTGGACTCTTTTATTATGCCCTCCACTTAGTCAGCTTAACAAACTAAAGAAAATCATAATAAAAATTACTTTAAAGCTGAAAGGCTTTACTTTTGTGCTGCCCATAGAAAAGTTGAACTGTTCTGGACCATTTGATAAGTCATTTCGAAAACAGTCGCCTTATGATGCCAAGACACTGCAAAGTTATAATTTTTAAGCATTTCCTGTATGTTTCCAATTTGAATATATTAAAATCGTTAAATATCAGTTAAGGCAAATTCCATTTGGAAACAAGTATAAATAATTGATTTTCGAAGCTACAAGAAATTTTTTTTAAGAATAATCCCAATAAAAAGTTCAGTTGGAATATACATAATATATAAAAAGGGTTGAATTTAGTTAAGTGATATTCTACCTAAGACAAATGCCAATTGGCTTCCAAGTTGGAATCTATTATAAACTCTTGGATTTTAGCTAAGGCCAATCTCAGTTGGAATATAATAAAACGCTTGGTTTTCATTTAAAGCCAATTATAAATGAAATTTAAGTTGAAATCTATTATAAACGTTGTGACTATCAATAAAGCCAAATCCAAATCGATATTCCAGTTAGAATATAATGAAATACGTCAATTTTAGTTTAGGAAAATCCCTGCATAAATTCTACTTGGAATAAATTAAACCCCTTTGATTTTTATTTAAGGCAAATGCCAATTTCAATCCCAGTTGGAATCTATTTAAAATAATTGAATTTTAGTTAATTCAAATCCCAATCGAAATTCTATTTATATTATATATATATATATATATATATATATATATATATATATATATATATATATATATATATATATATATATTACAGGAAATGTTAAACCCACTTGATTTTTATTTAAGACAAATGCCAATTTAAATTCCAGTTGGAATCTATTAGAAACACTCGAATTTTAGTGAAGACAAATCCGAATCGAAATTCAGCGTGTGAAATTCTAATAAGAAAATGTTCGTTGACATGGCGCCATTCACTCCAAGCTCTAGCTACTACTGCGTGTGTGGGTATGTGTGTGCGCCATTTGCATTTTCATAGACGTGAATTTATTTGGGCTTTAAGCAGGCAAAAGGGTTGCCGCTATGCATAGCTAAGAATCGTAAAGGTATGCGACATCATCTGGCGGCAAGTTGTGAGTGGCAGTCGCTGGACAATTCGCTGACAATGGAGCCGCGAACAGGCCTTGAACTCCGCGTGGCCCCTAACCAGCGAGGTGTGCGAGCGTCGTGTCCGAGTTTAATTAATTACCGGAAAACTGTTAATATTTGCATTGCCTTCAAAAAGCTCCGCAACTGAGCGACCGAGCGACCCAGCGACCGACAAGAGATCCGCAACGTGCAAACACAAAGAGCCCAACGCCGAGGCACACAAAGGCGAGGGGTGTGGCGTGTGGGGAGGCGGCAGCAAGCCCGGGGCCACACTGAATCGGTGTAGCCCAGCAGGCGTGCACGATGGCTTTTTTTTTTAATATTTATACCCTGCAGTCATGCAAAAGGCAGCACTGTATGGGTGCGTATATATATATGTGTGTGTGTGTGTGGGTGCGTTCTGCTGAGTCGAAATGCAAATGAAAATTTATTTATATGAATATTTATCACAGTTTTCAGTCGAACTAAGGGGTATCTGCTAGTTGAGCACTTTTTCTGCGCTTCATAAATTCTCCAATTTTATTTTCAGGCTGTTTTTGCATATTTGTTTCTTGTTTTTGCTGCTCGTAATTTAATTTCTCAAAAAATGCGCTCAAAAGTATGCAATGCCAAATTATGCTGCGCTGCTGGCCCTGTGTGGCGGCGGGCGACGGGCGGTCGGTCGGTCGGTCGGTCGGGTGGGGTTAGCTTAGCTGACTGGCTGGTTGGCTGGCTGGCTGGCTGCAGGTACCCTGTGGCCCCGGGGCAACTGTCGAATGGTCGGGCGCAGATGGGCCGCTGTAATGCCAGAAGGCAAAGGAAGCGCGGTTTTTAGCCTGCAAATGAACGACAGCCAAAAACAAAAATTTCGCGTTGTCCATTTTGTTAACATTTTTCACAGTTGCACGTCAGTGTGAGTGTGTGTGAGTGTGTGTGGTATTCTTTTGTGTATCCAATTGCAATTGGATTGGGTAACTGAACATTCTGAAAGCGAAGTCAACAACAGGGAAACAAGTTAATGCACTTCGCTTAAAGTGCAACTGCATTATTAAAGCCAACCCATTCGCATATTTATGTGGCCAAAAGCGGACCTCACACACGTGGAATTCGGCATTGAATTGGCATACATTAGAGCCACAATCCACATTGGCCCAACAGCCGCAAACTGGCTATGAACAAGCTCTATTGCAGCGACTGCGACTACTAACTATTCCCGTACACATCGGCAATGTTGCAATTTGTAAAATTCTAATTTCAGCAGGAGGCGTGGCAGAGCCCATCAAATCTACTAAGAGAGTCGAGGCAATATACTTCTGTGCACAATTTAGTGATAAACGAAATATTTTGAAAACTATTTAAAACGAATATTTCGATATTGTTATAAAAATTATAAAAATAATAATAAAAAATAATATAAATTAAAATAAATAACATAGAATATTAAGAAACAAAACTATAAGAAAAATAATAATAATAACAAAAAATGTTAAACAGCAAGAAATTTTTATATTTTTTTTTATTTTATTTGTATAAAAAAAAATAAAAAGAAATATGTAATTTAAAGAAATAAAAATAATAAAAACAAATTTTAAATTTTAAATTGTAAATATTAAAGGCAAATTAACCTAATTTAGTACTTTATAAAAAAATTATAAAAAAGAATAATGAAAACAAATTAATCAAATTTAGTGCGTTATAAAAATAAAATTATAATAAATAAAAATATAATATATATTGATAATAATGAAAACAAATTGAAACAAAAAAACATTTAAATTTTCAATGGATCAGGGTATAAAAAAAGAACTATAAAAATATAACTAAATTTGAATGCTTCATAAAAACGCTTCACAAATAATAAAAAAAATAATTTAAATTAAAAAAATTGTTTCAAAACTACAAAATATTTACCAAACTAAATAATTCAAAGGAAATAATAGTGACTATTAAAAAAATAAAAACTATTTAACATCAATATAACTTCGTACATATCTATTATTCTACTTATTATTTTAAATAATTGAATAATATATGTATTAAACCAAATAACTTTAGTAAAATTCATTTATAATTATTTAAGCGAGAGTTTTAAAAATTGGCAGTTAGTTGTAGATACATTTTATATATAAAAATATAATATTACATATCCGAATATTCTAAAATTTGTTAGATTTGTATTTAATATAATATGCGTGTTTCATAGTTTAATTGGTGGAATACACAATTCAGCCGTGGTGCGGCTATCTCCTAGTCGAGCACTCCCGACTAGAGCTTTTTTACGGCATTTTTCTCAATATTCTCCTACTCAAATTGAGCTGAAGCTGTCAAATCTAAGATATTTCCTACTCAGGGACTTACGTTTATTAATTTACCTTTTGCTTCTCTTGCAGATGATGGAGCACGCCTGGCACAACTACAAGCTGTATGCTTGGGGCAAGAATGAGCTGCGTCCGTTGTCGCAGCGCCCGCACTCGGGCAGCATATTCGGCTCGTATGATCTGGGCGCCACGATTGTGGATGGCCTCGACACGCTGTACATTATGGGCCTGCAGAAGGAGTATAAGGAGGGACGCGACTGGATCGAGCGCCGATTCTCGCTGGACAACATCAGTGCCGAGTTGTCCGTCTTCGAGACGAACATCCGCTTTGTCGGTGGCATGCTGACCCTCTACGCCTTCACCGGGGATCCGATGTACAAGGAGAAGGCACAGCATGTGGCCGATAAGCTGCTGCCGGCTTTCCAAACGCCCACGGGCATACCGTATGCCCTAGTCAACACCAAGACGGGCATGGCCAAGAACTATGGCTGGGCATCCGGCGGTAGCTCGATTCTCTCCGAGTTCGGCACCCTCCATCTTGAGTTTGCCTACTTAAGCGACATAACGGGCAACCCCCTGTATCGGGAGCGCGTGCAGACCATACGACAGGTGCTCAAGGAGATTGAGAAGCCGAAAGGGCTCTATCCGAACTTCCTTAACCCCAAAACCGGCAAGTGGGGCCAGCGTAAGTAGATCAACCACCACCGAATATAGAAACTGTTAACCATGTGTCCCATTCTTGCAGAGCACATGTCGCTGGGCGCCTTGGGTGACAGCTACTACGAGTATTTGCTAAAGGCCTGGCTACAGTCCGGCCAAACGGACGAGGAGGCGCGCGAGATGTTCGACGACGCCATGCTGGCGATCTTGGACAAAATGGTTCGCGTCAGCCCCAACGGGCTGACATATGTGTCCGATCTGAAGTTCGATCGCTTGGAGCATAAAATGGATCATTTGGCCTGCTTCTCGGGTAAGCTGTGGATTTGGCTTTAGATTTGTACATATAATCATAATAATGTTATAATAATGTTCATGCCATGGTTCAGGCGGACTCTTTGCTTTGGGCGCTGCTACACGCCAGAACCAGCACACGGACAAATACATGGAGGTGGGCAAGGGTATTACCAACACCTGCCACGAAAGCTACATACGTGCACCCACCCAGCTGGGACCCGAGGCGTTCCGGTAAGTTAGCCAGCCGCACTCTCGATGCTCGCACTCATGCTAATCTCTTCCCATCTCTACTTCAGTTTCAGCGATGCAGCTGAGGCACGCGCACTGCGCTCGCAGGAGAAATACTATATACTGCGCCCGGAGACATTTGAGAGCTACTTTGTGCTCTGGCGCCTGACGCATGATCAGAAATATCGGGACTGGGGCTGGCAGGCGGTGCTCGCACTGGAGAAGCATTGCCGTACACCACACGGCTACTGCGGCCTGCGCAATGTCTACCAGCAGGAGCCGCAGAAGGACGATGTTCAGCAGAGCTTCTTCCTAGCTGAAACGCTCAAGGTGAGCAGTGAATGCAATCCACACAGTCCACAGTCGAAATAACCAGCTTTGTCTTCTGCTTTCTAGTACCTGTACTTGCTGTTCTCAGACGACTCCGTGCTACCGCTGGACGAGTGGGTCTTCAACACCGAAGCGCATCCGTTGCCCATTAAGGGTGCCAACATTTACTATCGCAAGGCGCCAGTGCCACTGCCCGCATCGAATGCCTCGTAAGGCAGCTAACGCAGTCTCTGGGCCGTGTCAATTTTTTTTATTATTGTTAAATTCAATTGACTCCATAATGGATTAACATTGTTTTTTTTTTTTTATTTTTTATTTGTCAGCTTAGTTTAGTTAGTTTACCTAGCTATATAGTATATAGTTTTAATGTGTATTACGATTAGATTTGATTGCACAATGACAACAAATGGATCTTTAGTTTGCCGAGCAGTCAACGGACGACCCTTAACTCTATGTATCATATTTATGTAGCTTCATATATATATATATATATATATATATATATATATATATATATATATATATATATATATATATATATATATATATATATATATATATATATATATATATATATATATATATATATATATATATATATATATATATATATATATATATATATATATATATATATATATATATATATATATATATATATATATATAAATTATATATAACAAGCGCCCCGACGTAGGTATTAATATGGTAGCCATCCGGTAGATCAAATCAAATCATTTGAAAAGCTTCAAAATAATAATAATCTTTATAATATATAAACAAACACATACATACACACAAACACACACACACACACACTGACATACTCTCACATACATAGACGATTAAATTTATATATAAACTCAGGTGTTCGAATTATAATTTCTCTTGTGAAAAACCAAAATGTTTAAGCTTTGATTCGATTCTGAATATCTTCCTAACTGCAACTCTATCTATACACATATATATATATATATATATATATATATATATTCTTGTACTGGATCTACTGCATCTAGTTATTGTATTTGTATCACACTAATTAACTTGCATTTTCTTGCATGAATCTCTGAACTCTCAAAACATTCAGTGGCACATTCTGGGATCGACTTTGTTTTGTATATATATTTCCCTAGCGACAAAATGAAGGCATTAAGACGAGATGAAGGTTTACATATAAATCAATTGATTGTCAAGTTATTTTGTTTATATATACTTTAGTCTAAATATAATACAACTAATACAACCTATTGTAATAGCACCTAGCTTACTTTAAACAAATGTAACGCATATTACTTTACATCAGCATCAAGCGAAACGAATCTTAAATCTATTATATGTAACAAAATATATAAATATTCATATATATATATATAAATATGAATATATATATTTATATATTGCAAATTTAAAAAAATGGAAATTAACGAAAAATGTAGAAAATTGTTTAAGCAAAATATTTATACAATTATACAACAAGCGAAATAATTTAATTTTTATCGATGTAAAGGGTTTTTTTTTTATAATCCTAAGCGTAAGATATGACGAGGATAATGATATTAATATTAAATAAATAATAGACACACAAATAAACAAAATTAAATCGAAAATGTTAAATTTTTGTAATCTTCGGCACTTCGGCAACGGCTCTTCAGCTGTGAGAAGTCATTTTAGCGAGACACGTACACATACAGAAACACACACACACACACAAACACCCATACACATATATAAATATATATATGGATTTTTTTTTATGTTATATCAAATTAATTGTAAGATTGAACGTGAAAATAAATGTATAACTGCGAGTCTAAAAAACATTGTAAATGCATGAATAGGAAAAGAAAAGATCGAAATATGTGAACGAAGCTGTCCCTGATGACGAGCGAATAGTGCACGAGGATATTATAAATGCTTAAACATAAATGTGTATTGGACTAACCCATAAGTTTAATAAAAACCTAATGAATAACTACATATTTTATATTATTTTCCGGGCACCTATCGTAGATTGGGCTTGGGTGAATATCTCTATCTTCAGGCTCCAAGTTAATGTTAAATATTTGCCATATCCTTTGAGCTTAGGTCCTACAATTTCTTGCGATTGTATTATGTTTTATTATTCTTAAAACAACACGAAATTGGTTTCTGCAGAATTAGAGCAAATATTGGAGAAAAAAAAAAAAAACTAAAGGTGGCTATCACTGGTCATCATGGATAGCAGAGTCAGCTTCAATTGTGAATATATCGCACAATTTGTCAGCAACAGTTACCAAATATGTTGTGTAGGCCACAAAAACATTTAGGGGAACCTTGCCAGGCGGGTTTTCGCTGGCGGAATAAAATTTCAGTCGACGAAAAAATCTTAGAAAAAGATCAAATACTCAAGGCTTAAATACCACTAGCTGAGTCTCGAAAATGATGAGCCTCGAATCAAAAATCGGACATATTATTAATTAATATTTTTAAATTTTTATACAATTTTTGTTTGATTTTTATTTTTTTTTTTTTTTAATGTTAGAATTAATTAATTAATTAATTGCCTTCAATTGAACTTCGCCCTTTATTTTTGAATGTTTCTGTTTTTCTTACATCATAAGTTGGTTGCGTTTAAGATAAAACGAATAGAAATATGTGATTTAATCCAAAAATGATACCAAAATGCATTAGATTCAAAATAAGCTACAAAAAGTGAGTGCATTTAATTGAATTTCGACGAGTGTATTGCTGAAGGAACAAAAGCTTGCCTCATGCAGATATGTATGTAGTTTTATCGATGGAGGACAAATCAAAGATTTCACTCCTCGATGACTATCTGCACCAAAAATCGCTAAGGGCAAACAAATATAAACTATAATTTATGTTCTTAGAAGTCTGCAGTGGCAGTCGTAGATAGCATAAAATAGGATAGAGCCATATACACTGAGGAAAACATTTAATGAATACTTGTCTTTAGGTATCCAGGAATGAACTTGTGTTAAGGCGAGTTTTTCAATGTCAGTACGTATTTTGGAAACTGGAATAGATATATTTATTGAGATTTAATCAGAAATCATATATAGTTACCCATACACATATATGTATGCAAATGTTTTAGATGATAAAAAAAGAAACTTAGTCTTAAATTTATATTTATTTTTATGCAATTCCTTCATTAAAATGTAATGTTTTGGCAGAATGTCAATTACTAGTACCATTTAAGCTGTTCTCGTATTGCTTCACATAAACAAATCTCGTATTTGTTTATTTGGCGTAGTTTTGCATGTTCAAATCTAAAAAAAAAAAAAGAAACAATTAAATTTCCGAGTGAACCGGAACTAAATTGAGAGTCTTGAGTGTGTGCGTAAATAGGTACATAAGTGTTTTTGTAATTAATTGTAATTTACTGGCGGTCAGCTTATGACCCGCTACAATTCCTTTAGAGGCATGACTAACACTTGAGCAGCTCTATTAAAAAGTATATGTAGTCGCGCTTAAGGCGAACAAAGCACTCTGAGGTTAACAACATTTCACACCCAGACCCGCAGTTGGCGTGCAACCCGGAACGGGAACGCCAGTTCCAGCTTGCAATGCAAGCAGAGCGAGCGGGCAAAGTCCGCAGCAGAGCATAAGACTGCAAATGGCTGGGCAAACAAAGCATAACCATAAAACGTACATACATATGTATGTATAAGAAGCGCGCCCGTCGCCGCCCACCACCAACGCCACATTAAAAGAAACGAAACTAAATGAAGAGCGTATAAGACTTTAGATTCAAAAGTCATTCCACCCGCAGAGCGCAGACAAAGACAACTCTGCACTTTGTAGAGTATCAAAAGCGTTTCGTTAACTGTTGCTCCATCTATCTCTCTCTCGCTCGCTGTCTCTGCCTCTCTTCTGCTCACTTTTGCGCGCTCTCTTTGTGTTCGTTTTCCTGCAGCTCCTGCTTCTTCTTTGTTGGCTAGACGAGCCCGCCAGACCAGCTGAGTTGCTTTTTGCCGGTCGCAGCGACAGCGCTGCTTATTGATTTTTGTTGTTGCAATGCCCTAACCGAGGCGACCTACTCTGACTTGAGCATACGCTATGCGAAGCAGGCAGTTCTTTTATATATATATATAAATGTATAATAACATATATATATTTATATATTAGATAAGATTTAATTGAACTAGAAACAAGTTCACAAGTTCAGAGTATTTTTATTGATAATATTATACATAGACGTATATTTAAATATATAATTTTAATGGCCAAAAATGCTTCCACATTTTTAATCATATTTATGAATATAATAAAATGTAATGAGAATATTAAATCATTCGCTCACACAAATTAAATTCCAATTTGATGCGCTCTCAACGCCATAAATACTGTCGCGTAGGGTATTCAGCTGTTGCCTTGGCTGTCGGCGACTTCTTTGTGTTTTTGTTTTGGTCGTTGACGTTCGCGGCTTTGCTTCTAGCAACCGCACAGTTGATTGCGAGTCTTCGAGCGAGTCGGAGCGTCCGATGCAGCAGTAGCTCCCACAGCAGTAGCAGTTGCATCCAGCAAAGTCTTTGCCTGTTGGCCGTTGGTTGTTGGTTCTCTTGCCGCATATCTTTTGCACGTCTGTGTGTGTGTGTGTTTTTTTTTTACTTTTTTTGATTCGATTCGCAAGTGCAGTCAGTGTCTGTGTGAGTCAAGTCAGAATGCCGTTCCCTATTCATCCACCGAAGCAGATGCCGTGCCCGCACTGGCAGCACTTTCCCATCAGTCCGGTGGACAGCAAGCCGGACCCGTTTGGCAGCACTTCCAATTGCACTGGCGGCGGTGGCGGCGTCGGCGGCGTCGGCGGCTTCAATGGCGACCCAGCCATGACACACGAGAAGCCCCCAGAGCCGGTGTCATATCGCTACTGTGTGCAATGCAAGGCAGCTGGCAAGGATGTGGGCGGCATCAGCAAGGACTGAAGGCCAATCGCCCTTCGCACATCTTCACTTCACACATTGGCAATGTCACGGACAGCACCAGCAGCAATCGCACCAACCACTCAGACACTCACCAAACCACCCAACCAAACCACATCACTTACACCTCAACTACTCCACATGACAATGGAAAGCATAATCTCGAGTGGGGGCCAGCGATGAGTGCAGAACTTATGATTATTTCCAAGTTTGTTTTTTTTCTCTTTTTTTTCTTGTTTCCTATAAGACTCGCATATTATTGTGTTTGCCTTCTGCTCGTCATATCTTTAACACTTGATTTCACGTGCCAATCACACTCTCTATATATGTACTATATAATTTGTATATATATATATGTATCTATATTTTTGAAATATTCAAAATGCTTAAGCTAAGATTTTGCTACAAAACTTATTTTTTAGACTTCAGACTAAATTTGGTAGAAAATAAAAATCAAAAAAAAAAAATAAAAAACCAAAACAAAATAAACGCACGACGCATATAAAAAACGAGTTTGTTTTACAGACACAGATGCACAGCTATGCATGTGTGTGTGTGTGTGTGTGTGCGTGTACATGAGCAGCATGAGCCGAGTCCATGTGTACGTGTGCGTGCGTGAGTGTGCGTGTTTGTTTTCTTGAACGGCACACATTTTTTTGGGACTTGTTTGTTTGCCTGCTGCTGTTGGCTTGTTGTTATTGTCGCTGTTGTCGGATCGTGCGTTGCTTTTGCTTCTTTTTATCAGTTTTCAAGGTCAGCTTCGGCAGACAGAACAGCAGCTCACACAACATTTAAAACATTCAAAAATTTCAAGCATATGCGTGCGATAAGCCCTCGATTCGGGCCTAGCCGAACAGAATGGAACAGAATGGAACAATCCACATAATCCAGCAGTTTCCATACATTTCGATTTGGGTCTTTCGTTAGTTTCGTTTCTTCTTCTGCTTCTTCGTTGTTTTCCATCTCGTTCTCGCTTGGTCGGTCAGCAATAGGTTAATTAGCTCGCTTTTCGTCTGCCACACGCAACTGCATAAATGCAAGAGAACTTTCAGTTGGTTGGCAAAGTTCAATAAACTGTTGAAGTGCAAAAATAAATACGCACTCTCCCACACACACACACACACACACACACTGACTGACTGTACGTGTGTACTTGTCGAAGAGCAAAAATGAAAAAAGTGTCCCATCCCATCCCATCCCATCCCATCGCAACTCATCTCATCATGCACAGCGACAAGCGAGCCCCCTTTGTATGTATAAGAAACTGATATAGACGGCATATAACAGACACATGCACATAGTGTGTGCTAATATAAAGTGTTATACTTCATACATATGTATGTAGCTGTTATATACTGAAGAGTTGATGCTCACATTCACGTACATTCATATTAGCTCTTATACTCAACTCTTATACATACATATGTATGCGTATAGTGCATATTAAAGGTGTTATACTACACAATACTCAATGCTCAATACTCAATTTACATAGGTACATATATTAACAGTTATACTCTATTTTATTATTAAGTTATTATGTGAGCATATAGTGTTATACAGATACATATGTATGTGTGTTATACACCGGATATAAACTGTAGTACTACATAGGTGCCAGACTCAGCAGAATTCAATTCATACAAATGTGTATATGCACATAGTGTATACATATATTAACTGTTATACGATGAGTATATAAGTATTATACTATCAATGTTTTCTACACAGAAGATTCCATACAAAAGGATAGAGTTTGTATATATTAACTGTTATACAGCATACAAGTTATACATATATAAATATGTGAACTGTTATACAATCAAGGCTTACTGAATAATTCGAACAAATGTATATAGTGCATATATACTGTTATACAATTTAGCTGTTATACTGTTATACTATTATACAATATAGATGGTATACTATTATACAATATAGATGGTATACTATTATACAATTTAGCTGTTATACACATGACATACTCCAAATAGACTCCATATCTATGCACATAGTGGTTGCATATATCGGAATCTGTTATAAATATAGGTGTTATACTCCCAAGTGCAGCCCATACATATGCGCATATGTATATACATATATACATTCCTTATATATACATATGCATATACATGCATATACACAAACATTATTTGAGTCTTATCAATGGGTGTGCCGAAACCACAGGTAATATACATAGGTAGACTCGCTTTCTATCGTATCTCTGCACATACAAACATAAATAGATTCCATCGTATCTTTATTAACAGCAGCAGTGCAAACATCGATACATACATACATACATATGTACATATATGTATACATATATGTATGTATGCTGATGTTACGACGAATTGCCAAGTATTGCCATAATTAAAGAAGCAGAAGAGGGAGAGAAGGTAGGTATAACAGTTCTTTTGGCCAGTGTATAAACAGCAATATAATTAATTGAATAAACTATGTTAACCTGGCTAACACACACACACACACACACACACACACAGACAGCATAAAAAGCAAATAAGTTGTGTGTGGTATTTCTACGGCTACTGCGAGGAGGGCGTGGCAAACTGGAATAAATAATAAATGTGAAATTTATGCACTTTCGTGAATGAATAAACAAACAAAAAAAAATATATACAATATATATATATACAATATATAATAAAAAAAAAATATATATATATATATATATATATATATATATATATATATATATATATATATATATATATATATATATATATATATATAAATATATATAATATAAATTTATATAAATTTATAGCAATTCTAAAATTCAACCAATACGTGACTGTCGATCCCAATTAGCTGAAGCAAAACTTATATATGTATGTACACATAGTGCCTCTTGGGGGCGTGGCACATCTGAAAAACTTCCACTAAATAAATGGAATCACTGCTAACTTATTACTGTCAGACATGCGCCCATTTGGGCGTGGCTTATCACAGATTTTATAGCAAATATTGCTGCTTTGGTAATCTGAATGGGTATTATGCAGTCGTGCCACACGCATACTCCGGGCGACATACCCCACAGCAGTGGAGCAGTTGGCGCCTACATTATAGCTCTGGCCAACCATATATATGCAGGTCAACAGAAAGGACAACAAGCACCTGGTAGAAATTGCCATTAATTAGAGACAAACTCGCGCCGTGACGAGCATAGACCATAGACCATAGACCATAGAAAACCCTCCTAAACTGTCCACAGAGGGCGCTTTATCTTTATCAACATTTGGTATATGTATCAAATATGTATATATATATATATATATATATATATATATATATATATATATATCGAGAGAAAATGTTGAATAAAACTTGAATATTGTATAAAGACTTGAAACTTTTGTTTTTGTTTCATAAATGACGAATAAATAGGTTTATATACATATTATATATGTGTCAATTCCTGCAACTCGTTTTGTTAATGGTCAAGGTTTTGGCTGGTAGGTCTTCAAAAAATTATTAAAATTAAAACTAAAAATGATTATTTAATATCCAGATATAAATATTTTTATATGCTTTAATTTAAATAATTATTCAGATGTTTTTTTTTTATTCAAAATTTAAAAAAATATATTAAACTAATAAAATGTTCGTTCATTATTATAAACAAAATAAATAAATAAAAATTCATGAAATATACTTGCAAATTTAAAATTGCTCATGTTTTTGTGAAAATAGCAAATGCAATGAACTTTAATAAGTTAATTTCAATTCAAATAATAACGAGTAAATTTGGTATAAGAAAATAAATGCAAATCAGTCTGGCAGCACTGCAAAGAACAAAAAGAACAATTCAGTAAGAACGGAGAGCGGCAAGTGGAACTGGAACGTCTAACTATCTTAAGCGATTGGTTAAGCTTGCGGAACGAGTGGTTCGCAATGAACGATAACGTTTTATCGGTATTAATTTTAAGAAGAAAAATGAAACCAATTTTGAAAAGTTAATTTGAACAAACACATCACCCAGCCCACACACAACCACCTACACAGCTGCCACGCTGCTGTTGCAAGCAGGCGAAATTTAACAAGTACGTGGCCTAGCGCGAAACGTGACCGTGTTAATATGGATTATCAGTACTACGACGAGGCCGACTACTCGGATGAGGAGGATGGCGACATTGATCTCGACGCGGAGCGTCTCGGAGAAAGCCACGATTATATCGATAACAATTTCGGCAGTACCACAGACCGTCTGCTGGACAGCTATGAGAACTGCATCCTGCCCTCGCTCACCCAGGTGACGGGCTACATTGTGCCCCTGCTGCTGGGCTGCTTGCTATGCCGGCTGCTTAGCGCTCTCTATGCGCGACGGGCACGTATAGTGGCCGTGGCCAGCTCCAACTACAGCTGCAGCTGGCAAGAGGCAAACAGCATGAAGCTGGCTCCGTTGCACCTCATCAATGTGCTATGCGGCGCTGGCATCCTCTATGTCACGCTGGGCCAACGCATGCTGATCCTGATGCTGCTCAACGGGATTAGCTATCTGCTGCTGCAGCTGATGCGTCTGGACAAGGGACGACGTGGCGCCGTGGCCATAGCCCTGCTTAGCATTGGCAGCCAGTTCGTCTATGAGCTAGCCATTTGGGAGAAGCGGGACGACTGGCCGCAGCTGCGCGGCCTGCAGATGGTGACCAACATGAAGGTCATTTCGCTGGCCTTCGACTTGACGGCGACTGGCACCCCGGGACTGCACATGCCCAACGTCGTAGCCTACCTCGGCTACATACTGAATCCGGCCACCTGCGCGCTGGGGCCCTGGGTGAGCTACGGCCGCTATCTGCATGCGTTGCACACGAAGCCGCAGCTGCGTCGCAACCTAATCCAAATGCTGCTCAACGTGCTGCTCAGCCTGGTGGCGCTGCTCGTCAGTAACTGCATTGCGCCCATGCTGAGCGAACTGACTACGCCGACGGTGCAACAGGCGTCGCCCAACGGGGGCTGGACCCACTGGCTGCTCATGTACACCGGCGCGATGAGCGTACGCTCCAGCCACTACTTCGTTAGCCTGCTCAGCCAGGCCCAGCTGGCCGCCGGTGGGCAGCAGCTGGACGTCGCTGCGCAGCCGCAGAGCGGCCGCTCCAAGGAGCTGCTCGGCGAGCTGGTCGTGCGTCCCTGGCGCATCGAGTGGCCGCATTCGTTGAGCGCCTTGGTGCGCTGCTGGAACATGCCCATGCACGAGTGGCTCAAGCGCTACGTCTACTCCACATCCAAGCAGGAGCAGGCCCACTCCCGCCACAACACAATGGTGGCCGTCTTCTGCACGTATGTGGTGTCGTCGCTGCTGCACGGCATGGACTTCCGCATCTACCTGGTGCTGCTGTCGCTGGCCACGTTCGCCGAGGGCGAGTCAATGCTGCGCCGTCACCTGGCCGCGCTCTTCAATGCTTGCGTTGCGGTCAATCCGTGTCGTGGCGCCGAGCGCTGCCGCTACGCCCACTGCCCGCAGCGGCTCGGCTGGCTCTGCTGGAGCTCGTGGCTGGTGAGGCTGGTCAATCTCTGCTTCACCCTGCTCGCCATTGGCCACCTGGCCTACCTGGGCATCGTGCTGCTCAACGAATCGCTTGTCATGGAGTCGGACCACGAGCTGCCCTTCATGTACCACTGGTCCGCGGCCGGCTACCTCAGCCACTACGTTGGCATTGGCATGTTCGTGCTCTACATGTTCATATCGTAAACCACTGCCCGAGAGAGACTGCCTGCCCTCCGCTCCCGACGCAACTGCACCGGCTTCATGTGATTACTACAAGGGCATACGATATACTAACACACATACACGCATACACACATACTTAATATTACATATATATACTAAATGGAGCAGCGACTCCTCGCGCCAGCTCCCAGACTGTGCGATAACCGAATAACCGAACTGATTTTGACAACTGTGAATCTCTTTAAAAAAAAACTATTTGTATTTTTATCATATATATTTATACACCTATATATATATATACATATACATATACATATACATATATACGTATATCTGTAGCGTCTCTATGCCTGTCCAAATGTACTTTAATAAATGTAAATTAAACGTTTTTAAAATGTAATTATGTTTATTATATTTTATATTATATTATATATATATATATATATATATATATATATATATATATATATATATATATATCTTTCGAATTTGTAGTACATTCTCTGTTCATTTTACATATGACATCTTTTTTTCTGTTGTCTAAAATACACCTAGAAAAATAGGTACAATAGTAAAATACCTATATAAATTCAAATCAAATTTGTGGTACATTCCCATTTAATTTATTTAATAATTGGAGCATGTCTGCCGCTCAAAATGTACCTACAATTTTTACGCTTAGATCTCTGCTCATTTTATGTTTTTGGCATCTTAGGTACGTCACCCTAGTAGTAACTCTGCTAATACACCCCTTTAAAATACTTGGTACATCCCCTTATATTTTTGTATTTATGGCGGCTTATGCCAACCCAAAATATACCTAGCAAAATGGGTACACTAGTAATAGAGTTTTTGGTACATGCTCTGCGTGCTTTATATTTGTGAAATTGTGCCATTCGCCTAAAATGTACCTAATAAAATAGGTACCACAATAAGGAGTATAATTTGATACTAAGCGAAGCCTTCTTAATTATTCTAGTTGCATTCACTAGACATTGTTGTAAATAAACTATGTACCAAAGGTACATATGTGCCTATGAACTGTATCACTGTGACTTGTGCTAAAAATGTACCCAGCTGTAGGTACTTCACTGCAAAAATAAATAAATACAAACAACCTTAAATTTACTAGCAGTAAAAAAAAGTCAAGTAAAATTTTATTTTTTTATTGATTTTTTATGTTGGTTTTCTTTTTTTGTGTTTGTTTTTCTTTTGTTTTTGTTTTTATTTTTTATTTTTGTTTTGTTTTGTTTTTCTCATTGAGACAAATATTTATAACAATATTGTAACTTCTACTTTGTTGTTGTTTTTTGTTGGTTTTCATCTTGATTTGTTTTTATTTTTATTTTTATGATTTATTTGCATTTGTTTTCGGTTGTCAGTTTTTGTTTTGTTTTGTTGCTTATGTTTTAAATATTAAAATTACTACCTTAAAAATTATGCAATGACAATAAAAATATTTGTTATGCAACTTCGATCCGGGTTGCTAGATCGATCGCCTTTATGAACTGCTCAAAAGTTGCGCCGTTTTCTCTTCATCTCATTTTTATTCTTTTTTGTTTTTTGTTTATAATTATTTTTGTTCTGTTTCATATTCAGAAAGTTTTGTTGCTTTGATTTGATTTTGACATCAAAAATAGATAGATATATATATATATGTATATTTATATATATATAATTAATGTGTATGTGTATATCGACTCGTGTATATATTTTGTATATACATATACATATATATATCTATACTATATAAAGTATTTATATATATTGTGTTTTGTTTTTCTTACTGTGTTTGACATTGTTTCCGATCTCATACTTCTACTTATGCATCCTTGACCTATTATTCCTCGATACATTAAATATATAAAAAAAATTGCACAAATAATTCATGCACATTTTATAAACTTTTTGAATATTTTCTTTGCCTGCCTTTTGTATCCATTTTTAAATCATTTTCATTCATAACAACAACTGAGTTGATCACAAGAGATAACGAGAGTTTTTGTTTTGTTTTTTGCTTACATTTTCATAGTTGCTTCTGTTGCAGTTTCTTGTTTTTTTTTTTTTTTACATTTACAAAATATGTTTGAAGCTTTCGTTGATTTTTGTTTTCTGTTTCGGTTTTTTTTCTGATTTTTTCTCTTTCTTTAATTTCTTTGTTTTGTTTGTTTTGCTGCCTTGGCTCATGCACAAATAAAAAAGAATTTTTTATATATATAGAACAATTAATTAATTTTTTCTTTTTTTTTTTTTTAACATAAAATCAGTTAAAATACAAATAGTGTACAAATATTCGCTAACTACATAGTTTTGTTTATTTGTATAAATCTATAAATTTATATATATATATATATATATATATATATATATATATATATATATGTATATATATATATATATACATATAAGAATTTATACAAAAAATTGTTTATTTGTTTTGTTTTGTTGTCGCGTGCGAACAGAGAAAAGAAAACATTGGTGTGTTGCCTATGCTAAGAGGGGGCTTAAAGGGGGCTTTTAGTTGACAATTTGAAAATGATCTTATTTAAAATTATGCAACAAAACTTAAAGAATTTGCATAAATATATATATATATATATATAATTTTACATATACAAAATATGCTTCATTTTTACAAATTACAAATTTTAAAACTTAATTTTAATTATGCTTTGCTGTTTTACAAATTGTGGGAGGGGGGAGAGGGCTGGTGTATGAATTTTGCTAGTTGCTGTTTCATTAAAATTTAGCTAAACACATTAGGGGGTTTACCTATATTTTGTTTTACTGTTGTCGCACTAAATTCAAGATTTCGCCTTATTATATAACAAATTAATATATATATATATATACACATATATATATATATATACACATATATATATATATATATATATATATATATATATATATATATATAAACAAAAAAAAAAAAAGAGAATTGTAAAATACAAATAATAACAGTAAAAATTACTGTATCGTATAATTTAATTAGGAAATACAACTAAAGCATAAACATAAGCTTTAAAATAATATTACACTTTTAAATTATAAACATAATTACATTGTGTGTGTGTGTGTGTGTGTCTGTTTGTGTGTGTGTTTGTTGAGTGTTTGTTTGCCGCTTGTCGCTTGTTGGGTCGCAAATGTTGTTGAGCAACATTTCGTCAACAAGAGCGCGCAGCGCACATGACCAGCACTCGATGTGTTTTTGTGTGTCTGTATGGCAACAACGACAGCAACAATAACAGTAGCAACAACAACAACAACAACAACGACAACAACAACAACAACTACGACGTGATCTTTGTATACGAATTATACTACATAAGTGTATGTAAATAATGATATGATCGGCCGGTTGCTGTCGTCATCGTCCTGGTCTTTGTTCCAGTTTGTGTCCCTCTCCTGCCAACCAGCATAATCCTGCGTCGATGTTGTTGCCAGGCCAATGTTGACTTAAAACTACAGCAGCAGCTGCTCCAGCTGCTCCTGCTGCTGCTACTATTATTGTTATTGTTGTTGTTGTTGCTGCTGCTGCCGTTGTTGTTGTTGTTGTTGTTACTATTACTATTGCTATTGCTGCTGTCAGCAGCAACTGCTGCCGCGGCTGCTGCTGATGCCAGCATCGGCTCCACGTTCAATCGTTCTTGGTCTGACAGTAAAGCTCTTTCAGCGACTTGAGCTCCTCGATGAGCGCTTTGTTTTGGTTCTCTAGCACCGCCACACGATTCTCCAGGCACTTAATATACTCCTTCTTCTTGCGCCGGCATTCGCGCGCCGCTTCTCGATTCTTTTGCAGTCGAATCTCTCGCTTGCGTGTCTGATCCTCCGGAATGCCACTGTTATCTAAGTAGGGAGAGAGAGAGAGAGAGAGTGGGAGAGAAGAGAGAGAGATGTGTATAAGTATGGAATTTTCTCAATTTGTGCGTGTTGCTGGCATTTACTGGTATTGTATGCTATCCGATTGGATAAAAAGTAGCCCGACTCCGATGCCATGTGCAGCAGTGGACTGCCCGCTGTGTTGCCGCCGCCGCCGCCCCCCGCTCCGCTACCCAGCTGAGAGCTGAGAACGTTGCCGTCGGACATTTGCAGTGCTCCACTCGCTGCATCATCAAGTTTACGACATACGATATTCGGCATACGATATTCGATGCATACGATATTCGTATTTTTATTTTAATTTTTTTTTTTTTATTTTATTTGGTTGGGATATGGTTGAGGGGGTTGTTGTTTGTTGTTGTTGTTGTTGTTGGTTGTTGTTGTCATTTTGGTTTTCGATGCGATCGTATTATAATTATATATTTTTTATTTTGTGGCATTTTCGCGAGCAGTAAAAAAGAAAACAAACAAAAAAAACAATAAAAATTATAAGAAATCACATTTTTGTTTTGTTTTGTTTTTTTTTTTTTTTTTGTGTGTGTGTCGAATTTCGATTTTCGAATTTGTTGTTCATTGTGGTGAGTGTCGGTGTCGGTGTTTGTGGTGGGTGCGAGTGAGCGAACGGGCGAACGAGATCGAACGAGCGAGAGGCGATATATTTTTTGTTAGTTTTGAACAACAGCAACGGCGACGGCAACGGGCGACGTTTGTTATATAAGTACAAATGTGGCATGTGGCATGTGGCATGTGGCATGTGGATGAGCGATGGAGGTGTTTGTTGTTGCGTTTAACCTAAACTGAAGGTGCATGTGTGTGTGTGTGTGTGTGTGTGATAGCATAAGAAAACAACGGCAACAACAACAACAGCAATAGCAGCAACAGCAGCAGCAGCAGCAACAACAAAGGCAAAAGAGACGCGCGTCAAAATCAACAAACGCAAAAGTATGCAAAATATATGTGTTTATGCATGTGTGTGTGTGTGTGTGTGTGTGTGTGTGTGTGTGTGTGTGTGTGTGTGTGTGTGTGTGTGTGTGTGTGTGATTATTAAGTATTACTTAAAACATGACAAAACAAAACTGAGACGTATAATGCGCGTTATTCCTAATCAGTTTTTATATACAATTCGAAAGTTGTTCAAAAGCAACGGCAGCAGCAACAACAACAACAACAACAGTAATAACAACGACTAATGTGTGCATGATATAGAGCGAGATGGTTAGAGAAGAAAGAGATAGCAACAGCCAACATGATGCACCTTGATGATGTCTATAAACAATAACAGTAAACGCACAACAAAGCCTGAATATATCATATTAGATACATGTGTGTATGTGTGTGTGTGTGTGTGTGTGTGTGTGTGTTCAATGGACAATGAAATGATTATGGAAATTAGCTTAAAGAGTCTTGGCCTTTTAAAAATGTCTCAAAGTATTTAAAGCATCACTATTGCTACCTGATAATCTAACTGTTATACAAATGTCGAATTATACATATATTAGATAAACTAGCTTCATATATTGTTTCCTATCAATATATATATATATATATTTCCTATAAATGCCTCGAAGTACTTGAAGCATCACTATATCACACATGATTATCTGACTGTTAGACTGAATATACAAATGTCGAACAATACATATATTAGATAAACAAACTTCATATATTGTTTCGTATATAGGCATATATATACTATACAATTATTTCAAACAATATATATAAAGTTAGACCTATGTTAAGTGAATTTTTTTGTTCTCTTTCTTAGCAGCTACTACTTCATTTTATGAACTTCCAAATTTTGGTAATTTCTCTGTCTTAAGCCCTAAAGCGCACAAGTTGCCATGTTTGAAAATCTTAATTAGTACAAAAATCTGTTAATTCTAATATTCGATTTACATTCCTCTCAAAATATGGTGTTTATCACATGAGATTACAAAATTTACTGAACTACTCTTTGCATGAAGACAGTCTATAAAGTCTCTAAACATATCTCAACTTATTACATTGACACAGTTGCTTAAGCCTAAGGGCATTACATCTGAATAATAAGATTATTTATAATCGTTTTCCATAGCTTCGCTAGTGTTACAGAGTTAACTTGCTCTCTTAACAACATTCTTTATCAAGTACATAGTTTATATATATATATATATATATATATATATATATATATATATATATATATATATATATATATATATATATATATATATATATATATATATATTTCATTTAACAATATTCAAAATCAATTCTTTTTTCCTTTTATAAATATGCTTAGCCTTGAGCTATTGCTTCAGTCAAAAACTGAATTACATATCATTTTAATCTGCCTTTAAAGACTCTTTAGTATGTGCTTTAATGATATAATAAAATGTTTGCTAATTGCTGATGATTGTTGCTTGTGCTTTGCGCCATGTCGCATAAATCAACAAATTCTAGTTAAGCTAAGCTTTAAGCACTTGGACAATGTTTACGGTAAGAGAACAATTCATAGCAGGACAATAGTATAGAGGGAGACAGAGAGAGAGAGAGGCAGAGACAGAGTCTGTTGCTAAATAGAAAACAAAAACAAAAAGAGGAAAATGGTAGAAATTACCGCTCATGTCGGGTCCACTGATTTCGGTGAAGATTTTATTGTACGATGGCCTCCGTGTCAGATTGCTGCGATGATGCTGCGAATCGTCATCCGATAAACTCTCATCGCTGTCCTCCGGATGCTGTGTATTCGGTTCGGGTTTGATCTTACATTGAAAATTTGGAGGGATCTGCAAGAGATGTGCAGACGTTAAGCATATCGAATAGCCAAAAGTCTCAACATATACTCATGTATGACTGTATGTGTGTGTGTGTGTGTGTATGTGTGTGTGTGTGTGTGTGTGTGTGTGTGTGTGTGTGTGTGTGTGTGTGTGTGTGTGTGTGTGTGTGTAGGGGAGGGGTTACAATGTTCTCTCTGTTAGCAACTGCTACGCACTTTGTTACGCACTTGCACTGCATTGCTCGTGGTCGTATGAATGACCGTCGTATTAGCCGGCTTGGTCATATAGACGACGCCGGTGCCGCCGCCCTTATGCATCGCTGATGCGGCGACCAGCGCCTGTTGCTGTTGTTGTTGCTGTTGTTGCTGCTGCTGCTGTTGTTGTTGTTGCTGTTGTGTGCCGGCAGCGGTTTGTATGACACCCGAATGATTGGCCGCCTGTATCACGGATTGCACCTGTGCGAATGGAGAAACCAATTAGAGATGATTCAAATTCAAGGCTGTTCAGATGAAGGAGAAGAGATGAAGCCGCAGTTTGCATTTCCTTGCATTGCCCTCGCCTAACTACTGCTTAGTCACCCCCTCCACACCCCTTTTCCTCATGTTTTAATAAGTAATTAGTATCGATAAGCTCAGCTGGCCGAGTTCAACTAGATTCCCACTTTAAATTTTCAGTAGAAGGACAGCGAAGGAGAGAGAGAAAGACAGAGAGAAAGAGAGGGTGCAAAGCAAATGAAAATATTTAAATACGAGTTTGTGAGTCATAAAAACTTGAAGAGCAAACCATCCACCTCAGCCCTACCCTTCCAGCTTTTCCCTCTCCTGCTGCTTTATCGAATTATCTTTAGTTCACTTATAATTGGAGTGGGGAACGCAGAGAGCTGGCATTACTCGTAGCCTTCACTAAGTAGTTCTACTTGCCATACTTTCCATGCGTTTTAAGCGTCTTATGCGCAATGCTTTAGTATATAGATTACTGTATTAATACATAGATTAGTGCTACGTTTCTGGCTACTATAAATCGACAGCGCATTAAGAAATGCATAACTGTTTCTAGAGATACTTGATGCAGATAATTTAGCTATATATAGCTATATATATTGGAGTATCAAAAATATGATGTACTTCTTAAGCGTTTCCAGCGTCTCGCGCAACTAAGGGTATCTATTGTCTTATAAGTACATTAGATATGTATATATATATATCTATATAATATATTTTATATAGTCCAAGAATTTTGGACACTTTTCACGCATTTTAAGCTCTTTGCGCGACTTGCCATGAGTAACTGCTGTCGTTTTAATAAATTACCTCTATATTTCGAGATATATATATATATATATATATATATATATATATATATATATATATATATATATATATATATATATATATATATATATATATATATATATTTAGCTTTAATGATTTACCTCTATATTCTAGAACCTTATATTCTACCCTTATTGCTGTACCTCTATATTTCTACATATATATATTCTACCTTTAATGCTTTACCTCTATATTTCTATATATATATATATATATATATATATATATATATATATATATCTAGCTTTAATGATTTACCTCTATATTCTAGATCTATATATTCTACCCTTATTGCTGTACCTCTATATTTCTAGATATATATTCTACCTTTTTGCTTTACCTCTTTATTTCTAGATATATACATATTCTACCTTAAATGCGTTTTAAGCGTCTAGCGCCTAGTTATGAGTAATTGCTCAAATATGAATAAATTAGCTCGACATTTCTAGATACATTCGTTCTATATTCGAATATCAAAAGTTTTGTGGAGTTTTTAGGCGTTTCTCATACGTTTTGGTAAGTGCAACTAATGCCATATTAATACATTAGTCTAAATATTTCAGCTGATTCATTCGTTCTACATTGTATAACTGCTGTCATTTTAATCAAATTAGTGATGCGATTCTAGATATCTTAGCTCTACATTCAATGAATATATACAAATCTTAACTTCCTTGCAAACTAGATTTAGTATGCTATATAAAGTACTAAAGCAATATATACTAATCCTAACTATAATGCTTCAATAATACAATTGATTTTAAAGTCACATATATCCCAACTATATATACACTAAGGTATATTCAAATATACAAATCAATCTTGATGTCTCATACATATATCCTAGGTACTGTAATACAAGAATATATACTAAACTTATTTCAATGCTTCAATAATACAATTGATTTCGATCTTATATATGTATATATCCCAACTACTCTATTAATATTACAATATTATTTATATACTTTGTCCTATAATCCTTCAAAAATACAATCGATTTCGGTCTTACTTATGTATGTATATATCCCAACTACATATAATATTTGTATATACATCATTTTTACATCTTCATTCTATAATCCTTCAGTCTTCATCTTACATATATATATATATATATATACTCTACTCTATAAATCTTAGAATATGATAATATATACTTTGTTCTACAGCCCTTCAATACAATACAATGGATTTGGATCTTACATATATGTACATAGTGTATAGCCTAACTTCTGCTTCTTCTTTATGTAGTAATCCTTATACACATGTATCCTATCGTCGGTTCTTGTTTTGGCAATTGACTTGGAGATTTGCGCATTGGGCCCACTTCGTCCTTTCGTCGTGCTGACTTACCTGGAGGCCGTGCTGCGTTAGCGCCTGGATTGGGTATTGTATATTGCAGTTGGCGGTCGTTGTCAGCACGGAGGCCGCGCCGCTGGCATTGTTTGTGTTGGCCGTCGCTGGAACGCCGCTCGTTGTACTTTGCTGGTTCTGTTGTGTTTGTTGTTGTTGTTGGCCGCCTGTTGCTGCCGCTGCGGCTGCTGCTGCGGCGGCGGCAGCGGCAGCAACGGCCGCTGCTGATGTGACATCAACGTCGTTGACATTACCGCTGGAGGCCGAGTTGCCGTTCTCCTCGACGATGCTGTCCATTTTAGCGATTTTCAGCAGCACCGTTACGCTCTCCGACAAGTGCTTCAGTTTGGCGTCTTTTCCGTTTCAATTTTGCCAGTTTGAAGTTGATGGATGCTCGACGACGACTGCACAATCCGAACGGTAAAGGATGAATAGAATAGACAGGCCGGACGAGCGGTTCGTTGCCAAAGCAATGCAAGAGATGGGCCGCGCGCACACACACACACACAGATAGAGATGGAAAAAGAAATAGAAAGAGTGAGTGAGTGAGTGACTGAGTGAGAGTGAGAGAGGAGCACAGAATAGAGAGCGAGAGAGAGAGAGAGAGAGAGATGTGCACAAAATTGGTTTCATTGGTTTTTGGTTACAATATTGCTTGATTGGTAATTGCTAATTGTTAATTGTTCGTAACAACAACAAGAACAACAACAACAACACACATACACACACACACATACTCTCACACACGCTGCTGACTGTCACTGTCACTGCTGCTGCTGCTGCTGCTGCTACAACTGTTGTTTGGTTTGTTTTGTTTGCTTGCTACAAAAATGACGACGACGACGACGATGACAACGACAAAACAACAACAACAACAATAATAACAGCAACAGCAACGGCCATACTGTCTCAACTGTTGTGTGTATTTTTATGAAATGACGTCATGACGACGTTGTGCTATAGGCAAACAAAACAACAACAACAACAAAAAAAACTTACTTTCTGATGACATCACTAAAAACGTAGCTGCGGCTCCTCTTGTTGTTGTTGTTGTTGTTGGTGTTTCTGTTACCGTTTCACTACTCGCTGCGCGCGCTGCTGTATGTGTCTATATATATATAAATATATTTATATATATAAATATATATATATATATATATATATATATATATATATATATATATATATGTATATGTATATGAATAAGTATGTGTATTTGTGTCTATGAATGTGTGTGTGCCTGTGTCGCGTTGCGCGCTGTGCTGGCAACTTGTTGAAAAATTCAACTGTACGCACGCCACACTCTAAAACAGCATGAAGAGCCCAGGCTCCGTTAGCTTTTACAGCTACTACGTAGCTGGCTGCTGCATAGCTTGTTTTTGTTTGTGTAGCCCCTCAATGCTCCTTCTTCTTTCTCTTATTTGTTATTGGATTTGATTTGGCAGGCGTGCGGTCGGTCGGTCCGTCAAAGGCAGAAACACTTTTCACACAGTTGGCAGCACGCGCGCACAGCAGAGCACACAAAATATTTTTTGCTGTTATCGTTGCTTACGTTCTTTTTTTCTGAGCAGCACTGTGCGTGCTATTTGTTTGTCAGCTGCCAGTGACCAGTGGCAGGATGCAAGGACACAAATTGTTTATCTCTAGTTTAGCACGCGCGCTTTGACTTCAACATTCAACTTGAACTACAATTTATTGATCAGCTTCTTAGCCCTTTTTTGCGCAAAATATTATTTTGTATTGCTCGCTCGCTCGCTCGCGCTGCTTCACTGCCTTAGCACTGGCGCAAACACACACACGCGCATACAAACAAGCACTCACACACATAGAGACACACGCACTCTTAAGCACACACATATTCATGCGCACGCAGCGACGGCAACCCGTTTCACAGTCGAGCGTTGCCAGATAGTTGGAATACCAAATAACCCACAATATTTTTGCAATTTCCATAAGCACAACAAGTCAAACCAAATAGATTATAAATAAAATAAAAATTATGTGTTTTTTGCGCATTGTTTGCAAAAGACTTTTAAAAATTAGACACACCAATTACTGCGTAAAAAAGCGCGCGATAAGTTTATATAATACTGGCAGCACGGCCAACAGCTGTTAGCTTGTGCGATACTGCTGACCCAGGGCTGCAACTGGATATATATCTGGCGGTCGATTAATTTATTTGAAATAACTTTTGTTCATAAAGTTGATACGTGCTTCGATAGTTGACCGTAACCAGCTGCTAGTAAATTCGTAATTAATATAAGTACTTAAGTAAAGTGCTAGAAAATTGGTTCTGACATTTGCGAATAGCTGAGTGTTTTAAAGCGTCGTTCGACTTGTCAATACACATTTATGTAATTACAAAATAACAATAAAAAAAATGAACCAAATATAAAAGAAATGTTTACTATAACAGCTGGAGCTTTTCACAATTGCAGATGTCGCCTAATTGCACCATAGCACGTTTTACTTTCAAGCATTCCAGTGGAACTCTCAATACGGACACCCGCTTCATTCTCGTTCTCGTTCACTCAGCCCCACAGAACGCCGCGCTGTCTACGCGAGTCACACTCCAGGAAAGAGAGAAAGACAGAGAGGAACAAACTGACCGACTAACTGACTCAATGCATGCCATTTTACCGTTTCATTTATTATCGTTATTGTTGTTGTTTTGGTCAACTACAAAAAATGAAGTTGGCGCCGTTTGCTCACAAGCACTGAACACTTATGTATGAGTGTGTGTATATATGTATGTATGCACACATGTATTTGTATTTGTATATCTGCTACATGTACACATTAGAATTATAATTATTAAGATTTTCGTTAACTTATGAAGGCCGACAGCCAATAACAATAGTAACAATATCGTAAATTTGAATTGACGTCTTGATGAATCAAAACAATTAAATAGCAATTAAAATAGCAATTTGATAGAAACTAATGACTGTAACGTTATGTATGCATGATCTGACTGATATTGATATTTACAAAATTGATCAACTATTTCGTTTATATTTGGTAAAATTTTAACTAGTTGGATTAATTCCTTCTACAAAAACCTCATAAAATTTCTTTGTACAGTTATTTAATTGAATAACATAGACCATCTGTGGTTAGGTATACGCCAAAGAAAAACTGATTAAGGAAATGAAAAAAAAAAAACAATCGGATTAGCGCTAGGATAACAAGTTTTGCATGTGAATCAGCTTCTCTTTATTCTCTCCTCTCTCACATAGACAAATCACAAACAAACACGCATGTATATACATATGTATATATGTGTGTGTTTAAATAAATATGCATAGGCACGTCTGTATGTACTTATGTATGTACATATATATATATATATATATATATATATATATATATATATATATATTATGTGTGTGTAAGGAAAGAAATTCACTTTTTTATGACGGGTTAGCTCACGACTAGAGGCAACTCGTGCTTTTTATTTATCATAGCTGATTAAAATGTTTTGTTTCTATTAAATGTTGTGCATTTGTTGCACTGAGTAAACTGCGAACATACAGTATAACAAATACATATGTACATAAATATGTATATATTGATATATATGTAAAGTACATACATATGTATGTATGTATGTATATTTATAAAGCCTAAAGCACAGTGACACTGCACTTAAAATGCTATGTAGCTGGAATTGAATTGATGTTGATGCGCGTGAAAGGCAAAGAGGGAGAGAGATAGATAGAGGGGAGGAGTGGAGTGAGTGGTGAGGCACTGATTCAGTTCAAAATGATTGCTTAAAGTGTTTGAGGTGAGCGCGTGAGAGGCAGGCAAACATAGCACGCAAAAATAGCAATTTGTTTGATATATTCTTATATAAGATATGAGTATATACTCATATACATAAGCATGCATGTAAATTCAAAATTCAGTTCCCTTGTTCTTAAACACTAATTCGTATTTATTTATACCATATTGAGTAATGTGAATTGAAATGAACTAGTGAATCAACTGAACAAGTTGTACTAGACTTCTAAGCACGAGCTTCAGAAACTAACGAGTGGCTACACGCCATTCTCTCTCTCTCTCTCTCTCTCTCACATGCAGATTTATTATTTTTGCTTTGTTACTTTATTTGTATTGTCGAGCGCGATAGTCACGCGATCATCACTCAAATATTTGAAGCTAGTCAGTGAAACTGCGCTTATTGCTGCCACAGCCACCCACCCGCGTTACAATCACGCTACCAGCTATACGGATCCGTTTTATCATTTATTTCTCCTTCTCTTTTAAGTTGTGTTGTGCTTGTCATCACTGCGTAAGCTCAACTTAAAAATACTTGTGGTGACCATTCAAAGAGGTAATTGACACCGAAATGAGAGAGAGAGAGAGAGAGAGAGAGGGAGGGCGCGCGAGTGAGGGAGTGCACAGGCAGAATGACGAAAGCGAACAAAGCATAAATAAAAAATCTGGCAACGTCATCAACGTCATTGACATCATCGTGGCTCCAAAATCGAAACATTTACCACATTAAATTATGCCATTTAATTTGTATTTATACATAGTACATACATATATATACATACATATATATATGTATATATATATATATATATATATATTTACATGCATTTGTGAACATATGCAGTTGCTCTTGCTGCTGCTTTCATTTGACATTAACAGCAATCGTAGCGAAGACAGCCAACGGGAATGACAATATTTGCCTGCTGCATTTTAATCAATTCCAATCAGAGTCGTCGTCTTTCGTCTTTCGCTTTTTGGCGTTGGCTTTGACGTCGACGCCGACTGCGGCTGTCGTTTGCTCGTTCTTAATGCCTTTGCGTTTGCTCATACGCAAAATGTGTGACGTCAGCATGATGTATTTTTAGCCCGCCTCATGCATTGCATTTCGCCGCGAATGTTGCTGTATTTGTCTGTATTAATTAAAGCTAAATGAGTGCACAGCAGCAACAACAGCAGCAACAACAGTAACAATTGCAGCATAAACGAAAACAGTTAGAGCGCTCGAAACAGAATGGCAATGGGAAATAAAAATGGAGTGGGCAAGGGAAAGGAGATATATATATGTATATATATATATGTATGTACATATATACATACATGTATGT
Organism: Drosophila fulvimacula; assembly: GCA_035045555.1. Taxonomy (NCBI): domain Eukaryota; kingdom Metazoa; phylum Arthropoda; class Insecta; order Diptera; family Drosophilidae; genus Drosophila; species Drosophila fulvimacula. Next base: position 7,170,318 of record JAWNOX010000053.1, on the reverse strand, counting down.
GTGCGTGGGAGATGGGAGCATTAGGTGCCGCTGTCAAATAAACCAATTGTTAGGGGAAGAGGCTTTTGCCGCTAGAATCTGTTGCACATGGCCTGCCCACATTGTTGCTAACAACCCAACAGCACCACCCACCACCCACCACCCACCACCCCACATCAGCCACTCGACAGCTTTCATGCGGATTATCAGCTAGCAGTAATTTGATAATACAACCGTTTGGCGTTTACACAATATACAAACATATGTACATATATGTATTTATGTACGTGCGTATGTACATACGTATGTAAGTATTTACTTATGCATATACCATGGCTGGAAACCGATTTCAGTTCGAGCATGAAAGGAAATCTTAAATCAAATCAAATTTAATTTTGAGTTTCAATTTGAATTTGAATTTGAATTTGAATCTAAGCTGGGTTCACGAACTGACTCCCAACTGGAGCTAACTGTGGTCATGAACCGAACGAGCAGAAATTTTGTGTCGACAGCTGTAGCCCTGGTACGCATGAATATTTGTTATCATTGTCGTTTTGTTTTGGTGGGCGCCAGCCCCGCCCCGTTTCCGTTATCAGTTACGTTGGCCGCCGGAATGTATAGAAAAATCAGCTCAACTTCGCAGCTTAATTGGAGCTGGGACTAAGGGAATATCATGTCGGAGGGAGGTTGGGTATTCCGTATTTCAAGTATTGGCATATTTATCGTAAAATAATATACGTAAATGCATAAATTTACGATACGATCTTCAGTTTCGTAAAGTTTCAAATAATGAATGCCGCTAACTAACTCTCTCACTGTGATTCGATCGATGACGTAATGAAATATTTTTAAGAAAAACAAGCGGAATGCTAGTTGAAAATATAAGCAAATACAAAAATAATTATAATACAAAATAATTCAAATGAAAAAAATAATTAAAAGAAAAAATTAAATAGGTAAAACAAGTAAGGAAGCGCTAGTCGAGACCTCGCGACTAGGAGATACCCTGAACCCTTCGAATAGCCGATGTATGTAATTATGGCATTCATATGTTTGTATTTGCCTAAGCACAAGTTGCAAATTGGGGGCGAAGGGGGCGTGGCATAAAAAAATCCAAAAACTACAAAATGTCCGCATTCACTACACCTATCTGCACAGTAAATTTAAAGTCTCTAGCTTTAATGGTACACATAATTGAAAGTGAATTTATCGATAGTTCGGAAACGGGATGAGTTATCGAAAACAAAATAAACTGCGCATGGTATTCACGAGTATACATATCAAAATTCAGATCTCTAGCTTTTGTGGCTTACGAGATCCTTGCGTTCATACAGACGGACGGACGGACGGACGGACAGGGCTATATCGACTCAGTTCGTCGAGCTGATCAAGAATATATATACTTTATGGGGTCTGCGACGTCTCCTTCTGCTTGCTACATACATTTTCACAAAAAACATTACACCCTGATTTCCCATTTTCATTGGGTTCAGGGTAGACAAATTAGAATAATAAAAACTAAATAAATTCAATAAATAAAATAACATATTTTCGAATTGTATTTGATCAAATCTTAACTGTGCGAACTTTCCCTCATTTCATGACGAAGATTTCAGATACTATTGATACTATTATTGGACAAACTCTAGCACACAAGATAATAATATTAATATAGCATTTTATACGGATATATATTGGTTCCAAACTGCTATGATAAGATTGCAGATAATCTTAAATATATATATTTCTATTTAATTTATCAGGAAAGTTAAATATTTCGATCCTATCGACTCGGTAACAATTTTGCACGCTTTTATAGTAATGCCTCGATTGGGCTCTAGCACGAGCCATGACTAATGCCTAGTGCGCGGGTCATAAATTGAGTATTATTAAGAAACACCTCACTTATCGCGAATATTAAAAAGTCAATTATCTGCGTTCGAAATGGGTGTATTTTGGGGAACACCTTGATCGCATATATCACTGCGGATTCAACCGATGACATTATTACATAATTGTACTATATTCATGACTGATCTATGTATATCATATATTATGTCATAGTCTAGTTGGTTGTGGGCCTACGGCATGTAATATGTTTTTATACCTATATGTAGTATAATTCCTTAAGTTACAAATCTGTCAAAAATTCCATTTAATAAATGAGCATCTGTCAGGAAATGGAGTTTTGATTCAGAGGATTTGAAGATATGTATATGGGCACCCTATAATAACAATACCTAATGGGAATTACTTATAAATCGAAATATATTCAAAATTCAGTTTTTAAGAATTCCTCCAATATCTAACAAATTTGGAATGCTACGAAATCAGTATCATATTTAGTTGCTATATATAAAAGCTATACTATATATAAATTGTATACAAAATTAATATTGTTTTTAAAAAAGTTCATTAAAGCAAATTAAAATTTTTTACACACACATTTTTAAGAGAATTATAAATGAAATTAAATATGTACATGTATAATACATACAGTGTGTCGAAAAAGTATGGTCACAACAGCAATTTGCACGAAAGTTCGAAGTTCGAAACGCTAAAGCTTTTATAGCAAAAATATGTCTTCAAGGCCAACAAAATGTAATTCATTTATATTTTTAGTCATTAAAATATTTAATGTTTTCTGCTTAGATTTTTACGCAAGTGTGAGGATTTCGCGTGCAGTTAAACCAATTTTGATATATTTTAGTTTTAACAATTGAAAATGTCAATTGAAGCAAATATTGAATCACAAAATTGTAAATTTAAATTTTAAATAAATATAATAAATAAAAATGAATATAATTGAATTTAGGTAACTTTTGTTTTTCAAATTAAAATTAAAATTTAAAAAAATACTCCGAAAATTTAAACATATTAATGTAATTATATTCAATCAAATTTATAATTGTTTTTATATTAATTGGTAAATTAAAAATGGAAAATGTACTTTTATTTTTATTTACATTAAAATTTAAAAAATAATAAAATTGATTTATTTAATAAAAAGTTATTTGCCCAAATTCAATTTTATTTATTTTTTATTATTTAAATTGAAATTGAAAATTTAAAAAAATTCAAATATATCTAATTATGTTATTCTTCTTACAGGATCAGTGGCATTCGCTGATTTTGTATATATTTTATATTTATATATGTATATGTATATATAATAAAGATGTATATATATTATTTTATTTCTGCAAGTATTTTTGTATGTTCTGTAAAACTTTTGCTGTCTTCGATTTTTGTTTTTAGAATAATAATTATTGTTATAAAATTAAATAAAATTTTGTTGAAATCGAGTTAATACTCTCGATAAGAGCCCTTTAAGCCGTACACTTCTGTTGAGTGCTCTTGCCACACCCCCACACTCGCCTCTTATCATATCTTACCCGTTAATGTTGCTATTGTTGTTGTTGTTGTTGTTGTTGTTGTCGTCGTTGTTGTTGTTGTTGCTGCTGCTGCTGCTGCTGACTAATAACAATGAAATTCGCCACGAAGAAGACGAAAGAAAAAAAGCTAAAATTTTCGCGTAACAGCTAAAAAAAATTGTAATTTTTGCCAGCCGCTTAATGAGATGTTTTAACAACAATATACATCAATAAATAACAAAAGCAATGACAAAAAACCAAAAACAACAAAACAATAAGAAAAGAAAATAAATAAATAACGTGAAAGAAAACAAACAGCTTTTGCCGTTGTGCTTGCTGCTGTTGTTGTTGTTGTTGTTGTTGTTGTTGTTGTTGTTTTCGTCGTTGAGTTTGCTGCGCGTTTTGCGCTTTTTGTTTTTGTTTCGTTTTTTCTTTATTTTTTTTTTTTGATTTCTTTTCGTTGTGTTGCGATTACGTCAAGATTTTTGTTGTTTTGCCGATTTGTATTTGATTACAATACATTATATGTACAAATTATATATGTATACACATATGAATATAAATGTATGTATGTATGTGTATGCATGTTCGTGCATGTATACAGCGTGCAGTTGCTGTTGTTGTTCTCGCTTAACCGTTTGGCGCGTGCGAGCGAGATAGCAAGACATTTACTTGCTTAACTTCTTACACAAATATTTTACACATGAAAAGTGCGCAAATATTAAAAAAAAGGTCACTCTCACACACGCACACTTGGACACTAATATAATAGAGGGGTGGCTGTTGCTGTTGTTGTTGTCGTTGTTGCACTGCTAGAACTGTTACATATGTATGTATATACTACATACATACATACAAACACATACATATGTAGATCTATGTATGCTTTTGGCGCCTAAATTTGTGCGCGCTTCTTCTTCTTCGTCTTCTTCTTACACTTTAATGGGCCGCACTCGTCACCTTTTGTCGTTGTTATAGCTGAAGCGTTGTAGTTGTTGCTGCCGGCGCTTGATGACGCGACGACGGCGCAACCGACAACTGACTGAGTGTTGTTGGTGCTGCTTATTGCGACTGCGATTGCGATTGCGATTGCTAGTATTATTGTTGTTGTTGTTGCTTTGGGGGCTGCTGCTCGTCGCTGCTGCTGCCTCTGACGCCGCTTTACGTAGCCGAACTGAAAAGCAATACTGACACCGATGACTGACTAAGCGGCCACGACGTGGCTACGACGACGACGACGACGACGTCCATGTATATGTACATACATATGTAAATACACATACATACATACATATGTATGTACGTCGACGTCGAAGTCGCCGCAGCACACGTCACCAGCAGCGGTAGCAGCAGCAGCAGCAGCAGCAGCAGACAGCTAGTGATGGCCGCGTGCTTGTGCATAAAATTAAGTCATATTCGTGCCAAGTCACGCACGAAAAATCACCAATTCATAGATAGTCAAATTATATATACCTGTTGTATATGAATATAAATAAAATATTTGAAACGTGCATAAGCTATATACATATATACTCAAGATTCTGGAACTGAATTCAATAAAAATGCGATCATTACTTATTTAATTGCTTTGGTACGTTTACGTATTACGTTTTACGTTTTTCTATGCGAGAGATGGTGTGATAGAGAGAGAGAGAGAGAGAGCGAGAGAGGGGACAGCGCATATCGTATGCAGCAGCTAATTCTGCATTCAAGTGAGTCACGTAGTCGCCAACAGATTTTTATAGCGTTCTGACCATTGTATGTACATACACAAGTACATATGTATATTATTATATAATTAATAGAGAAACTAAATGCTAGAATTTTTATGTTTATTTCGTATACAAATATCAAGCAGATAAGATGTCTTTGAGTCGTGCTTCGCATATTTCTAGCACGCGTGTTTCTAGCAACCGCCTTAATAATACACATAATAATCATCCTACGTGTGTGTGTGCGAGTGTTTGTACTAATATGCTCATAAGCACATGCTTGCGTGTGTTTGCCTGTGTGTGAGTGCTCCCTGGCTGTTTCGTAATTTGGTGCTATGTTGTTGTGTGCTCTGCTTAAGCAGCAGCTTCTTGAAGTGCAGCGGCAGCAACAATTAAAGCAACACAAACAATAATAGCAAAACAAGAGCGTTAAACGTTATCGTCGCCACGTCAAAGTCACGGTGCTTGACGCTGACGTCGATGTCGATGTCGATGTCGCTGTCGCTGTCGATGCCGATGCCAATGCCGATGCCGGCGTTCCCTTATTACACTACACCACTCTCATTCCTTTTGCTCTATCTCTTGCCTATGCGCACTCTTTCGCTCACACTTGTTCGCTTACTCATGCAGAAGAACAACTACAAGCATGTCTGAAATATTTTTAAATACCTAACGCAAGTCAAGTTCTACATTCGCATACATTCATATACAAACTTGCGCATTTCTTTATGTGTTGGTCATTTGAGAGACAAGCACAGGCATAGGAGAAGGAAAGACGAGCACGCACGACGACGCGATGTTGTTGTTATTTTTTTTGTGCCGTTACTGTTTTTCTTTTTCGTGTGCTTTTTATTGCTGTTAGCGCACAGTTATGGCGTACGACGCAGCAGAGGCGCGACGACTACGACGACGACGGTGACGTTATTTCGCTAGCTCGCTCGCACACACATTGAGCGCACTTAACTCACTCGCACATGCGTGTGAGCAATAGCAGCTGACTGACAGCTGGCAGCCAAAAGGTATAGCATACGTTCAGGCAGTCGAGTAACTGCTGCTGCATCTCTAAGCAACGGCAATTAACTAAAATATTACGGTAAATCAAAAATTAAGATGAAACAAAAAATAAAAAAATGCGAATTTATTAATAGTTGAAAAAGTTCTATTAAAAACAAAAACCAATTAAAATGTTCAGTTTATTTATAGCAGCTATTCACTCATAACCAACACTTTGCATTTTGCTCTGGCTCTCGTTTGTGGTGTGTAATTGCTTCTATTCTTAGCCAGCCTGTAAACTAGTTTCTACCGTAGCAGAAACCAATTAGCCAAAACTTGATAAAGTACGGAGAAGAAGAGCAAAAATCTGACCACAAGCAGGTGCAACACGTACGCCTCACACCTGCATGAAGTTGAAACAAACTGCCGAGCAAATAGGCAAAAAACATATTTTTCCATAACGTCGCAAACGAAATACTCTTCATTAAGGGCTATATGATGGGGAAAAATAATACAAATAATATACGTATAAAAATATTAATACAAAATTATAAAATAAAAATAAATATAATAAAAGTAATGTATAATAATGTAATGATAATATATAATAATATCACAATAATAAATTTCAGAATATCAAAAAATAAATATGATAATAATCATATTAATGCACCATTATAAGTCGTGTTAGGCATAAAAGACGTCCACAAATATTTAAAAATTCCACATTGATACCAGTTAGCTTAAAAAAGTCGGAAAAGATTGAAAATTTCATGAGATTCTTGTTTGCATTCTGATTAAATAATATTATAAGTATATATTACATATGCATATATTACATAAATATGCTATTACAACATTGCGTCACATGAAGTCTGTAAAAATAAAAGTGCCCTCAGCGAGGAGACGAGCCCTGTAAACCTCAAACCGTAGCTACATTTTCAATTTGGCAACTTGGCGTATGCGTAATACAATAATCACAGTCATCACACACGCACACGCACACACACACTTACACACACACTTACACATACACTCGGTGCTGCCTCACTTGACAGAGATACATTGAATATTTGGCTTGTGCGGGGCGTTTTGTGTGAGCGCGGCTTACATGACGTATGCTTTATAAACGTTGCATAAATTACGCATACGTCGCATATTGCGTTACGTCGCGTGTGCAGCTGACAGCGGCAGCCACAGTACCAAAATTTCAGCGAACAACGTAATGCCGCCAGCCTCATCATCAGCACCGCCCCGCCCCGCTCCGATCCCCCCCTCCCCACCCCTCTCCTCACCTGCTCAGCAGCGGCAGTAATGTGATTTGAAAGTGAGCTGCTTCGGGCATTTATTTAATAAGAAATGCGCAGGGGCGTGTAAAGCGCTATACGTAATACGTTTATAACCAAAAGCTAGCACCGAAACACAGCGCCAGGCCAAATCCCAACCAGTCCATGGCCCTACCGCCAAGCGTCACCCACCACCCACCACCCACCATCCACCATCCACCACCCAATGCCCAATGTCGAATGGCCAACGCCCACACACACATTCATCAGGTTGAGCTCACATGGATATGGACCGGTGGGTTGATGAGCTGACGCAGCTGACGTGGGCAGAGAGGTGCGCAGTGGTGCGCAGAGGCGGGCAAACAAACTTGCTTACCGACAATGAAATCAGCAGCAGAACGACAACCGGAACACAGGACAACGGGAACAACTTATGTCAAAGGTAATTGAGATTCGAATATGCCAAAAGTGACCACACATGGCTAGCACTGTTGCTGTTGGCCGAGGCTGTAACACAGTTACAACCGCATTGAGTGCTGTGAAGCGTTAGAGCAATGGCAGAAAATTTAAGGAATTTATGATTGACATTTACTACATTTTGCTACATTTGGAATAAAATATAACATGTAATATGATGTAACAAAGTGAGGTAAAATATAATATTTAGATTAAAATATCCTGGAATATAATTTAATATAATATAATACAAATACTAAAATATTATAAAAAAAAGTATATATTAAAATAAAATAAAATTAAATTAAATTAGATTATATAAAATTAAATTAAATAAAATAAGATACAATAAAATAAAATAAAATATATATTAAAATAATATAAAATAAAATTAAACTGAATAACTGAATAATAATAATAATAATAACTGAAGTAAAATAAAATAAGATACAATAAAATAAAATAAAATATATATTAAAATAAAATAAAATTAAATTAGATTAAATTAAATTAAATAAAATAAGATACATTAAAATAAAATACAATATATATTAAAATAATATAAAATAAAATTAAATTAAATAAAATGAAATAAAGTAAAAATAAATAAAATGAAATAAAATAAAATAATATAATAATAATAAATAATAAAATAAAATAAATTAAATGAAATAAAGTAAATAAATAAAAAAAAAAAAAAAAAAAAACAAAATGAAATAAAAAACAAAATATAATCTTATAAAGTAAAATAAAACTTAACTACAAATTACTTAAGTAAAATAAAAAAAGAATAAATGAATAAAATTAAATTGAATAAAGTGAAAAATATAATATTAAATAAAATGAAGAAAATAAAATAAAATACAATAACATAAAATAAACAAAAAATATGAAGTAATATATATAATATAAAATAATAAAATGTAATATAAAATGATATAGTTTAATATAATGAACCAATTCGTAATATAATGGATTTGATCAAAAGTTATAAAAGCTATTGTATATCCCGTTAAGGAAAACTTCGAGTTGAATGAAATAAATATTGTTATAAGTAATTAAGACTTTTTTAGTAGAGGCGGCTCAGCTAGGAGAACTATTCAACCCTTTAATTAGTCGAGATTTTAATCATTCCACTCTTCTTTTAAAGTTTGTGCTGTTTATGGCAATTTAATTGTTGAATAACTTTTCTTCTAGATATATTTTCATAATTAAATTTTCAGATTGTAATAATGACATAAGTCCCTAGTCCCCAGTTGTATTCAACTTACAGTAAAAAAATTGGATGCAAATTGTCGACTTTTATCGTTAATTTATCGAAAAAAATGAAATACTTAAGTAGCATCTGGTAATATACATTTAATATTTCAGAACTCTTGCTTTCGAGATCGCTGCGTTCATACGAAGAGCCGGACGGACAGGCATGGCTATATCCCCTCAGCCCCCCACTTAGGAGCTTTACTCAGACCCTTCTACTATTATACAGAAGCTCTTCCTGCTCTTTTCCTCAAGTATAAAAGGGATAACAGAGAATATGTACCTAGGGATATAATCGAACTGAAAGCAATAAGACGGTCAGCTCATAATGCAAAATGCACATCCAAAAGAAAGGCTATTTCCGGAAGCGTGTAGGGGACAGCAAAGTCAAAGTCAAAGTCAAAGGAAAGGCAAAGGCAAAGGTGGGCCCAATACATCATCGGCTTACCGCCTACTGTGCATGCTAAACACGACCGGAAAGCTACTGGAAAAGCTTATAAAACCTAAACTGCTTGCGGTCGGACGCAGTTTCCGACAGCACGCTTGACAATGGGAGATATTGACGGAGCGGATTAGGCAGCCAGGGCGCCGTAAGGGGCAGGGAGTGTGTGCTCGCGTCCGGTGCTGCTAGGCGGATTGACATGTTGGTTTCTCAGGCGCAGGATTTCCGTATGCCGGAATATTGAATGGCCAGGGTCTTGCGGAACCGAGTACTTCCGTACGCCGCACGGACAGGTACTACGCGCTAAAGGGTGAGCACAGTCATAGAGGTCAATCTTAGGAGCTGCTTTGTTGCCTAATTGTATTCAATCTCGTAGATGACATAGGGGCGAGGCCACAAACGCAGTAGAGGCTTACAGCAGACTTACTCAAGTCATGATCCGGTTGGGGTTGGGACGTAGTTCCCTTAGAATTATCTAATACGAATGAGATGATATGGACTAATAGTACTGAGAACTATGTAGAGGATAGGCTGGATATTATATTATTGTTGCCTGCAGTCGGCAGCAACAAATGCAATCCTGCTAAGGAACTAAGAATAGTAGCCCAAAGCTCTAGCTTTCGCCTGCGCATACAGTGCATTTATTGCAGATTTCAGCTGAATTCGCTGTGCGAATGCAGGGCCGACAGGTGGATAGAACAAAGGACCGAGCTGCTGACTGAAACTCTTTGTGAAGTCAAAATCGCGTAGCTTGTAGAGCAGACCGTGATTTTAACACAAAGGTATTATGGCAGCGAGCGTGGGAGCTCGCCATCAGGTACGTTGAAAATTTGAGAATTTCATAAAGGCCGAGTGGCGAGTCAGTTCAAGGGAGGGGAGGCGAGTTGCAATAGTAAATGCAGTCAGACACAACAATCGGAGTTGATGACTGACTGACGGCGCACAAAGCATGTTCAACTAACTCAGCTAAGAAATAAAAATAAATAATAAAATGATTATTATGAGTGATGATCATGTAATAAAATCGTAAAATTATTAAAAATATATCATTAAATATTACAATTTAAATTGGTTTAACCTATATAAAAATATAATATTTAAAAAATGGATATAAAAATTAAATTGAAATAATATATATGATTTTAATTTTAATTAAATTTGAATAATATATTTATATTATTAATTAATATATTTATAATATATTATATTATATATTAAATATTTTGGTCTTGTATTTAATACAAATAGTATATAATTTTTTTTAAACTTTAATATTATATTTTTTAGAGATTATATCAAATTGAATTTTTATATTTAATAATATTTTTTTAATAATATATAAATTTATATTTATTTCATTTAATGTATTTTTTAATATATTTAATGTAAATTGTAAATATATTTTAATTGATAATATACTTTTATATTTTGTATTTAATTTATTTATATTACATTTTTATAGTTTTCTACTTAATTATTAAATATAATTTTTTAAATATTTTATAAAACATATTCATATTAATTTGATTATATTTATATTTATTTATTTTATTTACTTTATTTATTTTATTTGTTTTTTTTTTTCAATATTTTTTTTTATATAAAAAACTATTTTTTAAAATTTATATATTCATTTCTTTATTTATTAATTTATTTATTATTTTAATTTGATATTATATATAAATGTATTTACCCGCATTCATTACATTATCTACAGGATACAACAGAAGCGAAAATGTCAGGAATCATATGAAGACAATAAATGCTGTATAATATATAGTTCATGCCATGTGTGGGCACAGAATAGAATTCACTATAAAATTATATTGTGTGCAGCAAAGCTCATGTGGTGCTTCTGATCGTGGGTGTGAGTGTGCGTGTGTATGTGCGTGTGGCAAGTACACATGTATATACACGGAAATCCACAAAGGCAGCAAAGCTAATACCTGAGCCCCCAACGGAGTATTGTCAAGCTGTGCACCGAACAGTAGAGATTTTGATGGGGCAAAGTGGTGGCAGGAGGTGTGGCCGGGGACGGGGGGAATTATTAGAAAAACGAGCTCTTTGACAACATTTTATTCAACTAAATGAAATAATGTCGTTTCCTATTGTTTAGCCGAGTTGGCCAAATTGAAAGCCAAATGAAACTAATGGAAATTTGGAAATTGTCAGCTTAATGAAAAAGCTGCCATAAATTGAAAGACATTTGTAAGCATGTTAAGTTTTGCAAATTGCCGTTTGATTGACAAAATATTGCAAAAATATTACGAAATAAAATGTCAATTGTAGCCAATATGGCCAATAGCCAATAGTTTAAGTAACGAGTTTAAATTTGTTTTTTCTTTGTTTCAGATTTTTTGGATGAATACATAGAGTATTTAAGTTATACATATTTTTTTCTCAATTTAATCATTTTTATTTTTTACATAAAATTATACTTTATATGTATTAATATAAATAAAATATTTGACAAAGTTTGTATATGGTATTCAATTAACACATATAACACATATCAATAGAATATACATAGGTAAATAAATATTACTAAATGGGGAAAAACATACTCTTTAAAACATACTCTATGTACTCCAAACATACTTTTGTTTCATTTAATATTATTAATTTATTTATTTTTTTAAAAATTATTTTGATATGCATTAAATATTAAATAGGTTATATAATTACTAATTATTTTATGTGCATTATATATATCTATATATTTATATAAAATATATAAACATATTTTATATATGTACATATGTAATATTTGTACATATTTTATTTCATATTTTATTTTTGTGTTTTAATTATATATAGTACCAATATAATTTAAAATTGATCAGTTTGTCTTATTATTATATGTTTATGTATTTATTATTATATGTATAAATATATTTTAAATATTTATCATATAATATATATATATATATATATATATATATATATATATATATATTTTTTTTTTTTCTTTTTGTATGTGTAACATTTGTAAATATTTAATTAAAATTTAGTATATATTAAATGTAATATTTTAGTACTCGCTATAAAGTCATCACGCTTAGTTTTCCTCTATATCCACAATATGAACAGTACGAACAAACAACTCGACATCCACACACGCACCCATTAAGTACATAAATGTATTGATGTATGTGCATCTCGCTCTAACTGGTATCCGCTTAAGTAAACAAGTCGTGTGGCACATGCTGCAAAAATTGAGTTGACGCCTGGCAAGCAAACTTAAGCTGTCACCCACACGCACCGAGCCAGGCAGGATGGGATGGGCCATGACTCGAGTGTTGAAATAGAGGTTTGCTTGTGTGTGTGTGTGTGTGTTTGCTTAACGTTGCCACGCGACAACTTGTTGCGCGTCTGATAAAGGAGTCGACATCAAGCTGCGGCAGGTCGTAAGCAAACCAAAGCAAAGCAAAGCAAAGCTGAGCCGAGCCGAGCAGAGCAGAGCAAAGCAGTTGCGAAAGTCTTGGACAGGAAGAGGATGTCTGCATCGTTACATCCGGTGGCTTTGCGGCAACTACAGCCACTTCCGCTTCCACTTCCATCTCCACCTCCACTGTAACCCTCCACCCCCACCACCACCACCAGCCCCAGCAAAGGAAAATCATATTTGGCCACGTTATGATGGATCCATCTCGAGCACACGCATTAGTTTAATTAGCAAACTTTCATTTCAGAGCCGCACAAACTTGACCAGCTTGGCGCTGCTCTTGCGCAGCAGCACCTTGCCCAGGGGCTGGCCGAAGCCCTCGTATTGCTGGTAGACGTGGAGGCCGCGCACCACCGTCGCATGCACCGCGCCGCTGAGCCGCTGGCCGGCATACGGCGTAGGGGACTTGTGCGCCGCAAATAGCTGATCACTGGAGACGGTGAACTCTTCGTCGGGATTCCAGATGCAGAAGTCGGCATCGTAGCCTTCGGCTATGCGTCCCTTGAACCGGGACAGGCCGCTCAGCTGGGCCGGCTGCCAGCACATTAGGCGATGCACCTCGGCCAGGCTGAGTGGCTGGCCGGACTGCTTGGCCCGCGTCCACACCACCGGCAGGCTCAACTGCAGTGAGCTGATGCCTGGCCAGGCGTTCATGAAATTACCACGTCCTCGTCCATAGGTCAGACAACGTGCGCCGGGCGTCGCCGAGGAGTGGTCGCTGGCGATCAGCTGCAGCGCAGAGTCCGGCTGTCGCAGCGCCGACCACAGTGCCGTCTGATTGGCCTGCTCCCGTATGGGCGGCCACGTCTTGAACTCGGTGCCACAATCAGGCACCTGCTCCGCCCCGAGCGCCAGATAGTGCGGGCACGTCTCGGCGCTCAGCTGTGCGCCCGTTTGCCGCCGGCACGCCTCTATGAGAGGCAATGCCTCGGCGCAGCTGAGATTCATGATGTGATAGCGATGCTGGGGCTGCTCTGCAGCGGCGCGACAGATAAGCTCCACCGCCGACAGCTCCATGCTGGCAGGTCGTGACCGAAGGAAGCTTTCGTAGCTTTTGCTTGCGGCTTCGTCAGGCAGCTGCGGCGACTCCGTTGCTGGCAACTCGGCGTGGAACTGCAAGCATCAAATGTTAATGATGAAATGATAAAACTGGTCTGAGTTCCGCTACGATTTGCTACATATGGGAATGAACTAAGGCCAAGAGAGGAATCGGATCTAAAGTGATAGTTCTCTCAAATAATATTTAAATTAACTTATGTATTTTGCTGTCTATCCGTTTATAGGCTATAGGTTTATCCGACTGTCCGTTCGGTTTTCAGTCCAACTGTCAGTTTGTCTATACGTGCGTCTGTCCTTACGTTCGTCCCGCCGGACGTCTGTCTGTCCGCCAATCGATCTTTCTGATTGTCAGTCTCTTCGTACGGCTGTCCTTCCGTCTGTCCGTCCGACTGTCTGTTTGTTCGTCCGTTCGTTTGTCCGCCGGTCCGTCCGACTGTCTGTCCGACTTTCTGTCCGATTGCCCGTTCGAATGACATTCCGATTGTCAAACTGTTTGTCTATACAAGCATTTGTTCGTCGGTCTATCCGTTCGACCCTCCGTTGTCTGTCCATGTGTTTGTCTGGCTTTTCATCCGCCTGCTCGTCCATTCGTACGTCCACCCGACTGTCCGTCCGTCCTTCCGTTCGTCTGTCCGTCTGATTGTTTGTCTCTTCATTCGTCTGACCGTCCGTTCGTTCGTTCGATCGTACGTCCGTCTCTTCATCTATGTATCTCCGCTCATATGTTTCGTTCCGTCCCTTACTAAAGTTTATCCGTCTGTTCATCCGTCTGTCTCTCCGTTCGCCTATCCGTCAATTCGTTCGCCCATCCGTAAAAACCCAAGCCATTGAGACACATCTAAAACTAAAGCATATTGAATATTCTGATAGCAAAAACCGCAGGATATGAAAGGCTAAAAAACTGTATATCCTGATTATAACCTCTAATATACCCAAAAATACACATTTTCTATCCATGATGAATGCTTTTGTTCCAATCTGCGTAACAATCCGATGGAAGCATGGCAGAACCCACAAAGGGCTCACGGCAGCTTAGTCGTTTCTATCCGTTTGTCCTTATGTATCGAAAAGTTCCTTCCGCTTTCATGGAAATCCGTAACAAGAAATACGGAATGTCAGATTGTTGAATACTTATTTCTATCTCCACACAAGGTTGACTCTATGTATATGATATTTACCGCTATAAGCGCGTCTGTTGCCTGCTCCTTGGTTAGCTGGTGCAGTGCCTCGGCCAGTTGGTGCTCGCTGACTGGCGCAAATTCCTCGCCCACTGGCTGGGCGCTAGGGCAGAGGGTACACTGTAGTCCGACGACACCGGCAGCTAGCTGCGGCACCAGCTGATCCAGATTACCGGGCACCAGGCCGCCCCAGAAGCCGACATCGACATAGATCTTGCCGCGTGCCGTCGCCGCTTTCGCCTTCAGCGTCTGCACGCTCACTGTGGGGGGCGTGGCATTACTGCGGGCGTTGGACTGTAGAAAGTGCTGTGTAGGAAGCACTGGCAGCAAGCCGCTTGCCACTCGCACACATCGGGCGGCTACTACTCACGTGGGTCGATTTATGATGGTCGTGAATCCGCCCGCGGCCGCCGCTTTGGTAGCCGATGCAAAGCCCTCCCAGTCCGTGCGCCCGCCCGGCTCATTGATGTGCACATTTGTATCAATCAAGCCCGGCATCAGCAGCAGATCGCCAAAATCGTAAACAGCTTCCGATTCCGTATTATACAGATAGGAGTTCACCTCTTGCTTTGTGCGCAGCACTAAATAGCAAGAGATATCGATATAGATATATTTGCGGAATACTAATATAGTTCGTATATGTAGGGGTCAGTTTGTATTACGGAGGTATCTAAGAGATCAGAACTAGAATAGTCAATATTCAATCTTTAGTCCTGTAGTCTGAAATTTATTTTGACTATGAGTCAATATTAACAGAGCTAGGATACTACATTTTCCATTCGTAGATCTTAAAAATGTTCATGGAAAATCTGAATTAGTAATTGAACATCTTAGATAGTTATAACGATGTATGATGTATCTATTTGCCATAGGACAAGTCTCTATCAATCAGTGGTCTAGGCATCTCTAGCTTTTCTGGTCTTCAACTTATGCCTTAAAAATGTAAGAAATATATCGAATTTGATCGATAGTAGCAATCGATAATAGTGAAGATTAATCGATATATATATATATATATATACGGGCTGATACGGTTTGAGATGTACAGACCGAGAGAGATATAGCTATATATAGATATAGATATAATGGATAGACGAACTCAAAGATAAACAGACATATATACAGATGGACAGATAGACGACTGATATACGGATTGATAGACATTATATACGTATAGATAGATACTATATACGGACTAATAGGAGGATATACGTATAGACGGACAGGTAAATAGTAACACGGATGGAGAGATATACGGACTAATGGAGCGAAAGACATATACGGATGGATACATATTTGAATGGATGCACGGACTCAGAGCTAAGCACATATATAGACAGATATACGGATAAATAGACGGATAGACGTACAGACAGACAGATATACGGTTGGATAGATATACAGATTGACGGACGGAGTGATAGAGGGAGAGATGCACAGACAGATATAACCGGATGGATACATAGTAGAATGGGATGGACGGACTCAGAGCCAAGCAGAAATTTAAACAGATGGACAGATATACGCACTAATACGCGACGTGTAGACCTACAGATGTACGGACGGACGGACAGAGCTAGACTAAATCCCATTTTGAATTGGTTCACCGTATAAATGAATCTATTTTTCAAAGCTAAAATCAAAATTTAAAATATCTATTTTTTATAGAGTGCAAATTTATTTGGCATTTAGTATGGCCTTTTTATCCATAAGCTTCAAATATAATAATAATATAATAAAAATAATAATATTGTGCTTCAGCTATAGCACAGGCACTCTCTCTCAAGCTAAAACCATTTTAGAGGAGTTGAAGATTCTAGAAATACCTAAAGTACAATCAGCTCAAGTATTCTTGTTTAGTTTACTAAAATATAAAATAAATATTTATGTATATACATCCATATATATTAATTGAAAGGAAACGTGAACAAAAATTGTCGCTGAGTTTTTGTAGTCAGCTACTTTAATTAGCATAAGTTGCTTTTGGCTTGCCCTCCCACGCTCTCACGCCTCGTTTCACGCTCTATTCCACTTTTTACCTGCTGCCTTCTGCCTTTACTTTCTCTCTCTCTCTCTCTGTGTGTCTATCTCTTGGTCTCTCTGTTTTATTTTGGATGTGAAGAGAAACCTAAAAATTGTGTAAAGCCCAGCAAGTGCAGCACAAACATCCATCTGCCTATAACCATTCAGTATAATGGCTTATAAATAAGCATTCATAATAGTCAAAAGGTTGCGTATCGTGAAAATCGTTGAGCTTTGCCACTTACCACGTCGAATGATACCGCCCGTGTCCACGACGATGCCGCCGCTGAGGGGCGCTTCGTGGCTCCCATCGCCTAGATAAATGCGCTGGCTAAGAAAAAGTAAATCCATTCCGCGATCTGTTCGAACTAAATGTTTGAATACGACTGAAAAGCTGAAGAAAAT
The DNA here is from genome assembly GCA_035045555.1 of Drosophila fulvimacula. Classification (NCBI taxonomy): domain Eukaryota; kingdom Metazoa; phylum Arthropoda; class Insecta; order Diptera; family Drosophilidae; genus Drosophila; species Drosophila fulvimacula. The sequence continues at coordinate 7,152,710 of JAWNOX010000053.1, read as the reverse complement.
CATTCAGATTGTTTGAGCTATTTTTGTACGTGAGATCGGAAACGGAATCGAAACCTCTCTCTCTCTCTCTCACACTCTCTCTGCGTGTGCATTGGCAAATAATAAAGCTGAAATCCAACAACAATTCAATTGCGGTAAAAAACTTTGCCTAATCAAATCTTAAGTGACTATGCGTGTGTCTCTCTCTTCCTCTGTGTGTGTAGCTTTTCGACTGCTTTGGCCAAGGCGTTAGCAAGTTCGTCAACGTGGCGCCGCCCAGCGGCAGCTTTTCGCTATTTCGGCAAACTTTTTTTTTTTCATGTACAGCTGAGATACAGCTAGCTGTATAAATTAAAGACAAAGCCGAAGCACAGGCAAAGACGAAGCGAAAGCGAATCGTGCGAGCCGAATACACAAAACACGAATGCTCAAGTGCAAGTGCGCGTGTGTGTGGGCTTTGGCCGAATGGCAAATGAAGTTCCACTTGTTGTTGCTGCCGCTGCTGCTGCCGCTGCCGTTGCCGTTGCCGTTGCTGCTGCTGCAGACGAATCGACGTTGTCGGCACTGTTGCGTCTCTGCTCGCGGATACACACGTACAGGCGTCGTCCGTGTGTTTAACACTAACACTAGCACGCCTATGAGGCTGCAGCAACGGCAACGGCAGTAGCACGCCCTCTTTTGCAGCCCCACCTGTCGGGGGCGTCATCCAACTGAAATTGAAGCGATTTAAGTTGGAGACGCGTCCTTGTCCTCGCCCTTGCTCTTGCCCTCGTGCTTGGCCTCGTGCACGGCCTCGTCCTTGTCCTCATCGTCGGCATCCACATCGGCATCCGCCGTCGTTTCGCATCGTCCTCAATCGCTGGCTTGTCTCACAGTGGCCATCGTTTGGTCGCGTCATTCTCGTTCTCATCGTCGTCGCTGCTGGCCACACATAACCATAGTTGGCGCTGCCGTGCAACGCATCCAGCGATTACTCCGCTTCGAGCAGCTTCGCGACAACCAGTTGAAGTTATTCGACGCACAGACCAGATCCTCTCAAGGCATTCATTCAAATTCAAAATCCAACAGAAAACCAAAATTTTGATCAAAAAACTTAATTTAAAAAAAAAAATTCCATTTAATAATTGATTTCAAGAAAGTTCTCAATTTGTAGCCAAATTGACTTTTTAAGTGTGCGATTTGAGTTTAACGGTTAATCTCGCAGTGAATTGATTCTAACGGTGAGCGCAACATTTTCAAATTGCATTTTTTTTATGCTGTGTTCAAATCATATATAAAAAATATATATATATCTATTTTTTTTTGTATTTTTTTTATGCCGTTAAGGCTATAAAAGGCATAAAAAATGCCAAGTGATAAAAAAAAAATAAAAAGAAAACAAAAACAAAATTCATAAATGAGATAAAAGAAAAAAATACAAAAAATTGGATTTCAGGACATGTTCTGTGTGCTTATGTTATATGTAGATATAATGTATATATTTTTGTTTGTTTTTTTACGTTTGATTTAAACTTTTTAAATCAGAATAAAATTATGAAATGCATGTGACTGACTTTGAATTTGTATATTTAAATATTGAAAACATATTTCCAATATTTAATTCAAATAAAATATTTAAGATGTGATTATGAATTTAAAAATGATTTCATATTTTGCTGAAACCTATTTAGACTCGAAACCTTAAAAATATAACTTTAAAGTTTTACCAATGCTAGTTTTAAGATATTTTCTAGATTCTTGTACAAAATAATAAAATGATTTATGTCTTATGATTTCTAAAGTGTCTATAAGATTTCTAAATTCAATTTAAAGCTCAAAAACTCTTCAATCCGTTGAGTTTCGAAAAGTTTTTAGATCAAAGTTCACGGTTTGATAAAAATATCTTTGAAATTAGTTTAGAGTTGCAAAAAGTTGAGCTTAGAAATATAACCAAATTTCAGGAGTTATAGAAAAATACATATAACATTAATCCCAAGGTTCCAATTTAGTATATGATATAGATGCTCGTCTGTAGGGGTTTTAAAGTGAAGTATGAGATCAGAACTGATCTGCATGGTATGTATGTATACATAGGTATATAAATACACGATCGATATATTTGCTAATAATAAAATATATACTTATATATTATGTATATCTGAAATATATTCTCTCCACTTTTCTGCTGTTTTTATACATGTTTGCGAATTTGTTTTACATAATGAATATTTTCGAGAGGTTTTTAAAAAAGACTTGACTAGCTTGATTCTTACTGAAACAGACATTTTGGGGCACTTTGTATGAAATGTATTTACAGTTATTAAACAATAAAAAATAAAATGTGGAGTAAATATTATTATAATATATATATATATATATATATATATATATATATATATATATATATATATATATATTAATATAATATTATATACTATATAATACTAAATAATAAAATAACTATAAATATTAAAAAATTTGTTTTTGTCTTAAAATATTTGAGAATATATAAAAAATTAAAATAATAAAATAAATTAAAACTAAAATACTAAAAAAATATTTAAATCAAATTTCTGCATTATAATATTAAATATTAGAAATAAAATAAATAATGATTCTGAAAAAATATAAATAAAAAAAAAATTAAAAAATTAAATTTTAATAATAAAATTTAATAAAAATACTAAGAATTAAATATATATAAAAATAGTGAAAAATATATATAAATAAAATATAAACTACCAAACAAAGTAGTATAAAAATAATTAAAATATAACAAAAATAAATAAAGTAATAAAAATTAATATAGAATGCTTCTAAAAAAATAAAATATTAACAAAAAAAAAAATTAAAATATAAAACAACAATAATAAAATTAAACAAAATATACATATACATAAATACTTAAAACTAAAATATATAGAAAAATAATGAAAAATAAATATAAATAAAATATAAAGCACCGGAAGTAATATACAAAATGAAAGTATAAAACAAAAAAAAATAAAGTATGAAAAAGTAAAGTAAATGATATTGATGAATAATACTGATAAAAATAAGATTACCAATTAAATATTAAAGAATATTAAAAATTAAAATAATAATAGAAGAAAAATGATTAAAAATAAAAAATATATATAAAATATTGAAAAATAAGCATAATAAAAATAAAACGTTAAAAAAAGTATTATAAAAATAATTAAAATATATAACAAAAAATAAAAAAAATATAAAAATAAAATATTATATGATACTGAAAAATAAAATATAATAGATACTTAAAAAAAGTTATTGATACAAAATTAAATAATTTAAATGTAATTGCCAATTGTCAATTATATTTTCAATAAATAAAAAATTATATGTATATATTTATATTTATATATATATATATATATATATATATATATATATATATATATATATATATATATATATATATATATATATATATATATATATATAAGTATATCAATTGCAAATGTGGAAAAAATAATAAATAATAAATAATAATAAATTGATTTTTCTGCACATTTCAATATGTAACAAACACACAATAAATAAATTCCAATAAATTTCTAATGAATTTGCTGCATTTACGACAAGTATGAGAAATGCTAAGGAGCTTGACGCGGGATGTTAGCATGTGAGCTGCATTTCTTTGGTTTAGCTGGTTATCTTAGCGAGCGACTATGCTATTCCCCCATTGCCCTGCTGCTCTGATTATAATCAGCTGAGAATTCGATGATTAAAGTTTTATGCTTCGAAACTTTGTTTGAAATTCGTGAATTTGTGTTGAAGTCATAAATTGGATAATTAATTGAAATTATAAAACTTTATTTCCAATCAAATTTCGCCCCTCTCAAATGGCTTTAATTGATTTCGTTGCGCAAATCCATTAGTTGACAACTATAAAATGCTGCAGATTTTTTCCTTTTTTTTTTTTGTTAAAGCCAAATGCGGAGCACTTCGGACTAATTGTCAATTGGCCCAGTTCAGGGAGAGAGAGGAAAAGAGAGAGATAGATGGAGAGGGGGAGGGAAAGGAAATAAAAAGCCAAAAAGTGCGAGAATTTTTTGCTTGTTATTTTCAGTCGAGCAAAATTGAATTTGTTCAAAATCAATTTCTGTTTGCCTGCCATGTTTCCATGTTGAATTTTTTATTTTGTTGTGAACAAGCTTAAAGGTTTACAGCATTATTTGTAGATTGGTTATGGAAACGCGAATTAATTGTTTACTGTCCATGCACGAGCTGCAGTTACAAATCGAAACTTATTGCCTCCGCCTCGACCGCATCCACAATAAATGACATTTTATTGCACTGCCCAAAAACGTATGTAGCTTACTGTAAATACATGTGTGTGCTTACGTGGGCGTGTTTCTGTGTGTGTGCGTGGGAATATAAAAGTTGTCGAAAGTGATTTATAAACGATTTAATGCGTTGCCGCTTCAGCTGCTTTTGCCGTCGTTTTCATTGATGCTGTTGCTGCTGCTACTACTGCTGTTGATTGTGGCAGCTGTTGCAATTGCTGCTTTTGCAGTTTTCTTCTTTTTTTTTGCCATAAAATTAATTGTCTGTTAAACATTTTGCAACATTTCGCAACGAACCAAAGGCCAATTGGCCAACGGTAAAAACGAAATTGTAGCCAGACCAAAAATATAAAACACAAAAAAATTACTAAAAAAAAATATGCAAAAAATAAAGGCTCAACCAGAAAGTCAGCAGCAGCGCATATTAATAATAATAAAGAAAATACAAGCAGCGTAAAGTAATATAAATAAAATAAAAAACCAAAAATCTGAAAGCTAAGAGAGAGCGAGCGGTAGACAAAGGGGAGAGAGAGCGAGCGCGAAGCAAAGAAGCCAAAGTGTCAAGTAAGCAAACATTTAATTTTGATTTATTATTAATTTTCACGCAGCACGCACACAAATAGACCAGACCCCGAAAAGCAAGTTGCACGCCCCATAGCCGCCACGCCTTCCGGCTTCAGCCTTCAGCCTGCTGCTGCTGCTGCTGCTGCTGCTGTCTCGTTTGAAACCATAATAGCTTAATGTTTATTTTGCTTTTGTTTGCCTTTGGTTTGTTTGTGTTTTAAATTTGCAGCTTTTTTCTCTCTTTTTTCGGCTCTTTTTATTTTGATTGCCAAAGCGGAAATAGAAATAGTCAGGGGCTTATAAACCTTTAACGGGCGGGCACGAAAATATTGTAATTACTATTTTCCATTAGTTGAGAATTTGGTGGCCCAACAACAACAGCAACAGCAGCAGCAGCAGCAACAACAAGTCAAACAGGAAAAGCAAAAAAAGCGGAGAAGAAAACAAAAACGTTCCACACACACGCGCCAGCAAAGAGACAAAAAGTGTAGCATACAAAGAGGGGCAGAAATACCAAAAAAAAAAGTAGAGCAAAAGTAAGAGTGTTCAGCTAGGGAGTGCTCGACTAGCAGCTATCATCACTCACTATAAAAAATGCATAATTTGTAATGAGTTTCTCTAATCAATTATCTTGTCAAGGTATCTGTGGTTCTTCAAATCGTAAGGTCTCCTTGATATCAAGTATATAGCTATTGCCTGTACGCTTTCATATTCTAAAGTTTAATATGGATTTCAGTGGTCTTCATTCAAATTTATAAATTTGATAACCTAACATAAAGATACACATATAAAATTGCTCTTAAAAATGTCGAGCTTTGAGTGGGCTAGAAAATCCATCTTTTGTCAGCTTGCTAGTAGAAGCCATATCCTTGTTTACTCTAGTTGAACATATGCTGAAATCCTTTAAACTTCAATATCGATTTTAATCGATAAACTTGTCGATGATTTAACAGACATTTTCTGTTCATCTCAAATTATAATACATTAGCTCTTGAAATTATTGATTGCAGATCGATATAAATTTGTTTAGCTACGCTTTTTTCTACACACGATTTTTATCGATTTCACTAAGATTTATCGATAAAATAACAAAAACTGCTCTTGCAATTGTTAAGACTGACTAGCTCAAAAAGGCAGGTCGATGTTGATTTTTCTAGTTAAGTTAAGTTATCGATTTATATCCATTTCTTTAAGATTAATAAATAAACAAACAAAAAACTGTCCTGGAAACTGTTGACATTGACAAGATTAGAAAGGTGAGTCACAGTCGATTTCAAGTGCAAATCATATACTGGTTGTCTTTACTTCTAGAGGTTTTCCGTAATTCTAAAATTTTCGATCGATTTTAATCGATTTCGTTAAAGTTTATCGTTATTCCCACAGAAATAGAAACCTCTCGTACATGAAAATTTGTTAACTCTGAAACCTGTCCACCTGGCTACCCTGCCACAGCTCCCTTTGCCCGCTAGAATAGATTTCAAGTATAAACCATATACCCAAAATTTTCATTTACTATGCGGGTTCAGAATATACGAAATAAAATGAAAGTGGCGCAAAGTTGTGCAAAAACGTGCGTTTATTTGCGTAAAAACTTGCTACGCTTCACTTCTGGTCCCCCCCGCGTCAGCTGCCACCAGTTGTCAGCTCCCTTTGCTGCTGCTGCTGCTCAACAGCTGCCTCAGCGAACGCTCCCCGCTGCCCTTGCCCCATCTTTTTATTGCCCCTTGCTCCCTCTGCCTTTTGGTGTTCGCATTCTGTACGATTTTTTGTGTGCCATAGATAACGGGAGGCATTCGGGTGCGATACTTGAGCTGCTCGGCCCGCGCTTCCTCCTCCTTCTTGCTCCGTCCCGCTCGCTCTCTTTGGCGTATGTGCGTACGTTTGTTGGCTTAAATTTTGGTTGCTAGAAAAAAGTTTTAATCCCGCTTTTGTATCTCTCTCAGGCGGACAGCTGTGAAGACTCGCCCAACAAGTTTCGCCTCTTGCCTGGCTGCCTTTTATCGCTGTTGCTGCTGCTGCTATTTTTTTTGTTTTTTGTTTTTTTTTTTTTTGTTTTTTTGTTTTGTTATTTAATGTTTATTTTTGTTATCGTCATTGTCGTCTTTGTCTTTGTCTTTGTCGTTGTCGGTGCCGTTGGTGTCTTCCTCTTTGTCTTCGGCATTTCTTTTAATGATGTTCGCAGCCTAGATCCAAGGCTTTAATTGTATTGATTAAATGCCAAATTGTGCTGCGTAACAGGAATAAAAAAGTAGAATAAAAATAAATATAACAACGGACTGGAGCACAAACAAAATGAAAGCAGAAGCCAACATTTAATTGTTATTAAACAAGCGCACAATAATTACTATGATTAAAAACGAAATGCCACGAACGGGCATTCACAATAATTAGCCCGATGGACGCTCAGGTGTTTAATTAAAACTAATAGAAACGGCCAGGGACAGCAGCGAAAGGCCAACCAGCGCCAGATGCCGAAGACACCGAAGACAACGAAGACGCCAAAGATACCGAAGGCACTAAAGACACCGAAGCGCCGTCAATTTCAACGTGTAGCAGTTAACAGCTCTGACATTAAAGCCAAAGGCAACGGCAACAGACGACGACTGCGGCGACAATTAATATCGATGTCATTGCAACAGTAACACTGGCAGAAGCAGTTAGACATAGATAGAGATGCGCATTGATATGCGGATAGAGATGGAGATAGATATACGGAATGAGATTTGGATAGGCATAAGGATAGTGATGGGGATAAAGATATCGATGAAGATATGGATAGAGATACGGATAGAGATACGGATAGAGATACGGATAGAGATACGGATAGAGATACGGATAGAGATACGGATAGAGATATCGAGCTTTATCTTTATCACTATCCTTTTCCCGATCCGTATCCTTATCCGTATCTTTATACGGATAGAGATACGGATAGGGAAACGGATATGGATACGGATAGAGATACGGAAAAAGATATGGATAGAGATACGCATTGATATGCGGATAGAGATGGGGATAGGGTTACGGATAGAGATAAGTCTAAAGATACGGATAGAGATAAGGCTAGAGATACGGATAAAAGTACGGATAGAGAAACGGATTGAGATGGGGATATATATGTACATCTGCAGAGATATATATAATTTTAGGTACAGATACTATCCAGATATAAATACATATAGAGATGCAAATATAGATCAAATCTGAGATAAAGATGCATTTTGAGATGAATATTCAGATACAGTCTGATATGAAGATACAGATACACTTCTTGTTACAGATTTAGATGTAGATACATAAACAGATACAAATATAAATACAGCTGAGATACAGTTCTACAAGCAGATACAGTTACAGTTGACATAGTAAAGAGAAACCAACAGATGGCATTGTATAAGTCTCGCCAGGTATATATCAAATTGTATAGGGTCAACGACATCGGGCACTTGGTAGTGGAGGCAAGGCGACAGACGCAGCTTACACAATCGCAAAAACATCAGACTTTTAGTTTGACTGAAGACTCAGTTGGCAGTTTGGAAAGTGTGGCAGCTGCTGCTTGGCTGCTCAGCTGGTGTCTCTTGTTGCTTTATACTTTAACCATTGTACATTGCGTTCGCCCGCAATTGGCACGGAGACAACTGAGACTTGGCTGTGCCCTGTCTATTTACCAGCGGGAATAGATTTACGCAACTGTGTGATAACTCAGTGCCATTAGCATACACTGCGAGAGCGTACCAAATATAAGTCGAATTATAAGATGGCAAGACAGAGATGTTAAGCTCTTAAATACTATTTAACTCACATTTAACTCAAGGCTCTTTGAGTCGAGCCTGCAAACATTTTCGTTTCAGAATTACTTATTATTTGCATTGATTGGAAAGGTAGAAGTTTCGAGCAAGTTCCATAAATATACATATATATATATTTGTTTTGGGTAGGCGATGATTTAGCTTAGATTTATAACGATTGCTTGTTGTGATTACATAAGGTGTGATAGTTAAGGAATCAGAATTACACTCGAATCTAAATTCGGATAGAGATTTGGATTCACATTTAGATACACATTCAGATACACATTGGAGTTCAGATTTAGATTAAAATCAGTTTCCAATTCATCTTCGGTTAAGATTCATACAGAGATTCGGATTCACATTTGGATACACATTAGAATTTAGATTCACATTCAGATTTAGATTTAGTTTTAGCTTCGAATTTAGTTTCGGGGTTTGATTTGGTTTTAGATTCGGTTTCGGACTCCTATTGGCTTTTTAATTTAGACTCGGATTGCGATTCTGCTTCGAATTGGTATTAAATGAGGATATAAATTCGGATGTAGATTCGGATTCGGCATAGGCTTTGAATTTAGATTCTTATTCGGAGTTGGAATCAATTCCGATTAAATTCGCTTGAAATTCAGATTTAGGTTCGGTTTCAGTTTAAGATACAAATTAAGTTTCCGATTCAGGTTCGGAAACAGATTAAAATTCAATTATTAATTATTCTATTTTATAGTTTCGTTGCACTTATGCCTTATTAAAAATTATAAGTATAAAAAAGTATTAAAAAGCTTTCATCTTATTTAACTATTACTGAAGCTTATATATTGTATTAATACTTTGGCTAGCAATAAGTCGAAAATGTGGGCTCTTTGGCAGCTTTTCAACTTTCCCATGCGGCGCGCGCTCGCTCATTCTCTTAGGGTCGGTACTTTCAGATTTTTAGCTCATAAGAAATACGAATTTTAAGTCGATGTATGTGTGCGTGGGCAGGGATGGCTCGGCTGCTGGGAGGTCGGTGGTGGGTGGGGCGACAGCTCATCGAATCGTTTCGGCTTACGCGTTGCCTCACACCCGCCCCATGCTTCTGCCCCCAGGCAACGGATGGCATTTTAATCAAGCTGGCAACTTGTGAAAGCAACAACAACTACACTTAATTCTCACCTGACTGAATGCAACATGCAACTTCTCGCAGCCGGCCATTGGAAGTGCATAAATCTTGGGGCATGGGATTGCAGCTGCCAGTGCCGATGCCGATGCCGATGCCGCTGTCGATGCCACTGCTGCCGCCACTGCCACTGCCACTGCGATTGCCACAGCCATTGCCATTGTCATAGACATGGCCACAGCCAGCAGCAACACTAAGCTGACACAAAATCTCATTACGTTAGGTAGCGTCACATGAGGCGTGTGCTACGTGTGCTAACAGGACTGCTTCCTCGCTCCCCCCTCACTCCTTTCTCGTTCTTTCATACTTTCTTTCTCTGTCGACCGTTGACAGTGTCTATCGATGGCCTGCACTTTAATATTGTCATTGTCTAAAAATTCTTTTGGCAACTTGTTTTGCATGAATCTTTGGTGCTTTAGACTACAGTTAATCCGTTTCATCTAACTTCGCTCATACCTGTCTGTCTCATTTTCTATTTCATTATCATGCCAAATGCCAGAAATCAAATATTCGCAACTCTTCGATCTATCTGCTTCCAAATGGATTTCCTTTCATTCATGGCTCAATCCGTTCAATAACAAGAGAAATTTTAGTTTTACATTTTGTATACTCGTTCGGCAAGCGAAACAGGTATATTCATTAGATTCTACTAAGCTTCACAGCAAATCTCAGAATTTTGAAGTTGTACGTGCGGCTTGAGCCGTTTGTATTAATAATTTTTTAGTTAAAAATATATATACATAGATCCATATATAAATAATTATAAATATTTTACAAATTATTTTATTGTATTAATATTGTTTTTTAAATATTTTTTGTAATTATTTTTTTTTTATTAAAAATTATTCTTTTTTAAATATTTTAATTTATATTTTATATGCTTTTATTTCAATTTCTAATTTTAATAAAAATTTGATTAAAGCAATCATATTTTGTGTATTACTTAAGCTTTTTTTTATTTATATAAGAAATTTATATAAAATATATAAAACAATATTTTCATCTTATTTAATTTTTAATTTTTTTGTTGTATTTAAAAGTAATTGTTATACTTTATCGTTTCAATATGTTTTAAAAGTTAATTTTAACTTTTATTAAATTATTATTATTATTTCTTATTTAAGTTTAGTTTAGTTTAATATATTTTTATTTTAATTAATTATTATTTAAATATATTTTTATTTAATTACTTATTTTTATTATTATTTCATTTTGAATATTTGTGTTATTTTATTATTTCAATTAATTTGCTTTTACTTTAATATATTTTATTTTCATTCTTTTTATTTTAATTTAAAATATTTTTATTTTCAATATTCATTTGTCTTATTTTTTATTTCAATTTAAATTTTTTAAATTTTATTTCATTATAGAATTCCCTCTTGCTTATTTACTTCCATTTCATAATATTTATTTATTTAAGTAAACACTGAAAATAATTCAAAATTTCTGTACTCAACGAGAAGTGTGTGGGATTGGGACTTGCGAACTCTGTCTCGGCGTCTGTCTGTTGATGTTTTGTTATTTATTTTATTGTTATAATTATTTGTTCTTTTCCTTTGTTGTTGTTGTTATTTAATTCCGTTTTCTTGCCGCTTAGATGCTGCTGCCCTTAAGCCAATAAGCTCATATTAAACTTAAGCGAGCATACTCACTCGGCTGAGCAGTAACTGCGCTAAAGGGGCAATCCGAGTCGCAGGGCCACTGGGCACGGGGACGGGCAGGGCAGGGATTGGCGGGCCTTTGTGGTGTGGCGGGTCCGCTCATTGGCTTTCCCCATTCGATTTGTCTCTGGCTGGCGCTGGGAATTTGCTAAATTACAGCCGATTTATTAAGCTGTCAGTCTGGTTCTTGTTGTTGCGGGCTATTAACTCGCCGGAATTGCACGTAAAGAGCACACTGGCGTGGGGCGTGGCCGGCAGCCCTAATAGACAAATACAAACACAATGCAATTATTTGTTTTGGCACCCAATGTCCGCCCAGTGCCAGGCAACAAACAAAAAGCAAAAGAAAAGAATCGAAACGAGAAGGAATATAATATGGACGGAATCGTAGGCGTAGGCATGGGCGTGGACGTGGGCGTGCAAGAAGCGAATCAGGTTTATGTTTTATGCAATTAAAACTTGAGTGAAAATTAAGAAATTAATTAATTATATTTATCGATAACGAACGCAGCCAACGTAGCCAACGCAATGAAAGTTGATTTTTCTCATTACCGAGTTCATCAGCGGCACGTGCACATAATAATAGTCTTTCTATTTACTCTCGAGAAATTCAAAGAAAATTCATTTCAATTTTCTTTCGGCTGCCGTCGATTGGCAACTGGACACAGGTAACAACGGCTGCAGGTGCCACCGAAGCATATTCTAATTTCAATTTAATTGCGACTACCAAGCTAAAAAATGTTTATAATATACAGAAGAAAATATATATTTTCTTTTGATTTCTCAAACGACTCAATCAGAAATATTTATAGAAAAAATAAATTAGATTTTCTCAGTATTTCCTCATTTTGCATTAATAATTGGAATTTACCGATTAATAAATTTTGTATTTTCTATTGACCTTTATTTTCTTTGAAGGCGTTCGTTGGCTATGAAATTTATTTTATAATATAGTCGGACATAGTTTAGTTACTTCTTTTTATGTGACATTTATTAGTATATAATATATACTATAGCGCAGTTACCTTTGACGGCTCTGGTTTATTAAAGAAAAAACTTTGGGGCTTAAGCCAAGGATGCGGCTGCTTTGGCAAAGAAAAGTTTAAAGTTTTGTTGAGATTTCATAAATAAAAGAAAATATTTGGAACTTCAACTGAAATTGAATATTTACTTATTGATTTTTAGTTTTTAATTATGATAAAAGTATTTTGAAAATAAATTATTATTTAATTAATATTTGATTAGTTAAAGTATTAGATTAGGAACTCGAATCAAACATTTTTTTTTTTATCTTTTAGTTTGGATTTTATAGAAATTTGTTTAAGATTCTGTCTAGATCAACTGTGAGTAGCTATATCGAAATTTGATTTAAAAACTTTAATTTAATTTATTGAATAGAAGTTTTTAATTATTAAACAAAGGTTTTTTTTTTAAAAGGTATTAAAATATTGAATTTTAAATTTGAATAATTATTCAAATAAAGTTTTTTTTAATAATTAAATAATTATATAGATTATAAATTAAAAAAAAATTAATTAATATAAAAGTATTTTTTGTTTTTGATCTTCTTTGTACATTTATTAAAAATAAATTATTTGACATACAATTATCTTCTTTTCCTTTCATTTTAGATTTATTAAAAATAAATTATTTCATACAAAATATTCTGTTTTTTTCTTTTTAAATTTATTCAAAAATTATTCAATTATTTGAAACAAAATTAATTTTTTCAAAAATAAGAATATACAAAAATTAAAAAAAAAACATTATTTTTATAAATGAATTGCCTCTAAATATTATAAAACTTCTTTCTATTGCCATTTTCTAGCAAGACAACAAATTGGAGCATGGGGTCTAAGAGATTTTCTCGGCTAGATGATTAGCTGATTAGATAGACGATAGCTTTGTGTATTTACCCAAGAGTCTCCTATTGTTTACTTTGAGACAATGAAGTCATTACTGTAATAGTTAAATAGACTTGAATGAATTGACTGTTCATAGCATGTTGCTATGTTGAGGTGCTTTAAAGTTGTGCTCGCTCTAGTCGAGTGAGAGTTTTTGATGCAGGTAATTGGTCAAATGTATGAATGAGAGTATGTTAAAGAAAATCTGAGAGACAAAATCTCTAAAATTAAACAAATGGTATAAAAGTCGAAAAGGCTTGCCATGTTGAAGCAAAAAATTGTAAGAATTATTCTTTTTATCAGGCATTGATATACTGATGGGATTTGTGTAAAGGGAATTCAAATGTGAAATTTATATATATATATACATATATATTGTATTTTTGCTTGCATTTCATAATACCAATAAATATTGATATTTCGAGGTTGGCTTATGGCCTGGCCACAGACAGCGTCCACTGAATACAAATTTACATTTTTTTGGGGATTCGCCTCAGCAAAGTTGAGCAAAAATCAATTCAATAATTGAATAGAGGTTGTATTTATGTATGCCTGTGTGGGTGTTTGTGTGTGTCTGTAACCTCGAATGCTGAAGGTAACTCGGAAGCCCAGCACTTGCGGCCGGAGCACGCTTACACTTGCCTAAGTCTTGTGACTATAATTTAAATGGGCTTTACTAGCTCAACTATTATTTTTATCGTAGCCAGGTATCTGAAGGTCTATAATTCATTTGCGCGTAGTTAGTAAATTCTTTTTCAAGTCCTTTTCTAGTTAAACAGGCTTTGAATTAATAGATAAAATTTCTTGCACAATTTGCTGAGCTAAGGTGTTAAAGAGACGCCGCAGAGGTGTCTGTAGGTGTACACGCACACACCCACACACACACGCACTGGCAGAGGCACCGCTGGAAGCCAGGAGACGCCATTATTGGCAACGTAGTTGTCGACTTGTTGCGTCTTTTCTTTTTTGCTTCGCTTTGCTTTGCTTTGCTTTGCTTGCAGACGTCGCGACGCCTTCGTGCACTTAGAGAAAATTCCTTACACACACACACACACACACACACACACAGAGACACATTCATAAATACTAATAAAGCCAGTTAGGGGTAGGTGGCTCTCCTGGCCAGTGTTGCTAATTTGGCAATTTTCCCGTCAGATCTGGAGTTTTCAAACCCCAAAATTCAAGCAGCTTAGCGATTTAGTGGCTGGCGGGAATTTTAGCTATTTTCAATACATGAGCAGCGGGGGAAAATGTAAAATTGGACTGATATTTTAGGTCCTCATAACAATTTTTATTTTTATTTTTTAATAATTTTTTAATCAGTATCAATCAATATTATATATAATATATATTTATATATATTTATAATATAATATAATATATAATATAAAATATTAAATTGATTTTGTCAATGATTTCTTTGGGACTTACGCCGGTTTGATATGAAAAATTGGAATGATTTTCATGTAAAACTCAGAAAAAAGGTGTGGCTGGCGGAAATAAAAACTTTTTATGAGAACCAAAAAAATGTATATTATATGAAAAATTGTCCACACATTCCCATCCAGCTATTTCTCCCCTTTTTTTTGACGCATTGATCTGGCGTGTGGAGGGCCGCAAGAGCTGGCAGCACTGCGCCCGGCCTTGCCCATGTGGCATATTTGCTAGCCACTGTTTTGTGGCGTCTTAAAAGCTTTTTGCCGCGCTTCGATTTGAGGCGCGCCTAATTAAGCCGTTTCACATGTGCTCAGTGCATGCCTCGACAGCTACAGCTACAGCTACAGCTACAGCTACAGCTACAGCTACAGCTACAGCTACAGCTGTAGCCACAGCCAATGTTTAAAAGCAATTAATGGCCTGGCAGATATGGCACATAAAACGCGCCAAAGCCAACTAAAGAAATTGCGCCTCGCTTCACTTTCAGTGTAAGCCAGGCGTTTAAATTAAGCTCAAATTTGACAGCTATTTGACAGCCGAACAGGCCAGGCGAGGCCAGGCTGGGTAAGGTTAGGGGCCAGGGCTGGCAAAGTTGGCTTGTGGCTGCAGTTTTGAGGTTAGCCAAGCCAGCGACGAGCACTAAGCCAGAGCCATCAGCCACTGTTCTATGCTGGCCCCAAAGTTGCCTGGCGAAGGTCAAAAGTTGCCATCAACTTCAAATTGTCTGCTGCTTAGCTGTCCCATCCATGCATGCAGCTAAATTATTTAAAATTCGAATATGAACAAAAGGGATTTGGCCAAAAACATTTATGCTATGCTATGCTATATATATATATATATATATATATATATATATATATATATCTACACGGACTTTAACTCATTTCAATGTGCTTTAAAGTAACCAATTTTAAAAGTCCTTCCTCTCCGTCTCCCTCTCCTACTCCCTCTATCTGTCTCTCTTTCGATGACATTTAGCAGGAGAAAAGCTCTTTAGCTTAGCACAAATATTAAATGGAATATTTGAGGACTGCGGGGCGGATGCAAACACTTGGCCAAATGTCAAATTTAAGTGGTTTTGTTACAACTAAATTTATTTTCAAATCCAACAAGGGCTTTTTGCAATTGCAAATGGCTAGCAGGCGGGCTAACGGCACTGAGCATTATCGATTCGGGCCATGGTCATGTGCTTGGTTAATTCAATTCAATGTTGCTCGCACAATTTAACACGAATTGTTCGCTGTCATATTTGCGGATTATATAACAATCAAGTCATTTTAGTAGCTCAAGAAATCTATATATATATATATATATCTGGGAGCAGCTGTCAATTGCAGTTCGAGATTTCGAGTGTCTCTCTCTCTCTCTCTCTCTCTCTCTAATTCTGGCCCACTTTTAAAGCAACATTTCTTGGTTGCGCCCCGCTTTAACTGTGACACGGCAAAAAGTTGTTACAGCTCAAAGAGCAGAAGAAAATGTGGAAATGGCGAAAAAATATACAAAAAGTTGGCAAAGCAACAAGCTGCGATGGTGACGATGATGGGAATGAAACAAATTTGTGGGTAACGGCAATGGCTTTATATGGTCACAGTTGCCTCGGGTTCTCCACTCCCACCCCCTCCATCCCCATCTCCCCCTCTCCCCCTCACTCTGTGTGTGTGTATCAGTAGCTGCCTCTCTGTTGCGCTGCTGGGTGATTCTCCTTTTTTGTTTTCTGTGCATGTGTCTCAGTTGTGTGCCTGGCTGGCAGCCTGCCTGTTGCGCATTTTGCGTGTCGCTTTGTGTGCGGCTCAGTTGCTTACAGTTTCAGTCAATGCCAGCCAATGGGGCTGTGTGGCGGGCTGTGGGGGCAGGGCAGAGGTGTTCAAGGGCAGGTAGGCTGTGCTGTACAGCGCTGGGCCCGGCTGGGTAACATTCCAAAATGTCGCTTTCTTTACTTTCCTTTCCTTGCCTTTCCTCTCTATTTTTTTTTCTTAACAAGGCAACAAATATAAAGAGAAATTCTGCTTGAATGTCTGCCTAGTTGTCCAACTGACGTCTATTCTATCGCCTCGTTGTGTTTGCTGCTGTGGCAACAATTTGAGAAATAACTCGGGCAATGCGACCCCCTTGCCAAAATACAAAAAAAAAAAAACGAAAGAAAAGGAAAACACACACACTCGCGCACACACTCGCGCACACACTAATGCCAATGGGGAGCAATACCAATAGAAGTTGCGCCACTGAGCGCCATGGCGTAACAGATACACAAACTTAACTTAACTGAGTGTGTAAGCAATACACGAGCGACGAGCTGAAAATTGTAAGAAAACGCAACTGTAATATAAGACGGGGTGTGCGGGCTGCAGGAGTGAGAGTATGCGTGTGTGTGTGTGTGTGTGTGTGTGTCTGTTCATGTGTTGGGGGGCTTTTTGGTGGAGCCCATTATCACTGCCCCAGCGCCCAGCTGTGTTTCAACTTAAGTAACATTCCACGTTGCGAGGACGACTTCGTCGTTCCAGCGAAAGTTTGCATACACATACACACATACAATATATATATATATATATATATATATATATATATATATATATATAGAGAGAGAGTACAATACAGTGCAGGTCAATGGTATATGAACAATACGTACGAGCTAAAGACTTTGAAAGTGTTATACAAACAGTTATTGAATCAATTGTTGTCCACATGTGCTTGGCCCATAAAAAGTTCATTAAGTTGGCAAAAATGAATTGGCAATCCGTGAACGTTTTCTCTGCTTTTCCATTATTAATAAATATAACAACTGATTGGCAGATATGTTATACATATAGTTATAGTCGCCTAATATAATATGTATCTATATTGAGTTATTTTATGTAATGCATCAACAAGAGCATTTGGAAAATTGGTTGTCTTTATTGTGTTAATATTTTATTTTATTATTATTAATTGTATATATAACTATATATATATATATATATATATATATATATATATATATATATATATATATATATATATATATATATATATATATATATGTATATATAACTATAATTTATTTAATAATTATTTATTTACATTAATTATTCTCTTAAATAGCTAAATTTATTTTTTAAATGAAATTTACGTCTATTGAAAACCCAATTACCTTAATTTTTATTTTTTTTACTATATTTTGATTTATTAATTTTAAATTATAAATATAATTAGTCTATACATTTAATAATTCAATGAACTAATTTCTTTGAATTGGAAAATGTAATTTACTTAATGTCCTCAGCTTTTTTTTTTACAATTATCTTTGTATTTTTATTATTTATAGTTTTAATTTAAAATTTAATTTACAAAATATTAATTAATGAATATTTTTAAATTGTATTTATATTAATTATTATTATAATACATTTTTTCGGATGATATGTGTTTATTATTAATTATATAAATATATTTTTGATCATAAATAAACAAATTTATGAACTACTCTTCATACATTAAAAGACAATACTATGCCAAAGTTTTATAATTTTGTTTGTTTAAATTAATAAACTTTATTTTTACTTAATTGTTATAAACTGTTTTTTTTTTAATTTATTTTTTATTTTTAATTTTTTAATTTATTTATTATTATTTTTATACATGCTTTGTTTTTTATATATAAATTAAAATTTGTTATGTAGTTTACTTTATTGTTTTTAAATTGATAGTCAAAATTTTTTCTATTAAATTTATTGTTTTATTTTAAAATAAATATGCGAAATTTTGAAACTTACTTAGGAAACAGAATTTACTCAATTTTTGTTGCCCTCATTCAGTGCCTAACTTAAATATGTATAGAGTATTGTTTAGTCGGTGGCAGCCGCTGGCTGGCGTTCCCAAAGTTTTTTAATTGCTTAATACAGGCGCTTGTTCTTTTTGTTGAATTTGCAGATTTTGTTGTTGAACTTTTGCTAGCAACAATTATTAACTAATTAAGTCAAGTTGGCTTTGTAGTTTGCGGGTTTTCAACTTTCTTTGAACTTCGTTTTCTGCGCCTTGCGCCCGCCTCTTGCTTAGAAAATTTGGAAATCTTTGTGCGAATCAAACATTGCCAATGCCATATTAAAAGATAATTTCATTTTGTTGATTTTGCGAGTTGTGAGTTCCAGAAAATTACTCGTTCATTAGCCAAATTCATTTTATGTGAACTCTTTTTGCTTTTTTCCGTTTTCATATTTTTTATTTTATTTTTTTTTTATTTTCACTTTCTCCTCAGCCAATTTGGCGGATTTGCTTCCATTCAATTGTGTTGAGCACTGTGTGTATACTTATAGCTGTAGCTGCGTGAGTGTGTGCGGGTGTGTGTCTGTGCACGTGTGTGTGTGCGTGTGTGTGTATGTATTAGTGCTCTACTCAAAAGCTGCCTTTTGTGATTTCTCGTTGCGCGCGCCATGGCGCTTACAATCATCAAAATTTATAAGCAAAGTTAAGCAAGGCAAAGGCAAATATTTTTCAAAGTTGGCCCCGCGCTCGATGCGCGGCGGGAAACTAAATCAACCCAAAGCCAGTTCGTTTTGGGGAAGGGTTTGGGCAGCGTTTGGGCTAAGAAGCTGCTATTCTGCTGCTTGGGGCGAGCAGCCTTGGCTTGCGGTTCTTTCATTATGATTTAAAAACCCTAAAAGCAAAGTCTGGCGGCGATGATGATGATGATGATGATGATGATGTTGATGATGATTATGATGGGGGGAGCTGAAGTTGGAGCTAGCGTTGCTGGTAGCGGCGTCGCCCGTCGAACTACAACAATTTGTGATAAAAATTTCAACAGATTTGGCTGATTTTTTTTTTTTGCTTTTTTGGTTTTGCAATTATTTTTAGGGATCAATAAAATAAGTTTAAAAATAGCTAACTGTGTGTGTGCGCATAAGTGACAGGGGGAGAAGGGGCGAGGGGGCGAGGGAGAGAGAAAGTTAATGCAAGTTTGATAAAGATAGCAGAGGCAGCAAAAAGGTTTGCTGCCGGGACAAGGTTAGTCACAAAAATCAGACAACAGGCAACAGGCTGCAGGCAGCAGACCGAGCGGGCAACAGAGCCAGCTAAGGAAAAATCAAGTTTAGGCAACTTTATTTACTCAATTAGTTGTTTTTGTTATTTGCTGGTTCGCTGGCTTCGTTAAGGCGACTTGATGACCAACCAGACAGAGCAAAGGCTGGGCGGCCGGGCAACTGGGCGGCTGGGAACTACCACACTAATTGGCTTAGAGCGACAAGCGAAAATTAACTTTTATTTTCAGCTTGAGCTGGCTGCCTTTGCAATAATGTAAAATACAATTTTCCATGCCCATCAAGTAAAAAGTTAACAAAGCCAAAAAGTTGCCCACAGCAACGGCAGTGGCAGCCGCAGCCGCCGCACAGTCAGGACCGCCGCCGCCGCAGCAGCTGAGAGCGGGTGAGAGAGCGAGAGAAATCGGTAAAATCAACAAAATACACGCAAGATAAACACAGGCATAGCCACAGAGCTAAGAACACAAAGCAAACGCCGATTCGCATTGAGGACGCGCCGCATTGCGTATCCGACCTGTTGGTTATTTGGTCGTTCGCCGGGCCGTTGCTTGGGCGCCTCTAAGTGCCACTTGGCACCGAGCACTGGTCCGCGTTGCCAGCGCCGCTTTTCTTCTTCAGTCGGAATTTATGTCAGCTAAATTGCAATATCAATAAGCGACCTTTTTCGCTCCTACTCCCCCTCCCCCTTCTCTCTCTCTCTCTCTCTCTCTCTCTCCCTCAATGTGTCTTGTTGCAGCTGAACAATGGAAGTTGAAGTGCTGTGAGCCCAACTCTTAATGGCAAATGCGAGTCAGCCGTTACGACTCAAGTTTAGCCAAAGCCAATATTATTTCAAATGCATATTCATATATATATATATATATATTTATATATATATATATATATATATATGTGTGTGTTTATTTGGATGTGTGTGTGCGTGTGTGCGGTAGCACATGAAAAACACCTGTTAGCTGATATACGAGTGCCAGGCAATACAAACTCTCAAGTAAACATATTAAAATTGAGCTGTTGGCACAGCAAACATTAAAGTAACGCCACACTTTACACTGAGTGTAGGAGTTACACACTTACACACACGCACACATACATCTAAATATACATATTACATAAATATGTCTAAGCACATAACCTTCATATAAAAACAAGAAGCGCTCTAGTTGGTACTGTCCGACTAGGAAGTACTCTGACCACTACTTTGTGGATTATACCACGCTTGTTTTATGCTTACATGCACACACACACACACACACACACACACATTTATATACGGCACGCGCTCTGCTTACTGCGCTTGGCTGCGCTCATGAGCTTCACTATGGCAACCTAATTGGTGAATAACTTTTCTCCAATTTGGACTTTCTTAATCAAATTTGCGGAGTATAATAATAATATACAAATGTATATATTTGTCGAAGCCCCAGTCTATATTTGAAATTGCTGTATTTGTGACGGCGCAATTTAAAGTTGTGCTGCGCATGTTAGGCTTCAAATGAGATCCAATTATTTTTTATTTATTGATAATAAGGAAATTCAATGAGCCATACTGCGTATGGTACACCAGAATATATATATATACAGCCATCGGCTATATTGACTTAGAAATGCTCGGTACGCAAAATTATTCAGCGGAATTTAGGTAGCTTCACTGCTATAACTGTAAACAGTGGGATCTTGATATTATCTTATCTTCAGAAGAAGCTGATTATAATGTAAGATACTGTGTTCAGGCTTTCCCAAACCCAACTTGAAAATATTCGGTACGCAGAGTAATTTAACAGAATTTAGGTAGCTGCGCTACTACCGTCTGTAAGCAGTGTCTCTATAATATTATCTTATCTTTACAAGAAGTTGATTATAATTGAAAACAATTTGTTCAGGCTATATCTAACCCAGCACTTCATATTAATTGTTTGTCAAACATTTTTCTATTTACCCGATATATCTGTTGCAAACCAAATACTCAGCTGTACGCCTCTCACACGCTTATGAGTACACTTTAAATTTAGTTATTTTGTTCATCCAACTCTGCCCCATGAACACTTTATATCCAGCTATCGATTTATGCTCGCCACTCGCACTGAGAGCTACAACAAGAGTGTGTGCCATAAGTGCGAGCATTAAAAAACTTTTTATTACAAAATATAATAGTTAGTGTTCCGCTCGGTCCGGTCGGTCCGGCGCTTATATTCTTATATATATTTCCTATTACAACTTTTACTGTGCTCCTTTCCGAGTATTTTAGTCATTGAGAATTGTTTGTAATACACTTTCATGTGCTCTCAGCCGGCACGCGTAATGTAATTCACTTCTCGCTTCTCTTCTCATTTTACTCAATAAAACTTACTTTATTTGAGCATAATTCGATAGATTTTGTTGGCCAAGCTTTTAATATTCGAGTGATAGTTGCAATTGTCGAATATTCTGTTCTCTATGCTATATCTGCCTAAAAGGAGGACAGAATAGTAGAAAACGCAGCTCTGCGCAGGGATGAGCGTAGTTTCTAGTCGAGTATTTCATTATTTGTTTCGGCAAATTATGGATAAGCAGCCATTAAATATATTGCTTATGCTTTTGCTTGTAGTTTTCGGTGCAGGTATTTTCCTAGATGGACTTTCTTGAACTATATTAATTTAAACAAAATTTGTATACACAAATTGTTGATTCTATTTAAATACTAGATCAATTTAAAGTGTACTTTACTTCCAAGCTATTTTGTTTTGTTTATTGTTTTAAATGCAGATATTTGTGTAGTTGGGATTTGAGCTGTATTAATTTTAAAAATTAGTTGTCTAACTATATTAATTTAAAAAAATGTATATATAAAAACTGTTTGATTCTTGCTTGTATATTAATTTTAAAAATGTTATTTACAAATTGTTTGATTCTTGCTTTTATATCAATTTAGATTTTGATTTAATTCCAAATTATTTTGTTTTGCTTTTTCGGTGCAGGTATTTATGTAGTTGGGAGTTTCATTATCTGTATTAATTTAAAAAAATAAAAATTTATTGTTCCTAGTTTTTACATAAATCTAAATTTTGCTTTAATTTCACATTATTGCGTTTTGCTCATTTTAATTATATATATTTAATTTGTTTAAATTTCAATTTTCTTTATTTCAAAATTATTGTCCTTTAGTCATAGTTTCAAGTGCAGGTATTTAACTAGTTGGGATTTTCTTTAATAGTAATAATAAAACAATTTAATAATAAATAAATATTTTTATATAAAACTAGCATATTCTGCTGCTTGTCAAAGACATTCGAATACAACTCTTATTCCCAGTTCACATTTTCAGAAAGACAATAAAATGCCAATTGTTCTCAGATTACAATTTGAGATGTCACAAACAGTGACGCGACTGGGGCTGTAATGAGTGCTTGGGCTTTGAGGCAGCTCAGGCTACTTTGGTTTCTTGAGATTTCCAGAAAAATTCTAATGTGAATAACTATTTCAGTTCTCGATTTGATTGTTTACATTTGGGGTCTCAAGTTTTACGCAGAACCCACTTGAGATGCACTCAGCTTTTGCCCCGCCCGCGAATTCAACAAAAATTGTTAAAGAAAATAAACATTTTGCTATTTATAGAGGGCAAATCAAAGAGGGAGAGGGTCTTATAGAGAGGGCAAATGATTTTACTATTTCGCCCCTTAGCCATACTATGCAGCCACAGCCATAGGCCACAGCCACAGCCACACATGCTGAGACAGTTGAGAGTATTCGACGACGACGACGAGTTGTAATTATGTGTCCTGGGTTTTTGGGGGCCCAAACAGAATTGGAGTTTGTTTGCCTCTTGTCGCTGACAAGTGAGTGTGACTCAAGCTCAAGTGTGTGTGTGCGAGCGTGTGCGTGTGCCTGTGTGGGCGGGTGTGCTTATGAACCGTGTAAACAAGCAACGCCCGTGCCATGTCTTGTAATAGGAGGCATAGAGGCGGAATGTACATAGCAAATTCACTTCCTGAAATCAATTTCGCACGCTTTTCGCCTCGGAGCGTAGTCGCAAATCGATAACGGAATCGCAATCGAAATGGAAATCGAACTTGTTTAAGTTCGCTGCTCTTGACTTTAAATGTTGTGAGCTGAAACCCAAAGCCCCAATCAGAGCAGCTGTTCGTCTGTGTCGCGCCGAGCCGCGCCGCGCCGCTAACATCCATCATTAAGCCCTTGTCAAAGGACGCTTTTATTTCAAAGTCAATGAAAATGAATACCCGTAACGCAGGCAGAAGCCATTATGCATCCTCCTGACTTATTGATAACTGGCAAACTGATTTTCGCAATTACTTTAAAAGCCAACCGGGCTTGTGGGCTGGCGGATAGTCAGGCGGGCGTGGCACAGTGGTCCAAATGAGAATAACTTTTAGTATAATCTAGAACTAATGTAGATACAGGCCGTCAATTTTGCACACTTCATAATCATGGTATATTTAAAGTCTGAGAAAAGTTGTAGATCAATCGAACCACGACTTTTTCACTTTAAAACAAAATGTATAGAGAATCAGTCTATTTAATTCATGAAGTTAATAATTATTTATTTATTTAATGGTTATTATTCTATACTTATTTATAATTTAAGTAAATGAATGCAATAATGTTATTATTAATTTATTTAAAATAAAATAAATTAAAATTAATTAGTTTTTTAGTATTTTACTAATTTAGTTAAATAAAAGAAACAAACGTATTATTCATCTATTTAAATTGATTTTTTTTAAATTTATACGTAAATATCAATATAATTATTATTAATGGTTATAATTATTTATTTTATCCTTTAGTTTTCGTATTTTAATTATGGACATAAAATTAAATAAATGAATTGATAAATATTAAATAAATAATAGAAATAAATAGAATAAAAATATTAAATGTATCAAAATTGATTTCTATTTTTAATTTTAAAAATATGTATATTTACTATATATATTGTATGTATTTTATTAATTGGATATTAAAAATTTAACATTGTATATTTTTATTATTATTTAATAATTGAATTTAATTTAATCATATAATATTATATATTTTTTATAATTCAATTTAATTTAGTTTTTTTGACATTGTATATTTTTTATAATTTTATTTAATTCAATTTAATTATTTGTATACTTTTAATAATTTGATTTGATTTAATTAAATTGTTGAATAATGTATATTTTTATATTTTATACAGAATTATACATAATTATTTTTTATAAAATAAATATCACTAAATATATTGGCAGCTTCATTAAAATTTACAATTTGTAAATAAAAAATATAATAATATTACCTATCCGCCCCGTTGCCACAATTGTGTATTATTATTATGTAGATCTAATTTAGCTATAGCATAAATAAGAAAGCAAAATTTAACCTCTGTATCTTAACTTTGCAACTCTCTTCCTTCTTAATTTTCCGATGGCCTTCGGGCACAGTCGGATAGCAAAGGAGCTGAAGACGTGGTCACATGAATAACACAAGAAAAATAACAAAATTCAAAATTTAACATTGTCTTTAATAACGTGCAAACAAAGTTTCAAGTCTCTAGCTCATTGTTTCGATTTTATGGCAATGAAAACAGACATTTCGCCCATGGTGCCGTGTGCACTGGCTCTGTCAGTCAGCTATTTAGCTTTCATTTGAAGCAAGCGCGAAATATGAATGCGTAATGCAAGCCGCATGGCGAATGGCCTAACAGTCTGTCAATGAAGTCCCGCTGGCGCTGGTCCCTCGCTCACGCCTTCTCACATTCCCATTGGCTTCAGGGTTGAGGCAGTTGGTTTTTTTTTCTTGTCATTTTTCTTTCCTGTTGCCGTTGCCGTTGCCGTTGCCGTTCCATACGTGCTGCATTTGGGTCAAGGCTGCTGTAAAAGTTTGCTCTGCGCTTTCTGTTTTTCTTTCGCTCTGCCAATGCTAAATCGCTGGCAATGCCAAGAGCTGCTGGCATCAAATTGATATCAAGATCAAGGCCGCCGCTGGTCAGCAATTGGTTTTATTGCATTTTCATGTCGCATTCAAGTGCAAAAGTGCAGCATACTTTGCAGCTGTTTTGGATTAACAAGTTAAATTATGGCCGCTTTGTTTTCAGCCCTTCACAAAGCCCAGCCTAAGTCCAATTTCAAGTTCAGGTCATGACAATTTGTCGTCGCTTCAGTTCGTTTCAACGGCTTAAGGCAGCCAGTGTGAATTGCCCCCTGTTGTTGTTGTTGGGCTTTAGCTCTGGGTCTGGCTCTGGCTCTGGCTCTGGTCGTCCAACGCAGAGCTTATCAGCTGTGGCCCAGCGCATAGCACCCGCACCTAAGGATCAGCGCCCAATTGCCCGCTCTTCCGGCGCACTTAATGCCCATTTAATGACCCAACCATGTTCTGTTAATTATGCGATTTTTTGGACGAGGGGCGGCGAGTGTCGAGGGGCGACTGGCCCGGCCCCAGTTATTTGGCCAGCGCTTTTTAATGGCTGCGTGGGGGTGGGGCAAGGGTAGGTGGTTGGCTACGGGGCCAGTGGGCGCGGGTGTGGATTGCCTTTTGTTTAGCCAGCGCTGCTCGCTGTGCTTTATTGATGGCTTGATGACAGCTAAGCTTGGGGCTTTCACATGTAATGGTCGTGTTTGTGCGACCCTAAAAGTTATGCCTCTCTCTATCTGGGCGGCCGGCGTTCTGGCAGGCTGGCCATTTTCGGTGCTGGGCGCCGGCGGCCAATGTCAATTTGGCTTTCTCGAAGCTTGCCGAGATGAGATGTTGTATTTCAACGGGCGCATCTCATAACTTGATTTATGTTCATGCCCGGAGCCTGAGTGCACAAGATGGACTCGAGCTGGCCGGGCACTGGAGCTGAGTTATTTATGTAAATGCAGAATTGTTGCTCTTGGTATGCAGCATCCGAGTTGTTTATAATGCGTCTCCTCTCCCCTCTACCCTCTCCCTTCCTCAACATTTTTTTTTTTTTTGGCCTCAACACGAGCTGGCTTAGCTCGGGATAATGCGCCAATTGGTTTGGGTCAACTCTTCCTTGGAGCAGTTGCTTCCTTGGCAATAACTCATGATGATTTGTCGTTTCCCTTTAAACGCTTTGAATTTTCGCACAAAACAAAACACAAAATACCAAAAAAATGAGTGTATAAAAAAAAAACAGTAGGAGGAGAGATGTAATTAACTGTAATTAACATTTGCAATGCTTTGCCTTTGTGCCAAATTTATCAACCCATTTTTGTTGCTGTCCTCTGGGGCCCACCCACAGCGGACTCGCTCAGATTACTTTTGCGTTACCTTTTTGTATGTGGTCGACTTTTTCTTTTCCTTTTCTCGATGCTCCTCTTCTTCTTCTTCTTCTTTTTACTTTCACTTTTATTAATTTGTACTTAACTTTTTTGTTTTTTTTTGCATTTTTTTTATCTGAAATTCCTTGAACTTTTTTTACAACAATCTCAGTTATTCGCTCTACTCATTCATCAAGTGAATGAAGATGAGCATATTGGCTTTGTGCAATGTCCTTGCTGTCCGTCCGTCGCTCCAGCCGTCCGTTTATCCGCATGAATGCAACTAGAGACTTAAAATTTGGCATTTCTTTTCGCGGGTACTCTCACCTGAAAATGTGTTAAGATTCTTCCAAAACTCCCACTAGGGTCGTGGTAAATCGGAAAATGGCTTTCCCGGTCTTTTAAAAAACATGTTATTTAAAGTGCTTGAGACTTGAACTTAGTATTATATATTCTCTATGATGACCCACGATCTACAAAAAAAATGTCAAATATATTTATACCCATTGGGGGAGTGGCAAATATCCCAAAGTTTTATGCTAAAAGCTGGAAAATTCGATAATTAAAGTAATGTTGAGCTTCAGTATCGACAAGCCAAAAATAATTAGTGATTGGCTAAAAACTTTATGGGGGAGTGGCAAATCGTATCTTCTACAGTCTTACCGTTATACATTTACTGTTGATCTCGCCAGTTAAGATATAATGATGTATGACTTTTGGGCGCCTATCAAATCAGGGTAAGACGTTGCGGACAGTTCCAAAAAAGATTATATAAATTTGAATAGAGTAGTATGCAGTCTGTACCGCCCGACTGCAACGTGATTATTTGTGGTTTTTTCTCTTTTTTTCTGCTTCTATTCCACATATCATCCTCCCATGACTGTTTGCATTTTTCACTTATTTTCTCTTTCTTTCTGTATCTTTCTATCTCTTTCTTTTTTGTGGCCATAAAATTCTTTACACAACAGCTGGCCAAGTTACCACGCCAATCAAAAGCTCAAATATTCAAATTGTTCAATGAAACGTTAATTATGCGCTTTGCCATGTGCCCTGCCGACGGCTCGCCCATTAGCCGTAGTCAACCCAACCCAACCCAACCCAACAGAATTCAGGCCAGCCCAAGCCCTTACAGCAGCTTCTTCTGCTCCTTCTTTTGCTCCCTTGCTGCTGATGCTGTTACGGGCGCATTTCCATACGCATTGTTATGGCATTTACCGTTAAAAATTTTATCGATATATGCGCATAATTAGCAGCTGAGCGAGGTTTGGGGCAGAGGAAAAAAGAGTGGGTGGGTGTGGGGGGCTGTGCAGGGGTGGGATTTGGCTAGCTGATAAATGTTGCGAATGTTAGCCAATTGACAACAGTTCTAGCTCAATGTCTCTGTCTCTCTCACTCTCAGTCACGCTCCCATGCTCTGACTGTCTTTGCCGCTCGACACTAATTTGAAATCACTTAATACAAGCATTTACAAAAATGCAAATGTCTGCCTGAAAGTACGCCGGTGTGTGTGTGAGAGTGTGTGTGTGTGTGTGTGTGTGCTGCTTATATAATAGACACTTTATTACCATTAACTTAATTTACATTTTATACAAATGCGGCGCGAGTGAAGTGGTAAACGTGAAAAGGGTAAAAGCCTCATTGTGAGTGTGTGTATAGAGAGATATGAGTGTGAGTCTGTTTACAATGTTAGCTGTGTGTGTGCGAGTGTGTATATATGCTGCTTGCCTTTTGCCATTCGGCTTTAATACTCTTTGCAGCAGTTATTAACATTATGTTGAGGAATGAGTAACATATATTTTATATATATATTCTTTATACATATCTGCAATAGCTAGCTATAATGCATTAAATGCCATTTAGTTTTATAGTTAGCCTTGAATTTGCCTTAGATTTGCTGACTATCAGCAGAGTGTCACATCACATAATGTATGAGCAAAAAAAAAGGCCATTATGGCCAATTTTTTATTATGCAAATAAATACCATATTTGCAGCAAATAATAATAAAATAAATAATAAATAAGCTGAAAGATTGAGATAGCTCTGTCTGCTATCTTCATCAGAGATTGCTGTTGTCTACCTGAGTGAGCTGCAGTTAGCTTAAGCTTTAATGAAGAATTAATATACTTATTTGGTTTATACAAGATTTGCCAATTTATTAACGAAAGTTAATAAGACAAGATCAAAAATGACCAGAAAATTTAATTTTAATTTTATTTTAAATATGCAATTGATAAGAGTGTGAGGTTATTAGTTATTGGTATATCGATTAGAAAGAATGCTATAAAAATTAGCCACACAAAAATTAGATAGAAACAGGGTTGAATAATTATGGTGTTGCCAAATCGGTGCGCTATTCATTTCAAAATTTATATCGATTACCTCAAACTTGTTGAACAATCTTCCAAAATGTATAGCAACTGTTTTTTTTTATCGGAAACTATTTATTATTTATGTATTTATTATTTATTTATTATTTATTATTTTTTATTTATTTATTAATTATTAATTATTTATTTATTATTTGTTTATTATTTGTTTATTATTTATTTATTATTTGTTTATTATTTATTTATTATTTATTATTTTGTATTTATTTATTATTTTTTATTTATGGATTATTGATTTATTTATTATTTATTTATAATTTATTTATTAGTTATTTATAATTTATTTTTTATTTATTTTAATTAAAGCAACCCCTATTAAATATTAAACCCTGATATCCCTGAATTCATTTATCTCGATATTGGAGATAGTCGTAAATTCCAAGTTCATGCTGGAAGCTAAGACCTCGCTACTATATTCACGATTCAAGATAATAATTTCCATTAGACAGAGCGAAGACACTCAAATCAAACTCCAGCTATATACCATTAGTGATAAACAATTAAAAAAAAAATGATTTGCTTTTCAGTAAATACATTTTAAGCTTACTTTTTGCTACTCGGTTAACATTAAATGCGAGTTTGCTCCTGCAATAAGCTGTGGTAATTATGAATGCATATATTGCAAACGTTAAGCTGATATAATATGGCAAATATAATTTGCAAAAATAAGTTGTATTTTGGTTGTGATCGATGCAGCGATACTCTGTACAAAGATGAAGAGCTGAGTTTATTGTAATTAATTAATTAATTCATTTTTTTTTTTATTTGAACATGAAATCTGTGCAGATAAAGTATCTCGCTGGTCGACTTATGTATATGCCCGACTGGCGCACACCGGGGCAAACCACTCAAATAAATTCTATTTCAAAAATTCAATTTGCTGCTCTGCAGTTTTTGCTCGTTGTTGTTGCAGCTGGTTGGAATGAATGCCGCTCGCTAATCTGATAATGAGTGTAAATTTATGATTATGTACATGCATTTAATGGAGCACACCCAGACCAGTTGGCAGCTCCCAGCTCCCAGATCCCAGCTCCCATCTCTCAGTTACCAGCTGGCAGCTCAGCCCAGCTCAGGCACCACTCCATTTGCGCACCAAACAGGCATTAGCCCGTGCTGCCCGCCACGCCCCCTCGCTTCAGCTTATCGCATGCAAATTGAGACACTTGTGTGCGAGTGTGTGTGCGTGCAGCATACTGACACGCCTCTGGGGGATAACATTTTTCATGCGTCCAGGGCCAGGTTCGAGGACAGCGCGCATCGGTGTCGAGGACAACGACGCGTCGTCGCGATGTCGCCCGGCATCATCCACTCGATGATTCTGTCAATTTGAGTAAATCTTTTTAATGGATCGCAAAAAATTAATCGTGTGGAATATTTTTGAAAGCATTCGAGCCCCACACACATACGTTGTATCTATCTCCCTCTCTCTCTCTCTCCCTCTCGCATGCATGAAGTTTTTCGCCAATCTGATGTGCGGATGCGAGTGCGATTACGAGTATGTTCGTTCATAAGTTCGTGAGCTGGTATATAAACGGCCACTTAAGTTATTTGTCAAGCGGAAATCGATTTTAGTTTTCAATTTTTGTTGCTAAGCTACGCGCTTCAGCAGCCACCGAAAAAAGAGACCTAAGCCCTAAGCCCCAATCCCGAGCCATAACCCATGCATGTTGGGCAAGCCATTGGGCTGAATCTGTTCATGAATTTTATTGCGCAGCATAATAAATAAATTAAATTGCATATTTTATATTTATATTTGATATTTATTTATATAACTCTGCCCTGCCGCTCGTTGAGCAATTTATTATGATTATTATTTTTTATTATTTTGCAATCCACAATATGCGCACTCAATTTTAATTTTGCTCGCCGTTTCCTTTCTCCGCTTTCGACTGTCATCATAATGTTTCATTTTGAAATTCAAGTGTTTGGCTTGCGACAAGTGCTACTCAGTCAAGTGTGTGCAAGCGAGCGAGACAGACAAACAGACAGACGGTGGAAGGGGGAGGGGGAGGGGGAGGGAGAGAGCGAGTCTGACCTACAGAAATTGGTTTTGTATTGGACTTGCTTGTGTTCCAGTTTGGGGTTAGCAAGCTAATGAAACTGATTGTGCACAAGGACTCTGCGCTTCAGTCATCAAATTCGACGAGCATCAAAATAGAACAAGAAAAAAATAAATAAATAAAATAAAATTGCATTAGGATTCTGCTCAACGCTCGAAATCTGAAGCGTATGCTATCTGAAATGAAATCAAACATTTTATTTCGTGCTGCTTAGCCAGCGGCAATTAAGCTCGACAATTAGCTTATCAAATAATGAGCAAATGTTCTCCCTCATGTTTCACATTTGTGCAACATGATATGCTTTTATGATAGCCACTAAAATGATTCTTAATCGTTCCTTAGTATTGGTCTGCATAATTTGCCATCAACCAAGAGCTGGAGTTAAATAAAGCCGGATTAATTCTCTTTTCAATAACAATTTAAAGAAGATCTAATGTTCTCGCATACTTTAGTCAATCAATCATTGAATTAGTCAGTCAATTTAGTTAGTCAGTTGAGTCAGTCAGTTGGTCAATTCTAATTATTTAGTTATTCTTTGAGTCAGCCAGTATCAATCAGTCAGTCACAGAATCAAGTCTACATTTCAATTAATTAATCAGTAATTCAATCAGGCATTCAAATTGTTAATTAATCAATTCTTCACGCAATCTGACCTCCAGATAGTCAATCAATTCAATCTTTCAGTCAGTCATCCAAAGTCCATTACGCAGGCACAGTCAGTTAGTCAGTCAGCCAATCAATCAATCAATCACTCACTGTCAATTAAAATCAAGTAGTCATTCTGCGAAATCTATTCAGCTACTCTACAAATTAAGCGGTCATTTACTCAGCGGTTCTGATAGTCAATCAATCAATTTATATTTCAATCATTCAATCAATGTTTGGTTTAAGGTGCTTACTTTCAGTCAGGCAGACTGACTTGAATTTCAATTTATTAATCCTAATCTCTTTTTCTATTAGTTCAATCTTTTAGCCAGTTAGGAAATCAACTTGTTTGTCAATCAAGGTCGATTCAATTCATTCAAGCTGCCAGTCAGTCAATCCCTTATACTGCCACTTATTAATCAATCAGACTATATATGATTGAATCGAATTATCATTCAATCAGACGTTTAGACAGTCAATCAAAGATTTTCTTTCAGTCATGTCAATCAAGGTCCATCATTTAAGTTTCCAGTCAGTCAATCACTCAATAAGTCATTTTAGTAGACCAGCAATCAGTCAAATAATAAGTCAATCAGTTTATCTGACCATCTGGCTGTCAAACAATAAATCTGTCCATCAGTCAAACTCTGTCAAAATTTAATTTATTTGCTCACTCAGTCAGTCAAGTTATGAGTGAGCACGTCACCTAATGAGTTAGTCAATGAGTCAATCACAGAAGCGTTCAGTCAATCAGTCTAGCTGACAATCTACAAATCTGTCAGTCAACCAGTCAGATAATCAATGTCAGGCATTTAGTCAGTCTATCAAACAATTTGCAGGTCAATCACTCAAGCAACAGTCAAGTTAGGCAAAATAAACAGCTTAAGAAATAAATACAAATTCTTAAATAACAGTTGCGCATACATACATATATTATATATACATATTTATATACATATAAATATGTAAATATATATGTTTCAATATCTTTCGAGCACGCGGTCAGCAGATTGTTGCGGGCGGAGCCATAAGATATTCAGGTTGGGGTGCATTATTGGCGGAGCCAAGTTTGAACTTTGTTCATTTGGTGGGTGTTGGCGGTGCCTGGTGGCGGCCGATGGCTGATGGCTGGGATTGCCTTGGCGATGGGTTGTATTCTTTGACCAGCGATTCGCTTTGGCAGCGTCGAAAGATTAATTTGAAAAATATTTGCGGTATGTGCAAAATAAACTTTTTCTTGTTTGCCCCAAGCCGTTCGGGGCGGCAGCTCACAAATGATTGCGAGCGAAGTTTATGGCTTCTGGCTGCCATCTCTTATTAATGGCACTGCCGAAACTGGAATTCTTTTAAAAATTAATAAAAACGATTGCGATTGCACAAATACACAGCGGCTCCGGTGTTGCTATTGCTATCGCTATTGCTTTAAACCTTTGGTCAAGAATCCAACAATTTTCATTTTTATTTTAATTTTTATTATAATTTTCATTTTCATTATAATTTACATTTTGATTTTATTCTTGACTTTATTTGCATGCATTTTCCCATAAATCTTTGACTTTCAGTTTGACTGCATATTAATAAAGCTATTTGAGGCATGCGATAGAATATTGAGGAAGCAGTTGACTCGGCTGGAAAACGGAAGTCAAAAGCTAATTTCTAAAGGCCCAAGCAATCCCTTAATATTGAATTTATTTATTTATTTGTATTTATTTTTTGCACATTTAGGAATCGTTGATTGCCATCAGATGCAGGCAAAAATGATTGGAATTCAAGTAGGAAAAATTCATTAAAGTCCAGTCAGCCTTAGAGAGTTCTGGGAAATTGAAAGTAAAGGCAATTACGAACACAGTTTTAATTAACATTTAATAAAAAATATGAAACAGGCCAGAAATTGTTTAAAGTGTCGCTTGAAGCTAAATTCGTTGGATCTGACTAGGTTTAAGGCGTATTTGCGAGCATATTTTACTAGGGAACTGGTGTGAGTTATTAAAAACAATAAGAAACTCTTACTGCGTTTGACATACAGGAATATATATTTTAAATTTCAATTTTCGTAGCTTCAGTTGCTTATGAGAGCGGTAGGTTCATACGGATGGAAGAACGGACTAATGGACGGAATGAATGGGGAGACGGACGGACGGAGTTACCGACTGAAAGGCGAAGGGACTTATGGACGAAAGGAAGGACGGAAGAACGGACGGAGGAACGAACTGACGGAAGGAATGGAAGGGCGGAAGAACAAACGGACAGGGGAGCGATCAGACGAAGTCACAAACGGACGGATGGGGGAATGAACGAACAGACGAATGGATAGAGCAGCGAATGGACGGACGAACAAACGGATAGACGAAAGAGCGGACTGACGAAGGAATGAACGGACAGGCATCCGCCTGAGAGACCAGACTGCAAGGCAGACAGACGGTCGGAAAGACAGACGAACAGGCGGACTTGATATATATTCAGACAGCTCGTCTCCTGATCAAGAATACATATACTTTACCCATGTAAAGCTACTGCCTCATATGTCAGCTTCATACATTGTCAGAAAACCATTAAAACTCGATTTCCCATTTTCAATGCATGCAATGCATTAAAATTACACAAAATATCTCTTTCATTGATATGGGTATTATGCGTAATACCTTTTAATAACATATAAATCAAAATTGATATGCAAAATCATGAAAAGGATTGGAGCTCTATATGCTTTTGTATATTATTTGCTATTGTGGCTATATGAGAGTTGAATGAATAATTTATGAACAAAAATTGCAGTTTAAGCTAGATTTACGAGTGGGTGTTGAAAACAACACTTAACTGTAGCGGAGGTCGGTGGTCAGGCGAATCTGAACTAAATCATAAACAGAAAATAAATTATTTTCATTATTGAATTCATTTTGGCCGACAAACAAACAGGGGGAGCTAGCGATTTAACTATTTCGAAATGAATGCTATGAGCATTCTTTAAATGCATTGAACATTGTGCGGAATTACACAGAAAAAAAGAAGGCAACAACAAGAAGCAAACAAAATAACATGGGCAACTATGTGCATGTGTGTGGCATACTACACATGTTATGTTGCCTCGCACATGCGCTTGCCCCCTTCGGCAACGCAGCTCTGTGCTGGCTCTGTGGGGGCGGAGTCGAGCGAGTGTGTGGGTTAGCAAATTTCTATTATTATGTATTTGTTTTGCCTTTGCGCTTGCTTCGGTGCAAACAGAGCAAAATAATGTTGATTTTTTGCAGCTTTCACTCCAAATGTCTAAATGTCAATCAGGGCGCAGTGGGTAAAGAGTCAGTTGGCAACAGTCGGCAGTCGACAGTCAGAGGCAGAGCTGGAGCTGGAACTGGAGCTGCCAGCTCATGGGGATATAATACATTTTTAATTAAATGAAAGCAGTCAGAAATCTAACCGGCGATGCGAAGCACTCCTCGCAGGCATGTAGCAGCGACATCCGCAGCAACCGCAGCCGGCGGAAGTGCTGCGGCTTGCGTGCCACAGCCGTAAGGAAGTTTAGTTATTTAGGAATTCGTCTTGGCAATTTTCAGTGTTGCTGCCGCTGCTGCACAGGTGCAGAGGCAAAGGCAGTGGCAGTGGGCAACAGTTCGGGACTCTGATTAATTATAATTAATTATAAGCATTGCCTTGAAACCATTTTGGCATTGCACACAATGTGCACAATGTTCGATCCAAAGAGCATACAAATGAATTATTCATAATGCTTTATTGACGATAATTAATTGGTAACTTATTCTATTTGAAATTAATGAACATGTACAAATATTTCATTACATTTGATTATTTATTTATGCTCTCCAATGATTTACCGTTCCCGTAGCTATTGTTCTTGTTGTTGTTGCTGGCTTAATTTATTTATCGATGTCTCTCTGTCGCTCGCATTGTTGTCGACCAAATAAAATTATGCATTTTATCGAGGCTCATATCTGCACTTGATTTTTATTTCTGGGTAATTGGCTCTGATGAGCTTTACGTAATACTGCGTTCAAAAATTAACCACACGCCAAATTAAATATTCACAAAATCAAACAGTGCGCAAAAAGTTTTCTGCAACTATATAATATATCTCCATATAAATATATATACATATAAATAAAAAAAAGAAAAAAAAAAAGAAAAGCAATTTGAAATTCAATTTAAAATGCCACTGTTCATAAAGTTTGATTAGGCTTTTGTTGCTTTTAATGAGTTTCAGTGGCGAGTTCTTCATTTTCATACTGATTTGCATATTTTTAATCCAGAAATGTGATAAAAAAATCAGGTAATCATTCAGTTTTTTCTTTGTCAATCGTATATCATATAACACAATAAAAATTAACGTTAACTTTAATTTGTTAATAAAATCATAAAATAGTTTTTATTTTTTTTTTTTTTTTTACAAAATTGTAGTTTGTTTTTTATATATTGAGAGATATTTGCAAATATCAACTTTTATTAATTTATTTTATTTTATTTATTTTGTTTTATTTTTATTTATTTGTTTTATTTTATTATTACTTTATTTATTTATTTTTTTAATTGATTCTTAGTTACGTAATCTTATATTATTTGATTGATATGATTTTTTATGTTTTTATTAAATTTATATAATTTAATAGTATTTTGAATATAATTTACTTTATTTTATGTATGAATTTTATTTATTTGTCAATTTTTTTTTTATATATATAATATTTTGTTTATATATAATAATTCTTTATATATATTTGTATTTATTTATTTTATATTATATATACATTTTATGTGTAAATTTGTTGGTTAATACATATTTTTTATTTAATTTTTGAAATTGTTATTTAATTTTATTTTATTCTATTAATTTATATATTATTAATTAGCTTACTTTATTTAATGTCCAAAATATTTATTTTTACATCTATATTTTTAACCACTTTTTTTTTAAATTTAAAAAAATATTTTAATATGTTTAATTTTAAAATTTTTTTATCTTAAATTTTTAATATTTAAAATATTTATTTTTAAATGTTAATTTTTGTATATAATTTTCTTTTACTTGATTAATTTTATTTATTTCGTTTTCCTATATTTGATATATAAATATATACATGTATAAATATTTTGTTTTCTTTTGCATTCTCTCATTCTTTCAAGTCTGCCCCAGCTTTGGCCACTAGTCAAACCAGATGATGTCAAAGCAGCTTCATGCGAAATAAATCAACTTTATTGTTTCCGAAACTCTTCAAATTGAATAATTTTCCCGATTAAATTACCTTTTTCGTGAAAATTCAAGCGTATTTAAGTGAAATACTGAGAAAAACATTAAGAGAAAATATTGTTTTCCGCTTAGAAGCAATAAGATTTGTCTTACTTGACATACATAACTATGCAGGGGTTTTGTCAAAATGCTGAAATAATTTGGCAATAAAATAATATTGCATTAGATACTAGAGGATACTCTTGTATGAAAGGTGCATCTGAATTTCGATTAAAGTGAATAATAAGATTTCTGCTTGGAATTTGAGCGCCACTTAAAGCAAGAGAATTGCTTTTTAATTTATATAATTATTTATATATCTATCCGTGCGCCTCCCACGCCACACACACGAATTTTAATGAATATGTAAACTTGTGCCTTAGAATTGCATTGGGTTCGTATATCTAAAAACGAATATCCAATTTCGAATTTGAACTGCGGGCGTATCAAGGTTCGCTGCAGCAGATGCTTGTGCGTCATGGCTTGCCGGCGTCTGTGTGGGTGTTGTTATGCTGCCATCCCAAAAATGCTTGAAATAATAGCTTCGTGAATGCTTTTCGATTGCTCGACTCGGCTTATTTACTGCACACTTACTTGATTTTAATTATAAAGTTATTTTGCAATAAAATATCAAATAACCAAATTCATATAGCAAATTAGGGACTGCAAGGAGAAGTGAGCGGGGCACTGGCGCGCCCACGTCCACTCGCATCGCCCACAGTCTCTGTTGCAGAATAGCTGTGTGGGTGTGGGACGTCGAGTGAATACTGTAATGTGGTTTGTAGCTGGTGCAGCATCGCCCACACGTGCCATGGCCATTGATTGATCAAAAAATTTTGCCAAAGGCGACTTGAATTTAATTGAAAATAATATTCTAGACTCAAAAGCCAAAAAGGCACTACGCCTTTGATAATTAGCAATGTTTGCTACTGATGGATGGTCAGCAGCTTTAGGCCGGACAATAGAGCTGAGCCCAGCGACCCAAAAGGTAATCATCCGCACACTCAGCTCACTATAGCTGAGTATTGTTTGGAATTTAAGCCGATTAACCAGAGCGGCGCGTGCTGCAAATGCTGCAGGTGGTGCAAGTGGTGCGCCCACGCATATCAAATCAGCTGACAAGCAGGCATACACCTGCACTTGAATTTTTAATTACCGACCGCATTTTAATTAACAAAAAAGATAGAGGAGAAAAATAATAAAGCTACGTGATGGCTGCTGGCTGGACGTCTGTCTGTCAGCCTGGTTGACTAGCTTTGGCCTTTGCCCAAGCCGCTCGACACGGGCTGCTGTGAAATTAAAATTTATTTTAACCATAATCTGGAAAATTCAATGAACAACATGCGAACTCAATTGAATTCAATTTGATTCAATGGGATATAGACGAGCAAGGGCCACAGTCGATGGCACTGGCTCTGGCAATGGCGCTGGCACTGGCGCTGGCAATGGCAATGGCAATGGCGATGTCGACGCCAACGTCAAGTCAATAGCAGCGAATTTGTTTGTTCTGATCTGTGCGGATTGAAATACAGTTAGGGATTCAAAGCCAGAGTCAGCAGCGCCCACACACACACCCACCCACTGGGTGTGAGATAGAGAGAGAGGAACATGCTTTCGCCCACTGCATGACAGCTCCTAGCTGGGGCACTACAATTTCGCATCGTTCCTGGCCAAATGCAGCTCTGGTTGGCCTGACTTGCTGGCCATAGACGTGACTCTCAGATTGATGACTCTGCAAGTTGGTTGTGCCAACGCTGTGCATGGCAATGGGGTAATTTGATTATCGTTTCGCAGTTGGAATATGAAACATCTGCTTCAATAAGTTCTCCAATGGCTATTTCACGATTTCACAACTGAATTGAAATACAAATTGTATGCTGTATAGATAGACAGAACACTAAAGAGCATGTACACTATACTGAAGTAATATATATATATATATACTATACACATTGGAATAGAATAAACTTGAAGAAATTTGATTTTATGATTCCACAAACAAATACAAATAGCTGTAAATTTCCATGAAACTTATAATAAATATGTTAAACAACAAATCGATAAAGCAACTTTTAACTTTGACTTTTAATGCTCGCTTGGGCTGTGAGTTGAGTGCATATTGGATGCGAGCAATGTTCGCCAGGGGAGTGGCAAATCGAGCGTGCTGCAATTGTGATTTTCTTATATTTTATTTATAATTTTTTTTGGTAAAAAATAAAATGTGAAACTTGAGTATTTAAGTTTAAAATTAATATTTATTTGTTTATTATATTTTAATTTGATTTGTTCATTATTATTTTTATTGTTCATTAATATTATGTTATAGATCTGAAATTTTGTATATTCTTATTCATAATTTGAAAAAAATTTATTTATATATGTCATAATAAATTATTATTATTATTTATATAGATATATATATAAATAAAATATATAAATGCTTAAATAATAAATATTAAAATTATACAAATATATATAAATATATATATATATATATATATATATATATATATAATTTATTTTTTATAATTTTCATATTTACACTTTCTGTAGTAGTTAAATTTATATGTATCTATTCGAAGCGTGGAAAATCGGCGAACCCATATACATATGTATATCAGAAGTTTTGGAACTAGATATGTCATATTTTAACAGTTACCTCTCCCACTTCCACTTCTCTCTCTTCATTTCCCAATTTATCTCACTCTTTATTGCCGTCTCTACCGACTCTTCATCGCCCTCTTCATCTGACTTTTCATCCATCTCTTTATTTCCCTCTTCATCACGCTCTTCTTCACGCTCTTCTTCACACTCTTCATTTACCTCTTCATCCCCCTCTTCCATTCCACACTTCAGTTTATTCAAGGATCTACTTCAAACTACTTTCGCACCATGAACGAGTATCGTGCAGTCGTTGACACCCACCCTACTTGTGCCTTTTTTGCCTTTTTGTATAACTTTTGCTCTTTTCTGCCGCATCATCGTCTCGTTCTCCATCTTTTTTCTGTCCTGTTGCTGCTGATCCTGCAGTTGCTGTTGGCTGTAGCTGCCTGTGCCAAATGCATTTACTTGTTAATTCGTTCAACAGCAAACTCACTTTCCAAGTGTGTGTGTGGGTGTTGGTGTTGGTGTTGGTGTGTGAGTGGGTGTGTGTGGGTGTGTGTGGGTGTGTGTGGGTGTGTGTTTGGTTAGTTTCTGTTGTGCAATGCACTGCAATTCAGTTAAGTTTTGATTGCTATTTTCGCTTCGCTTCCTGGCAGCGGCTGCCTGAGCCCCCTGGCATCAGCACAGGCAGCGTTATCATAGCTGTTACCGTTGCTGCTACCTTTACGTTTACATTTAGCGGTGCCGCTGCCGTCGCTGCAACCGCCAGCGATGCCTCGGCACAATGTTGCCAACAGCAGCAAATGTGTGACATATCCGCTTCCGCTTGCCGCACTAATGTATTAGAGCCAAGCAACACGCACACAGCCACCCAGCCAACCGCCACCCACACACATGGCTAAAAACAGTGGCAACAATTCACAACTTTTTTTTAGTTATAAATTGTCGTTGCTTTGTATCATGCAAGAAAAATATTGCGCTGACAAAAAATGCAAACGTGATGAAGACTGTTGCTGCATAGAAGTGCGTGGGCGTGGTCGTGGTCGCGGTCGTGGCGGTGGCGGTGGCGGCCCTTGCGGTGCCAATGGGCGTGGGCGTGGGCGTAAGCGTGATGCGATAACATTCAACAACAAGCAAAAAAAAAAACTCATATGAACTACAGCAGCTTCTGCCCTGAACTGCAATGGGCTGCAAAAATTTTGT
Source organism: Drosophila fulvimacula (assembly GCA_035045555.1). Lineage (NCBI taxonomy): Eukaryota > Metazoa > Arthropoda > Insecta > Diptera > Drosophilidae > Drosophila > Drosophila fulvimacula. The sequence goes on along the minus strand of JAWNOX010000053.1, from coordinate 7,111,537 downwards.
TTTGTTTGGCTTTGTTTATCGAACTCAGTTTCACTATGCGTCGGTGTCGGGATGCCGGTTGCCAGCGCCATTGTCCCGTGGCCATTATGTCCCTGCCGCAGCACAACTTCGAGCAGGGATGATATTAAATGCAGAACTATGCAAAATATTTTAATATATTCCAGGAACAACTTCTAATTGTCAAAGCGCTTGATATAAACGCGAGTTTTTAGCGAGTTGCACAGAGTTTTAGCGAGTTTCTAGCGTGTTGTTTAGCTTGTTTTTTCAAGCGAGTTTCCAACTAGATGCCACCATTGTTATTAGTTAGACATTGTAATTGTAATGATAATTATTATGATTATAAAAGTGGATGTCAATGAAATTGTTAAGCTGCGCATGCACTCGAGAGTTTTTAATAGCCAAAAATGAGTGGGCGAAGGGTGGATGTGGAGGGAACATAACATATTTAAATGATTTATATATATACTGAATTTTTATAACAAATACGGAGTATACTTGAGTCTTTTTATTTTTTTTATTTTAAAACTGGTTTTAAAGTAAATAACATTTTAAATCTAAATAAAAATTAAAATATAATTAAAATGCATTTCCGTAATTATAAATTACAAATTTTATTTATTTTTAAGACAAATTTTAATAAAAAGAATTCAAATATATTTAAAATGCATTTCTGAATTTCTACTTAAAGTTAAAATATGGAATTTGTTATATATCTATTTGATTTCTTCTTTTTATTTAACAAATTTTTAATTAAAAAATTTTTTTTTACAAAATAAAGCCTATCTTTGGGGGCATTAAAAATAATATATTTATATATAAATTATATAGTTTATAATTTTAACTTTAATTTAAAAAAAAAGTTTTTTTTTAATATTAAAAAATGTGTATATTTTATTATGCAAGTAGATTTACTACCTTTTGTTGCAACCGTATCAAGTTTTACATCAACTTTTCATTTTCAACTAAATTGAGCTCTTAAAAGCTCTGAGCTCTGCAGTCGTTAAGGCTCAGCTGAAACACGCCTAAGTGTCTAAATTGAAAGAGCTACATTGATCGGCTTAACCAAATATGGAAATATGAATTGTCTGTGAGCCGACTTGGCTTAAGACTTAGTATATATATATATATATATACATATATTTATTTATATATATATATAGAGTGCTATGCTATATATAAATCTATAGATATATAATCAGCTTACAGTTGCATTGTAACAATCAAGGAATTAGGAAATAGAGCGACGGGCATTTTAATGATGCCAGATGCATTTGCTATGGGTAATGCCTGCGGTCAACGGCAGCTTTATAATGAATACTGACCAATGCTAGTGTCTTTCTCTTTCAGTCTTTCTCTCTGTGTGTGAATGTGAGTTGGTGTGCGAGTGCGCTTCCATTGTAGATGGCATTCTTGTTGGTGCCGAGTGTTTGGAGCAAGGTCTGTTGATGCTTAGGGCACATTGGGGAGTTCATCGGGTGGTTGCCATGGAAATCTATGGACCAAGTGAAGAGGCGGCTTTAGCGTGCTGCATGTCAGATTCAGTGCGGCAAGCCGCAATTAGGTGAGCTTAGTGGCTCCACCAGCAACAGCTGCAGCCACAGCAACAGCTACAGGGACCAGTTACATCATTCTCACACGCACAAGGATTTTCAAAAATTTCACAAATATTTTCCCAGATGCAAAATGCAGAAGAGCGATGCAAACACAATTTGCAGCAGCAGCAACAGAAGCAACTGCTGCAACAGTAACAGCAGGTGCTGCAGTGACAGGTGATATCATTTGGACAACAAGCACGTATACTGTTGTATGTCATTTTTAAATTCAACAAAGCCGAAGCTCGTTTGCCAAATTGTTGATAAAATTGCTGAAACCGAACACAGTTGCAACGGCAACAGCAACAGCAGAAACCACAAGAGCCGCACAAGCTGTTGGTCAGACACAAAAAAAAATCAAACGAAAAAAAAGCAGCTAACGTTGACTTAAAAGCTGATATACTTCAACGGTTTTTGTGTTCACAATTTCTTCGTTCACAAAAAAAAAAAAAAAAAAAAAATAGGAGAAAAGTGCAGCTGACTGGCCCAGACTCTGTGGTCGATGGTAACAAGCATCCGAATGCATTCATATGCGGATGATCCAATTTGTTTTTCCTGCATTTCAATTGTCATGGCTACGCGGAAATATCTCAGCCCGACTCTGGTTGGCTGTTCTCTTTGCCAAAGCTCGAAGACCATAAACCAATTAATTGCTACTTTAATTTCAATTCGATGCGAAGTCAAATGTTTATTTGCTTGGTCCAAATTGACTTTTGCCTTCAATCCACAGTGGGACAATTGCGCGTAAATCGTGACAAAAATCGATCAATGAATGTATCTGATATAGAACGTATTAGAGAGTCAGTTTGTGAAAGAACTTAAAATTTTGATCAAAGTAAAGGCCAAAAGAGAAAAGTAAAATTTTCAAAATATAAAATGAGAAAAGTATTTTTTTCCCATTGGATTGGAATACGAATAGTTGATAATTTCTTGTCCTTGAATATATATGCTTATTTACAATAAAATGAATTAAATGAAGTTTTGCCTTCCAGCAATTAATTTAGGAGACAGCTTTATTTAATAAATTTCTATATTTAAAAAGCCTATTAGATTATAAAGAGTAGCTATTAAATTGGATTATTTATTTGTTGAGAATTATTGAGGAATATATACTCTATAAATTATATCTTAAATTGGCAGAATATTTCTTTTTAAAATAATAAAAAAAATTTTTGCAATAAACTAGATTTTTGAAATTTTTTAATATTCTTTTATACTTTGTTCTTGTATTTATAAATATTATATTAAATATAATCATTTTATTCATCCACATAAAAATAATGTTTATATATATTTTCATTTTTTTTACATTACATTATATTATCTTTTTTATAAAGCCCGAAATCTTTACTTTTATATTCCATTTAAAGTTTGAAAATATTTTGCTTGGCTCATTATTTTTGCAACAAAAAATTCGCTAAGGTCACACTGTGCGATGTAGGTAAATAAACCCACACACATTTAAGAGCACATCAGAAATACTCATATCAAAGTAGAGTAAATTCATATATTTATTAAAACTCAAAAAAATGCACTTGAATTTATCATGAGCAGCGAAAAGTTATTAATATTTGCATTGGCTGTAAAGACAAATAGAGCAACATATATTGATATGCTCACATATGCATTTATACATTTATGTATAAATATAAAAATATATGACATATTTAATGCAGTCACTGCAATCTCAGTTTAAGTTTGTTTAAGTCTGCTGCACCAAAAGCCACTCATATCAAGTAAATGTTCTCTAGTCCAGACTTTCTGACTAGGCTATAATCCGACTAGCAGATACACAAACAGGCAAATTGAAGGACGGACAAATGGACGGACGAATATAACTCTATCGTTGCAGCTTGTCGTCCTGATAATAGATATATTTACTTTTCGGTCTGACACGCCTCTTTCTGCCGCTTTTAATGTCCATTTTCAATGAGTCATTCAATCACATGGACAGACCAACGCACGGACGGTCGGATATAGCTATATTGTTTCAACAGATCAACAGTTATATCGTCTAGACTTGTCATTCTAATCAAGAATATATATACTATACGAGGTATGCCACGCCTCTTTCTGCCTCCTTATATGGACGGAAAGACCGACGGACGGACAGACGGACGTATCTATATCGTCTCCACATATGAACATGGCTATATCGTCTGAGGTTGCCATCCTGATCAAGAATATATATAAACGCCTCCGTCTGCCTCCAGGTCTCAGGGTACAATAATCCTCTTCATAGAGTATGCATTATGCACCTCAGACCCAGACTTGCTCAGTCAACTCCAAATGCTTAAGTGATTTGTTTTAGTCTGAATTAATTTCCATTTAAGCAGCTGCCGCTTGACGCCATCTGATACAATACAATACAATAATTGATAATTGATAGTTGCAATTATAGAGTGAAATTCTCAATCTAGGGGTATTATGCATGTTTGGGTTGTAGGTGTAAATGTGAACGAGACGGAATTATCAGCAACTCCTTTCAATTTGCTGCTCATTATTAATTCAGGGGAAATTCGTTTGATGACAACTGTTTTGAATCGTTGAGCTTTTCAGCAGAATCGACGCAAACTATAGAATCCTTTCGCTTCAAGCGGCAACCGCTGCCTGCTCCCAACCAAACAGCAAAGTGCAAAGAGCAGCTGAGAGCAAGGTGCCTAATGTTTGCTTATTTTTTATTCAGTGAGCAGCACCTTTACTTTATATATATATATTGATATATATATATATATATATTTTTTTTTTTTTTTTTTTTTTTTTTATTTCGGCGTGTTCAACAAACTGTATCAAACATTTAGTTGAGATGTGTCGGACGCTTTACTTGGCTAAAAATATTCGATTTACATTTGCAGAAAATACATTTCAAGTCGTAATGGAATGCAAGTTATCTATGCAGCTATATATGTATGTCTACAAATGTGTGTGTGTGTGTGTGCATAGAGACTTTAAATTTGGTATAAAGGCAAGTGTATAGCTTTTGGACACCTTGAATATACTTTATACCGAGTTCAATACAAAGTATACCGAGAATTACTATATTTATATAAATAGAATTTGACATAGCTGAAAATATATAGCCTCGTTTGAAGGTTCCTTGAATAGAAGCCAGACAAAACAGGAAATTACCTTTAAGTTAATTATTAAATTATTTGTATAAATTAATTATTATTATTAAAACAGTTATCAGAGTTCATATATATATTAAGTCACAATTGAAAATAATTATATAAAAATATATGTATACATCTGTATACATATGTACATATATAGAACTATAGAACTATAATTTTATTATATATATATTTTAAACCACTCTTAAAAATATAATATATAAATTTGACAAATACTTAACTTTCATTGATGATGCAGAAATTTATCACTTTAGGACGTAGTCCTCAGGGTTTAACAGAGTCTAGTCTTGTGATTTAATATAAATATTTTTGTTTAAATCAGCTTAAAAATAGATTAAAATATATTTAAAAAAATAAAAAAAAAATTAATATTAAAATTTACAAAATGTTCGCAAATTTTTGACTATTGAGCGTTTCTATAGTTGCTCCAAACTATGATAAATCACGAAATCAATTTGAATTGACTCTAACAGCTAGTCACATTCAGCCAGCTCTTAACTACAACACACACATACAGAAAGCATTCATAGTTGGCAATGAGTGATGCTATTTTGGCCAGGTGTAAGCGTATTATGCAGTCGTGTGCAACATTTCGATTTGTTTGTGCGTTATTGATTGAAGATTTTTAGTCAGCTAATGTATTAACAAACATAAATGATGTGCACTTGCCACATTCAATATTTATGAATATGCAACGTGGCTGCTGCTGCTGCTGCTGCTGTGTGCAAAGTCCATAAATAAAGCTGGGCGGGCAGAGTGAGTGCAACCGGAATGGCATGGAATGTGATGGCTGCCAGAGCAGCAAACGGGCGGCTGTCAGTCTGCCAAGCTGTCAATTTGCCAAGCGGTCAATATGTCAATCGGTCACATCATTCACATCGTTCACATTGCTCACATCACTCACATCGGTTTGTCTGACGTTTGGTCAGCGAGTCAATCAATCAATCAGGCAATCAAACAATGCGCTGCACCGCAGCCGAATAAATACGCATGCAAATCGAGCTGGGCAGAAGCTGAAATGTAAAAAGTGAAGAGCGCAGAGGTCATTGAGACCGGCAAGGACACTTGCGACATTGTGTATCTAACAAGGCTCAGAGCGGTCTGTCACACAAGCACCATGGACACGCACGCACACACACAAACACACAAACACACACACACGCATGCAAACACACGGGGCCAAAGCAATTGATGTGTCTGGCACTTGCCATTCAGTGGACCCACAATAAAAAACAGCACGCCCGCACTCAGCCTAAGCTCCCAATCAAATAAAAAAAAAAAAAAGAAAAAAATACAAAATAAAGGAAAATATAAAAAAAAAAAATGAAAAGGTTTTCCTATATTTATACCCTAAATGGGTTAATGGGCTATACTGGTTTGGCCAATGGGTTTGTGACGGCTAAAAGGCAGGCGAGCGAAAGCTGAGGGTATATATGTGTCGCATATATAATTAATATGGAAATAGAGCGTCTTATCGATAAATATGTCAGTGTTAGAAACAATGTTGCATAATTTGTTTCAGTGAGATATTAATAAACACTAATTTCGTAAGTGTAGATGACCATATTATCAGATATATATAGGCAAGCCAACATGATCGATCTTGGGTTCTATAATATATATATACCCCTGATTAATATATCTATATATATAGATATATGAATCCGTAGTATGCACTTAGGCTAAAGCATATGATTTTCAATACTAGAAAGTAAAAATCAGTATTAGCAGCATGTCTGATTGGATTGGGATTGCAATTGAATTCAAATTGGATTCCAAATTGGAATTCTTCAACATCTTAGCAAATGGCAATATGACCAACTAATGCTAAGTTATCTAAGCGGCAGGCTACTTGCTAGTCGGTCAATGTCAACTATAAAGCACCGTTAGTTGTTTTGAATAAAATCGTTGGTCAAGTGTATGGTCCAGAGCATAACAATGGCCATGTATGCATTCAGGTGTGTGGGGGTGTGGGGGTGTGCGTGTGTGTGTGTGTGTGGCCAGAGCTTGTTTGTCAATGTTGTGGGCGTGTCTCGCAGCATTTGTCAATCTAATTCAGTTTAACTTTAGCACAAAGCGCAAAGTTTTTTGCTGATTGCCAATTTAGATTTGCAGGTCGAGCAAATCGCTCAAACGATTCATACGAATAACAACTAATTAAACCAATCAAAATTCAATATTGCGGTATGAAATATGAATGGACCGGAAATGTCAATCTCAGCTGAAACTTAGGTAAGCTGATCCGGTGTAAAGCTGTTGAATAAAAATTAATAACAATATATGGATCAGAACCATTTTATTTTTGGGTCGAGCTACATATATCACGCGATGTGGTAAGATTAGTTAATATTTTCAGATCTATACAACTTTTTATTTGTATCGAGAAATTGTTTAAGTAAGGAAACTGCAATTGCTAGCAGATATTTAGAAAGGAGACAAGTGTTTATGGCATTCCAAGAGATTATATGATATTCGAATCATGTTCTATATATTAGATTAGCTTGCTGTGATACTTACCATTGATATATGAACATATTTCTGAAATATCTGCCTATCGATTACTCGATATCGATACCTTATCGATTTAAATTTATATCATAGATTTCAAATGGTTTGACTTGAGTTGCTGCAGGAGCACAAATTAAAAGGCCAAATTTGAAGTCTCTAACTCGTATGCTTTACATACGACGGGCAGACTGATGCGTGGCCAGAACGATTCATTCATACCAAGAATACATATATATTATATATGTACATATTTTAGGGTCCAAGTTTTCTGCTCGATTTTGAGAAAGTCTTGCCTCAGCTCGTATATTCCGTTAGCTTAGGATAAACAATTGCTATAAAGCTAAAAATGAACTTAAGTCAACATATTCTTTATAATACCAAGTAAATTCCATTACCCTGTGCACACAATAGGGCGAAACTATGTTATTTTTCATTATTTTCAGACTAGATTGAAAACAAAATATATACGAACTCAAAGTCGAGTTAAAAGTTGAGCGGATGAGCGTATATTAAAAGTGCTTGATTATTTTTACAATTTCCGTTCCTTTGAAATAAATAAAAATCATATTTGGGTTACACTTCAAGTGCCCAGCTCGCCTCCACAAGGGAACTCAGTTTGGAAGGGATGTCAAACTTTTCTAGCCACGCCCACAGCTGTTTGATTACTTTTCTTTATCAAATAAAGTTATGTGATTCACAATCTTGAGTTTTGTTTGCGCAATCGCATACTAAAGGAAGTTAATTTGGTGTTGGCTTTAAAGTTAATTTCGTGAAGTTTCTCGCTCTCTCTTCCAGACTCTCTCTATCTCTCTCTCTCACTTGTCCGTAATACTAAAAACTTTATAATTATTTAAACGCGTTGTCATATTTACACCTGCTGCGGTATCCCCAACTAAGTCCAGTTACAGCTGCCAACTGACTTGGCCCAAATTGCCACGGCGTTGGCCGTTGAAAACTTGTGTCAAAGCAAAACTTCTTGGCCGTAATTACGGGCGGCCAGGGCCGGCGCAGGTTAGGGGATTTCTTAGCACAGCTGGGTAGCTAAGAGCCTGACAGCGTTATGAAAATGACCGGGTTACACCAGTTGTCCATGACGCATAGCCACATAAATACAAAGTCTTGCGTTCTCTGACTAATGCTGAAATTTCATTTCAACTTTCGCATAATTTTATGCTCATTATGGCAACTCTATTGGTACACACACACACACACTCTCAGACAGAGCTGTATCGGGCCAAGTGGGAGCTCGGCTATAGCTGAATAGCGAAATGTCAATTCCCAAGACAGCGACAATGTGGCAATGTGTATAGCCCCACACAAGCTTTAATTACTTTGATGCATGATTTTCTTGCCATTTGCAATTTGTAGCAATCCAGAGCAACGCTTCGACGCTGACCGACTATGGCCTGCTCTGCCTGTGAATGGGTAATGAGCAATGTTGAATGAGGCTGCATAAGTTTGAGTTACTTTAGCTTCAATTTTAGTTTGGTCGTAGCTCAATGTGGAAACGTTTCTGGGCTGCAGAAGTTTCCTTTTTTTTTTTTTTAAGATTTTCGATTGATATCCTTAGGGCTTTGATAAACTGTGTTGAGTTTTCCGACATATTATACATTTTTCCTATACCTTAGGAACTTAAATTAGTTCAGCTTCAGTTTAAGTTTAGGCTGAGCCCAATATAAAAATGTTTGTGGGCTTTTTTGAGATTTCCGATTCATTCCATTATTAGGGCTTTGTGAATCAGCGTTGAGTGAATTGAATTTTTTCTATACTAAAACCTTGACTCTCCCTAGAACTAATGTTCAATCTGAGTTAGGGTTTGTCCAGACTTTATAGTAAGAATAATGAAAAGTTAAGGAGATAATTATGGCTATAAAATTATATATATACAACTTTCTTTGACAGTTGCTATAGCATTAAGGCAATTTTAGCAAGGGCTAAAAATTAAGTTGACAGTCCAATGTTGCCAATTCAGCCATTTTCCCGTAGAATCTGGCTTTTTTCTAGAATAAGGGATAATTTGATATAGCGGAATAAAATCTAAATATGTATAGTTTTAATGATTTGTAGGTGAAAGGCATAGGATAAGGTAGAATTAACCTATATCTAGCAATATCCGAATCACATAGAAGTTGATTAAAAATTTGTAGATGTCCTACTGATTTGACTGGGGGTTTCAGAATTATCAACCCAATAATACAGAATCGAAATTTTGAAATTCATTTAAGCGTACATTAATTTCCCCAACTATAAATAGCTATGTACCCAGTGTGCCCATCTGACTGCATTGTTCTGCATGACATAATTAGTATATTCTCAAAGAAGAGTATGCTCGTAACATGGATAATGAACAGGCTGGCTTTATTTAACCTGCCACACACTCACAGACTAGTTCATCTGCACATTTGTATAGAATATTTATTTGATGTATGGTTTCCTTTCGCTTTGCAGCTAGGACACGCACACAGGACGAGCGCGTATTCCCAACTGGCTAGCAATTGAGCAATTGTGAAATGGGTAAGTGAGCGAGAGAGAATTGCGCTGACGAGGACAACACAACACGGCACGATACGACACGACACACTAATGAACGTCCATGTGGGAGACGGCATCACCTAGCAATCTGCAATTTAACTGCTTCCATTTTGTGTTACAGATGCGCTACGCTTGCGTGGTTCGCCATTTGTGCGCTTCGGTGGTGGGGCCGGACATGGACCCGGCTTGCCGCATCCACATCCCCAGGCACATGCCCATGCCGCACACATCACACAACAGGAGCCGCTCATTGTTGTCGAGGAATCGAATTTGCCAGAAGAACAGGAGCCGGAGAGCTCTGAGACATTCTCGAATCGCGCCAGTCTGGACATTGATTCGCCCGTGAATCCCTATTTGCTATCACCGTGGCGTGATCCACGCGAGGCTCGCAAGCACTCGCTGCCTTCGCAGCAGGTCACCGAGGGCATTACCGCCAGTCAGGTGCGTCGTCTATCAGAGCGCGGCGGCGAGGGCTCCGGCCCATCACCAAAGGAGGCAGCATTCTTGGCCACACTCTCACAGGCACCGGCTCCGTCTGGCCGCCGGCACTCGGTTGTTACCATCTCGAAGGTGCCCACCACACTCTTTGGGCGCTCTCGCCGCGAATCTGTCGCCGCTTATCCATCGAGCAATGGGTAAGTGAATTAACTTCAATGCGTGAATAGCTGATTTAATGGACTTACCTTTAATATAGACTTACAATTAATTTAAATCAATTGTAGAATAACAATTTAGTCATCATCATATATTTTCCCGATGGTAGAGTCGCCTTCCCTTGGCACTATTGTAGAAGAACTCTGTCATGTTTATAGATTATTCCGATGCAAGAGTCTTATTCTTTGGTCATCACCATTGATTTTTCCGGCGGAAGAGTCTTAGTCTTGATTTAGTTAGACTTAGACTTAGATAAAAGAGCAGCTCATGTTCATTGATTCTTCCGATCGAAGAGTCCCTTCCATTCCTTTACTCCTATTGTAGAACAACTTTTTCAGCCTGATCATTGATTTTTCCGATGGAAGAGCCTTAGTCTTGCCTTGCCCCAGACCTCTTCAAGTAATATAGTTCAATTACAATAGCTCTATTGTCATGAATTCTTCGGAGTCTTAGGCTTGCCTTAATTTGGACGTGTCTAAGTAATAAATTCAAGTCCAAAAACTTGTTTCTCCTGATCATTGATTTTTCCGACGGAAGAGTCTTAGTCTCGCATTGTCTTAGATCTGAACAATTTCGATTTCGATTTCGATCATTGCAGCAGCAGCCGCGTATTGAACTCCCGTCGGGAGAGCAATACAGGACCCCCATCGACAGACCCGATTGGCAGCATCCACAATCTGCAGCTGGACATTATGGATGATATTTACTTGCAGTCGCGCAAGGCACGCTTGAAGCTCTGGACGTCGAGCAATGAGAAGGTGTGCGAGGTGCAGACCGTGGAAGAGGTTGGCGCCGGAGCACCAGCTCGACGCTACACGAATCGTCGCTATTCCGAGTGCCCCCAGCCGGGCATGGGCGGCGGCAGCATTATGCGGCGTGCCTCCGAGCATCCACAGCCGCCGAATGTCTCGCCACAGCCGATGTCGGCGCGTGCTTCGATGCGACGCAAGAAGTCGGGCAGCGGCCTGGGCTTGCTGGGTAGCCGCACAGACATCGCTGGCATATTTAGCTCGATAACTGGCTCTGGCAGCTATGCTGATACTCACCGGCCAGATCCGGACGGATCGTCCAGCTCATCGGGCGCCACGGGCAACAGCGCTACCAGCCCCTTTTTGAGCAACACATTCCAGCAGGCGGCTCGCGGGCGCACCACCAGCGCCACGCCCACTCCGAGTGGTGGGCAGACATCCAGCAACTTGCTGCTCGACCCGAATGCTGGACGCTCGACACGCTCCAACAGCTTTGACGTGTCCATATTGAATAACGCCAAGCAACTGGTGACCGAGGCACAGGACAACAGTTCGGCAGCCATATCCGGCTGGTTTGGGAAGCGTCCGACGACTCCCTTGCCTCGCAAGAAGAGCGTGCGCAGCAAGAGCAGCGCCATGGCCCTCTCCAAGGACATGCTGGAGCGGCTACAAAAGAAAGACCCACTAGGCGACTCCGGCAAGCCGAAGCTAAAGCCACGCAGCAAGAAGAAGAGCTGGGCCGATGCCACAAAGGCGAATATTGTCGATGCCACTATCCTGGGCACGGCCATTGAGGGCTTTCTTCGCAAGAGCTCGAATGCCAGCATGGGCGGCGGCATGAATGCCTCCGGCGCATCTACATCGGCGGCCAGTCGCGCAGCAGCGGCCAGCGGCAGCCGGGGTGCCGTGCCCAAGGACTCAGGCGCCAGTGGCAGCGGCCCCAGTGGCTCTGGTCGACGCAGTCGGCAGTCGGCTGCCAGCTCGGCTCAGTCGCAGGCTGGGCGCGCTATGCGTTCCACGCTCAACTGGTTCAGCAAGGGCGATGAGGACGATTCGAAGGACACATGCGATGCCTCGCTGTGCGCCACGCTCAAGGATCTATTTGTCAAATAGATCGGGCCGCCGAGACGCAAGTAAACGAACAGCAGAGCGACACGCGAAGGACATTAAAGGATTGTGAGGTGAGCAGTCGAAGGACGTACCCTATTTAATCCCTATCTAATAGCATTTCCCTCTCGTCCATCTCTTGTGCAGCGAGCTACTTGCATCTCGAAGACATCACGACACGACACGACACAACACGAATTCATTTTTTTCATACAAATCACAAGATAAACGAAAAACAAAAAACGAAAAACGAAAAACGAAAAACGAATCGCAGGAACGGGATAAGTAACTAACAGCCGGAACAAAAGGTACAATTTGAAACAATAACGGTAAATCGTAAAGGTGATCAGAGTGACCAGAGAGACGGGGGCACACGTAGTAGTAACTAGCAATAGCAGAGAAACAATTTTTAATGGCAACAGTGCAGGTGAGTTTTGTGATTAATGCAGGGCAGGGAGAAACGTGGGCGCGACGTGGCAGGCCGAACGACAAATTTACCCAAAAGACAGACATTAAATCATAGAGCATATTCTATAGAAATATACACATACAAACACATATACACATATATATTTACATACGAAGCGTATTTACATTTTTAATCCTCACTTAAACAAAGTATTTAAACCAAAAACAAAACGAAAACGAAAACAAAAACAAAAACAAAAACAAAACAATATTAAATGAGAAGGAAAACGAAGAAAAATAATGAAAAAATTACAAAAAAAAAATATTTTTTTTAATGTGAAACTCTCAGCCAATATGAATGTGTCAACTTACTATATATATGCATAAATATATATAAACTAAATATATATACTATTTTTTTTTGTAATCAAGTGAAATGCAAGGCGAAATGGAAAATTTCTTGTTGCTTCTAATCCTAAAATGTACAAATATTACATATATTAACCCATATCAGAGTAAACATATTATATGCAAAGATAACCACATATATATATTCATACATATTTGCTATATATGTTATGAATGGAAACGAATACATATGAAAAACAAAAACGAAAATGAAAACGAAAACAGAGCGAACTTAAAATATTCAAATACAAAACAACAAAGTTAAATGAAATACAAATAATCTATAAATTTTAATGGATTTTCGAATTGTGCAGCTCTAGAAGAATTTCGCGCAAAATTGTTTTTTTTTTTGGCGCCCCAAATTGTGCGATGCTGGCGGCGGCTAGGAGACGGTCTTAAGGTTCCCTAATAAATACATATACCTGAATATTATTAATAATAATAATCGAGGGCTGCTTGAAAAGTACTCAGAATCTGCAAGTCGATTGCAACCTATACATGTGCAATTTGAGCTTAGCCGAAAAATACAAAAAAAAAAAAAAAATACAAAAAAAAAAATACAAAAAAAAAATACAAAAAAAAAAATACAAAAAAAAATGTTACATATTGATGTTAAAATTATATAACATATATATGTAAGCTAAGTGAAGTTACATTCTCATCAACTTCTCTGTGTGTTGAGTAAATAATTGAAAAAAATATATATATTAATATATATATATATATATATATATATATATAGCTTTGCTAATTGAATTGTACGAACGGTTTGGAAAGTTGGTTAATTTTTGAGAGCTTTAAGAGGTGAAGAGGTGGGAAAATTGGCAATTTGCCAAAATTAGCAGAAATCAATCAAGTATGCTTCAATCATACTTCTAAGTTCACAAAATATGTCTACATAATTTTGTGCATATGATACATATGTGCGCTAGCTGTATCAATTAATAAAGTTAAATCGCTAAAAGACGATTTCACAACACTGAAGCACGGAACACTGAAACACTGAATGCGCTGCTCAACACTGTCAGCGGCAGTTGAGCTAGACAGAGACAGACAGATAAACATATACCTACATATTTTTACAATAAATATTTAAAGGCATATGTACCTAAATATTTATTTATATATATATATATATATATAAATATGTATGTATGTATGTTATATATATTTATATATATGTATACATAACTCTCAATGTGCCCAATTAACGTATATCGATTTCCAATGTGTGTTTCACTAATACTTGAAATCTGTGCGTCAACCCAAAGTTAACTTTCACTTTCATGCTAAATATATTTATATAAAAGTTAGACTGTAGCATATATATATACGTATATATATATTTATATGAATGTGAATACATTTCAATGGTATTTCAACTATTTACAAGTCAATGCGATCGATATTGGTCTCAATAAAAAAAAAACCAAAATAAAAAATAATAATAACAAAAAATTATATATATATATATATATATATATATATATATATATATATATATATATATATATATATATATATATATATATATATATATATATATATATAAAATGATGATACAACAAATATATATATATTTATATATATAGGTTTGGGGCAACAGTAGTCAACCCATGATTTTATGCTGTAATTATTTATTTTTAGTAAATAATCATAATGATAATGGGAAATGTAATAAATTTTTCAAACGTCGCCGAATGTCAATTCGCTTTTGACATTTGCGAAGTAAACAAACGAAGTATATAAATTGATAAACCATGAATCGGTTAACTACGCACGATAAATTGTTTTTTTTTTTTTCATTACAAAAAAAAAACAATTACAGCAAAAAACATGGGATGATTACTTTCGCCCCAATCAATATATAATATATTCTAGTCGAATAAATGTTGTTCTAGATTTTACATGTCCATTTTTTGCTCGTGTTAGTTGCAACTGTTGTTGTCATTGTTCTCGTTGTTGCAGTTGTTGCTGTCTCCTTCTACTTTCGCTCAGCAGCAACTGACAGAAATCATTCAGCAAATTATATTTAAGATATACTAAAACAAGAGTATTAAAAACTAATATTGCAAACACGAACACAGACACAAAATATGTTAAACAAATTTCTAACCCGAATACAGCAACAACAAAACTAAGTGTGAAGTTCTCTTTGTTCTATTTTTGATAGTAGTATACTGTATTTTAAACATAAACATATATATAATTATATAAACGAAACAAAAAACAACAGTAAAATACTCAAAATTAAATGTGTGTTTTCTGTTTCGCCCACCACGAAATGCAATCAAAGTTGTTTGAAAAGACTTTCAGCTTGCAACACTCAAAACTATCCAAAGATAATAATAATAATGAAAACCCAACTATAATTATGTACAAAAAAAAAAAAAAAAAACAAAACAAAAACACGAAACGTCTAGTTAAAAATGCGCGCAGTAATATAACAATCTTTTATATAACTCGATGTTCGCCCATTTCCAAAATTTAATACAAAAAAAAAGGAAAACGTAATTCTTGCTCTAATTTATTTTGATACACATCATATTTTACAGGCGCATATATGTGCGTGTAGTCAAATATATATATATATATATATATATATATATATATATATATATATATATATATATATATAACATATATATATATATATATAATTCGATTCTGTTCATTTAATTGTACAACTGTGCTTGGCAATAAGTAAACAATGTGCCAGTAAGCCACAATAGAATAAGGGCCAGCAGCAAAAGCAAATAATAAAGAAAAATATGAAAACAAAGCAGAAGTTCTCGAATAACAGACACTTTGTAATCAGTTCTGCAACAATATTTTTAGCAAATTGTCAATGTCTTTTCAATTGCTTTGCACAACAGTGTGACTATCGATATTTATCGATAACATATTCATAAATTCGGTTTTCTAATGCCTCAGCCAAGGGTTTCCTTGCCGATATCAAATAAATAATAAAATCCTTTTGTCAGAGTACACAAGACATCTGGCATACCCTATTTTCCGCCCATGCCCATGCTGGGCATTCAGTTGACTTGGCCAACAAATGCTTGCGGCAAGTTTGCTTTTCTCTTCCATATGCTTCATCCGATCTATTGTTCTGCGTGAGATGCAATGATTAAATTTCAACTCCTTTTACTGTTCTCTCATCTAATTGTTGTTGTTTAATTGTTGTTATTATTATTATTAACTAAGACTAAGCCTAAGACTACATCAAGCAAGCGGTTACCACCGACTAAATGTACTTTAGTAGTGTTAACTGAAACCAAATAATTGCTAACAGCACAAACATAATACGATACAAATAATACAATGAATGAGAAATAATATTCTCTCGGCAGAGTGGAACATTTGAGAAATATTTTCAATATAAATATAATATATATAGACACAATTTATATATATCGATATGTGTATATATAAATAAATATATATATTATATTTATATTTGGCAAACATTGATTGAACATTCAATTTGTGTAGCATACTTTTGGGCGCACTCTATAAGCGTTCAGTGCGAAAGAAAGGCAAAAGCACAAGCACAAAGAAATTCTATATATAATATATATTATATATATGATCAATGTAAAGTCGAATAAGAAGTCAAAATTGTATTTTTTTTTGGTGACAGCCGGGGGAACACTGAAAAGCTAAAAAACTACGCATGGTTAAGAAAAAAAAATTATGAGCTGCATAAATGTATGCAAAAGCACGTATACATATGGATGTGTACATTAAAAATACATATATATGTATATATATATATATATATATATATATATATATATGTAGTTGCTACCAAATGTTTATATACCTATGTAAATAATGTTGATTAATTGGAAAGAAAGAGAGGAAGAGAGAGAGTGCGCGAAATAGAGAGAGAGAGGGAGAGAGAGAGAGAGAGAGAGAGAGAGGTAGGAGTTTATATAACTAGTTTATATAAATGACGCATAAGATGCGTAACGAGAGAGAGCGAGACACATAGCGAGCGAAGAAGAAGGCAGCAGGCAGTATGAAAGATATGCAACATATTTCTATACACATTAATCGAAAACAAGTTTCGATAAAAAAAAAAAAAATGACAAGAAACAATTTCAAAATGCAACTGAATGTAACAATCATATGACACATAATGGATTAAACCAATAAAGAAAACAATATATAAAGCTACAACTATCTATATTATATATATATGTATCTCTCTATATATATACCATATATACAAACCTATAAATAGAATGTACTTACACCTTCTATGTACCTACACTCATATATGTTACGTATGTATGTATGTCAGCTTTCCAACAATGATGTACGCATGCAAATGCCAATACATACATACAGGCAAAACTATGTACCCCAAAAATATCCAAATGCATCTGTATGTGCGTGTGTCTTGCACACATGCACGTACCTACAGAGATGCCAATACATATTTACATACATATATACATCTACTCTTATATACCAATAAATAGTTATGTGTAAACGCATTGAGTTTTATTTCGAGAGGAATGTGGGTGGCGTGGGCTGGTGTGGGTGGCCTGGGGCTGGCTGCATGAAATGGGTAAGTTACAATGCAGTTGCTGATTTTTTTTATGGAAGCTGATGATTATTAACTTTAAAATATATGTCTACTATTTAGGCAATATACAATTGGAGATATAGTTATGGATTTCAGATCTGATCTGGCCTGTGCCTATAAGACTAATCAGCAGCACAACCGAATGGCGAATGTCGCCTACGTGGCGATTAGGAGGCAGGACAGCATTGTTGGCATCGAAATACAACTATCTTGAACAGCCCAGAGGGTTTCCTAAATAACTGGACTCAAATGCCAACCTTGTAGAGCCTTGAGTGTATGGATCAGAAATGCTTTTAATAGGCCGATTATTTCTATAGACTCTTTATAGTAGTAGTAGTAATTGTTGTAGTAGTAGTAGTAGTAATTGAGCTAGTAATAGTAATGGTAGTACTATTAGTATTAGTATTAGCGGGAGAAAAACTTTTAGTAAAACTAGTTTTTAATAGTAAAAGTAGTAATAGTAATAGAATGATGAATTAAGAATTATTAGTAATAGTAGTAGGAGTTTTAGTAGTATTATTAATAGTAGAACGAGTTTTAGTAGTATTAGTAATAGTTGGGTTGGCGTGCAATGCCTGCTATAAATATGTCGCAATGGGATAACTCTGTCTGGCAATCAGATCTTTCTTGGGCAAACATAATAATGTCGAGAGTTTCGGAGATTTTGTAGTATCAGTAACAGCAGTTGGTTTGGTAGTAGTAGTAGTAGGAATTTTAGTAGTAGTAGCAACGGTATTGCAGTAGTGGGTGTTGGAGTTTCGGTAGTAGTAATAGTAGTAGTAGTAATAGTAGGAGTTTTAGTAGTAGCAATCGTAACTAGAATAGTAGTAGTTGTAGTATATAGTAGTATTAAAAAATAAGGACGTCTCGACTAGGAGATACCTTGAACCCTTCGAATAGCCGATATTGCAAACAGGGTATGGTTATTTTACATATTTATTGAAAGCAACTCATACACACATATATGCACACACACGGACGTAATAATGACTGAGCTTAAATGTTTAATTACTTTTGTTGTACATGGACTTTCTTAATCAAATTTTCACAGTGTGATTATGGCATTTATATGTGTGTGTATGCCAAAGAATAAGTCTCTAGTATTTGAAATAGGTGTTTTGCAAATTCGGGGCGAAGGGGGCGTGTCATCCAAAATTCAAAAACTAAAAAATGTCCGCATTCACTACACCTATCTACACAAGATATTATTTAAATCTGAGGCCGTTGGGATGATATCCCAAAAGCAAGAGACTTTATTTCGCCAGAGATGATTCTTCCAGTTCTCGCAACGTCCATGAAGTATATAAGATATACACCTAGACCTGACCTCGCTTTGTGTCGGGGATACGTTCCAAAAAAATACGACGCAAAGCGAAACGAGGCAAAGTGAATTAAGATTTTCTATGCTATAGAATACCATATAGAGATCGAAGATATGTTCCAGGCTTGCGAAAATCGTACATTTTTAATATTAAAATTTAACAAAGCAAAAAAAAAAATAAATTATTTATCATTAATATCATTAAATAACGACTCATGGGCGACCCAACATCGAAATCTAACGACGCACAATGAAAACTAGTGCTAATTGATCAGCGACGCAACGAGCGAGGTCTAGGTGTATATGAGACATGGAGAACATGATATATATAATGTGAAATGAGCTCGATCTGTGCCAGCTGCAGGTGCCTGCAAAGAAAGCTTTATTCATTAAGTTCAAAAGCATGAAGAAGGAGACGCATATGCCGCGATATGTATATGTATCGGTTCTTCTCCCTCTGGCATACAGTTGACAATGAGCAATACGCCCCGAATTGCAATTTGGAATAGACTGCAGATGAAACAGGCTCTTCATAAGGAGCAGAAACGTTGTCT
Organism: Drosophila fulvimacula; assembly: GCA_035045555.1. Classification (NCBI taxonomy): domain Eukaryota; kingdom Metazoa; phylum Arthropoda; class Insecta; order Diptera; family Drosophilidae; genus Drosophila; species Drosophila fulvimacula. Next base: position 7,091,973 of record JAWNOX010000053.1, on the reverse strand, counting down.
TGTCGAACTGATTCATGTGAGCTACTCACTTATGCTCTGAAACGTGTTAAAGTCCTTGCCCGTATCCAGTTCGGGCGCCTGACTTATGAATAATTGAACGAGCTGGAGCAAGCAGCAAACGGCAAATGTCATCGAGTGCCTGAAACGGGGACCATCTGTTGCAGCAGCCACCAAAAGGTCATAAATCAAACTCAATGCGAAATAAGCGAACGCAAATTCGGCCATTGAGAGGTGGGCGTTGTGTGTGTGTGTGTGTGTGTGGGGGGGGGGGGGGCGTCGAGGGAGAGAGCATTGATTTCAGTTGATTCCATTGCGGATAGCATTTAGCAGCTGACAGCTATGTGGACGACGAGTCGCAAAGACACACGAATCAAATTGGCGAATCTAAAACACTGAGCACTGAATGCGCCCAATCTGCATTTGTCCATGCGGAGCAGCCGCTGGGATATGCGATTGTGACATGCAAATTACTCGGCAATCACATCAGCAGCGAGGCACAAAAATGCAAACGGATGGAAATCAATGGGAGCCGACAGATGCTGCCAACTGTTGCGGCCAATTCAGCCTGCACTTGCAGCTATCGTCAGGCATCAAGTTTATTAGTACACAAGACTGGCATAGACTGAAGACCGAAAACTCTTGAAATATGTCTGATCATGCAACATGAGTAGACTGCATACCAAATTTAGCATTTCTACGAATCGAAATGAGACGAGGCCAGACGAGGCCAGGAGAGTTATCGATTTTTTCTATTTAAATATTTGATCTTAAGCGGAAATCAATTGCACGAATTTGAGAGATTAGACAAATAAAAAAATATATAGAAAAGAGCTGAATATATATATATATATATATATATATATATATATATATATATCAAGGTGAGTTTCTCCACGCCCCGCCCTCGCACCCACGAGCGACAGTTGCTCTGAGCAATATATATATATATATATATATATATCCATTCTGGCAGCGATTTTAAGCTTGTTATTATAGTCTGGATGACCAGGATATCATTCAAGTTATAATGATTAAGTTATATTATAATATTATATTATAACTGAATTTTCTATAATACAATGTCGTCACAATGCGAATGACCACCATATAATTGTTATTATTAAAAAATTAAGTAAAAACAAAATCAAAGGCTAAACTGCGATGCTTCGGTGTGTTTTGTTAAAATATACAGTGACGAGCAGATATGGATAAATGTTGGCCATGGCTGCTTCACATGGTGGAACATGGGCCAAATGGATAGGATTATGAAGAAGGAGAACTATCTCAATAATTTAAAGACCCACTGTCCAGATTTTATAGATGAAAGTGTGTATCCCGAGGAGGAAGTTGTTATTAAGCAAAACAACGACCCCAAACACAGAGCGATAATCGTAAAAAATTGGCTCGACAACCAAAATTTTTTGATAATTGAGTCATCTGCACAAAGTCCATAGACAATGCTGGCAAAGAATAATAGGGATGGATGTGTGATTGAGAAATTAGTGGGGATTATGCCTAAGCGCATTATTAGCGTCATAAAAGCTAAAGGTCTTTGCGTAAAATATTTAAGAATTTAAATATGCTAAAAAAAATTAATCAATCGATCAAAAGTGGATACATAGGGTGTTTCATAACATAATACCCATTGAAACTGAGAAATCAGGGTATAATGTTTTTGTGAAATTGTTTCTAACAGGATGAAGGAGGTGTTGCAGACCACATAAAGTATATATATTCTTGATCAGCTCGAGGGGTTAAGTCGTTATTGCCCTGCCCGTCCGTCCGCCCGACCGTCTTTAAGAACGCAGTGATCTCGTATACCACAAAAGCTAGAGATCTGAAATTTAACATGTATACTCGTGAATGCGATACGCAGTACGAGTTTTTTTTTCGTTCTGTTTCCGAATTATCGATAAGTTTCGATAAAATGACTTCGATTTATGTGCACCATTAAAGCTAGAGTATTCAAATTTAATGTGCAGATAGGTGTAGTGAATACAGACATTTTTAAGGTTTTTGGATTTTGGATGCCACGCCCCCTTCGCCCCAAATTTGCAAAACACGTACATATTTCAAATACTAGAGACTTGTGCTTTGACAAATTCACACATATGAATGCCATAATTACAGTATACAAATTTGCTTAAGAGAGACCATCTACACCAAAAGTTATTAAACGTTTAATTTCCCATATTATAAGCATAGCCGAAGCTCAGTCGCTACGCAAGCTGCGCAGTTAGCAGAGTGGATGCGTGTGCTTGCGTATGTGTGTGCATGTATGTATGCCTAGCTGGTAATGTACACACATACATGTGTATAAGAGACTAATATGTGCAAAAGAGAATGTATATACATACATATGTATATAGCTCCAAGTGGAGTGGTCTAGACTAGAGCACTCCTACTTATATTTAGCAGCTCTCTATATGTTGTTATATTATCTTATATATTTATATTTATATATGTATTATATCTGTGGAGCTAGTTTCATGTGCAATTTATATAGATAACTTTGATTTTATTACATCTCAAATTGGAAAATACTAGAAACAGTGAGCTTCAAATATAAATATACAAAAATCACATTGTCTCACTGTAAAAGTTTGTTTACGAAACTCCATCAATAAAAAAATTATGAAGCATTTAATTTTCCACTGTAATAGCCGTAAGTGCTGCCCCAGCGCAGCTCAAACGCTGCCCAAGTGCAGTCCAAGCGCTGCCAAGGCGCAGTCTGCTGCGCTAATTGCGCACCTAGCAGCAGTGCAGAGCGCGGCAGTGCGCGTGCGTACGTGTGTGTGAACATGTGTTGCTGGTTTAAAATATTAAACAATAGAAGCTTTTTAATATAATAAAATACAAAGTTATGATAAATGTGTGTAATGGAATAGTTGTTCATTAAAAAATACAATATTGATGAAAAAAGTATTCTTAATCATATTAATTCACTATCAAAATCGCACATTAGGCTTGGTGCGCATAGTTTTTCGACTAGAGCACTCTTTCTTGTTTCAAATTAAAATATGAATATTATTTATACCTTACCTTTAGCCTTGAACGCTGTGAATGAATGTGGATCGGTGCTGGATGCGGGGCGCTGAGCCCTGTGCATGAAGACGAGTAGAAAAATTAAGTTTCATATAAACTCAATAATTTGATAGCCGATAGATCTGCTTCGCTTTCTGTCGTGTCACGCGTGACAGTAGAATGTGGCCTCCTTAGATAGTGTTAGCATCGCCAATCGCTTGAAACACTACATGCTCGATTCTAGTGTTGCTTAACGTTTTCCTTCAAACGTTTGCTTTGACAAAAGCACATTGTGATCTTAAGCGGAAAAACGGAAAATGTGAGCTGCTGCAAATAAAATTTATGTAACTTAAAGCATAATTTATCCTATTTATATCTGAACAGCAGAAGACCAAGATGTCGTATTACAAGCCAAAGCCAAGTCGGCGTCTGAGATCGAAGCAACTTACTTTGGACGAACGCATTCAAATTTTGGACCAGGAAGTGGATAAACTGGCCAAAGATGTGATGGCCCTGAAGAAGTCCGAGAGGAGCCAGAGCCCAAATCCTGGTGGAACTCAGCTCACCGATTCCGACGAAGAACTAATTGATACTGTTGTCGAGATGACTGAATTGCATGCGGCAGAGGAAGCGGAGTGCTTGAAGCGTTTGCTGAGTCACGAAACACTTAAATAATTCAATTCGATTAGCATTATTATGTATATATATATATATATATATATATATATATATATATATATATATATATATATATATATATATATATATATATATATATATATATATATATATATATATATATATATATTGCCCAATGCTAATATGCTAGCTGCATTACTGTCAATTGATATCAAATAAATGGCCGAGCATATTGCAAAATGCTGCCAAACCTACATATACTCACATCACCTGCTGCCTGGTATATGTACAGTATGTAGTATTAGCATTATATACCCCTCTTCCGATTGGTGCAGGTATCAATGCTGCGAGTTGCGTTCACAGATATTTGCAGCTGAAGAAGGTTTTAACTGCCTCGAGTGGAGTCGAGTCGAGTCATTCACTGCTCGAGCGAAATTCAGACAAAATGAAAATTGAGTCTTAACTGACTTCATATCTCCAACTTGCACTTAGCGGGAAGCAAGTTTAAGAGGAATCAGCGCCGTCGATAGCAAAGACTGCTGAGAGAGCAGACTTGGCTATGGACTACAGTGACTCGTCTCGACTTGAGCAGTTCATGGTCAAAGTGAAAGCTTTCACTGTGCTCGTTCAGCTGGGCAAGTCAAGTTAAGTCCAGATCAGCCCAGCTCAGTTCTAGAGTTAAATACTCCAACCAACATACATAGAAATTTCCTAAGACTCAGCATATTCCCGAGTTTGCTAGTCTGGGTCGTCTGGGTCGTCTGGGTCGTCTGGGTCTGCTGGTCGTTCAGATTCTACTCTGCTCTGTCTGAAGTTCAATTAAATGTTGAAGATGTGCTCGACAGGCGGAGACAAGTTTTTGCATGGAAATCAGCGCGATGAGCGGATGTCGCTATTGATGCGCTGCAATTTGTGGAACTTTCTAGACTTTTGGATTGCATTGGCCTTTGCTGCGAAAGCTTTGCGCACGCAAAAGCTTAGCCTAGACACTGAGCAAAATCGCTTAGCTGGGACACACAACCACGCCGGCAACACAGTGGCGTCCCCCACCGTCACTCCTGGCTGTTTATTCATTCATTTGTTTGTAAGAATTTATCAGCATTTTCTGATTCTTCTGAATCTGATTCTTGGAATTACAGATTCCCGCTGAAATACTTGGCACAAATTAATATTGTTGTTTGTATAGTTGCTTGATTCTTGTTGTTGCTGCCTGCGGCTCGACCCTGCTGACGGTTAGCTGCTGGGAGGCAGCGCCAGCAGTGTTTCAGTTCGGTTCAATCGCTTGACGCAGTCGGTTGGGAGACTCGCGCGCCTTTTTTTCTAGTTAACATTTTTTGTGTGTGTTTTCGCCAAATTTAATACAAGTTCCAGAATCGACTTTTGCCCACACGCAATTACGAAACTCAAATTTATATAAAAAAAAACATAATATTAATACACCTAATTTACCTTTCCGCATTTCGCTTTACCTGTGTGCGCGTGTGTCTCGTGTGTGTGTGTGGTGCGATCGCTGAATCGGTTGTCTTGTATTTGAAACAGCTGTCCGCATAAGGTGAGTTGCCCCACGCCCCGCCCCCGCACCAACGAGCGACAGTCGCTCTGAACGAAAGCTGCTCGCACATGTTCAATTGACTAGGGCGAGCGGCTGCCTGTTGGCATTCGACGACACAAAAAATCGAGTGATTAGCGTTAATATTTCTCAATAATACTCTGTACTCCCATCTCATGTGCGATGCCCGCTATATTTATGGGACCGCAAATATTATGGGACAGTTCACAGTTTTTATGGCAAACGTGTGTGCCATAGCTGAGCTGTGTCGGGCAATCAGAGCTATCTTGGGCAAACATAATAAAGCCGAGGGAAAAATGTATTTTCACAAAGATTAGATACGAACTCACAGCGCAAGCCGTCAATTAACTCTATGTAGCATTTTTATTTAATTTAATTATATTTGTTAGACATGCCCTTTCAGGGCATGCCGAAGTCTGTTAGCGCTGCTTGAAAATTCTCTAAAAAATAAAGAATATGCCCAACCATTCATTGTTAGTCACACAAGCTTTTTGACGCCAAGCTTTTTCTCACATTCCGAAAAAAAAAAACAAAAAATTAGAAAACAAAACAAAAATCGAAAAATTGTGGCCGGCCGCAGACCCTAAGCTGCGTGACAAGAACACATAAAGCACAATCACAATTAAAGTGTCTATATAGCAGCGTGTTAATATCTGCAGCTCTCAATAAAACATTCAGATATATGCACATACATATATGTTATAAATGTCATATCAAATCAAATCATATAAATGTTAATATGTCAAATGGAGCAATTGTGCCTGAAATAAAATGATTTCGGCAACAGATGTATTGTGAAATTAGGCAGGTTGTATAAATATTTAACTAAGTATTCAGTGTTTGCATTAATTGAAGAACAGATCAGATAAATATACCTATATATATATATATATATATATATATATATATATATATATATATATGTTTATATATATAAATATACAAAGTCGTCAATAAGTTCATCAGCGGGAACAGTTGTGAAGCGCGATCAAATGAGATAAAAACATGTAAGGAAGCTCTAGCCGAGACCGCTTGACTAGGAGATACCCTGAACCCTTCGAATAGCCAATATTGGAAGCACGCTATGGTTATTTTACATACATTGTGCATTGTATATATTGCAAGCAACACATACACACTCATACGCACGCACGTGTATGCAATAATGAGCACGCGCTCTGCTAACTGTAAAGTAGCTACATTTCTCGAAAGTTACTATAGCCCAGTTTTTACTCCATTGCTTATAACCCGCCATAACGGCCGGAAAATAGCTAAATTGCGAACGGCCATTGACGTGCTGCTAATATCGATTACTTTAATCGATATCAAGAAAATTAAGAAAATTAAGAAGAAATTACGACTCGCAGTGTCTATTTCATAAACGCCTCAAATTCAGGACAGACTGATTTATTAAAGCTGATCAAGAGTATAGTTACTATATGCTACTCCTACCTCTGCTTGCTGCCAAGTAATACAATGAGCTACGCATGCTTTGAAAATGAACGTGATAGTTTCTAAATAATTTTTCTTGGAACACTTCAATCATATTCTGGGAATTAGATTCCATTCAATAATAATTTATAGAATCGATACATATCTCAATGCAGTCAATGAAAAGTGTTACACACAAATTTTGTACGCTCAAGTGGAACGTGCTAATTTTTAGTGCGGAAAATTAATAGCTTTCTTTATATTTGGGCATGCTGGAGTGCCGTGTACTTAATGATCTGCATTAACTTTAAATATAATTGATACCATTGAAAATAAATTTCGTTTTTTTTGTACACCAAAGTTTGTGTCACTTTCAGTCTTCGAGTTATGTTAAGGCGAAGTCAAATGCCAATCGATATTTATCGATACTTAATCATTTTAATCAGGAATCAGTTTAACGAATTCATAATTCGGGACGAAGAGCCAGGCGATCATTGCTAGCTGAACTTAGCTCTTTTACATATGTATCGCATCTCTGATATAATGTGACGTAAGACTGTAAAGTTAACAGCACAGTCTGCAGCAGAGTGACTGTTATTGCACTGTTTAAAGAAAAATGTTGGTCAATCGCGCTGTGTTACAGATGAATGCGGCTCGGAGTTAATATGTTGTGAAGTTAATATACGAGTTGTCAATACGCTCATCCAAGTTGTTATGCCTGTCATATGGTTGTCACTTGAATTCAGGAAGAGACTAGGCAAAGAGCTCGTGCTTGTGAAGATGCGGCAGCTCTCCGGGAATTCGTGGTTAGATGCGTCTATAAATTATAAAATTTGTATAGAAATTGGTAATTCCGACGACGTATACTTAATATTTCTAACGGGCTCTGGGTACGCCTACTTCTATTTATTAACTTCCACTCAAATTTCATAATATTGTCTTTGCGCCTAAGTAACGCACTCATTTAGAATCTCAAAATGGAGTAGTCTCCACGTCGTTCACTGACTATGGTAATGATCCTGACTGAAAAGCCCAGGTAGTCATTTTACTCTCTCACTCAACAACGTCTATCTCTGCTCCTGTCTCCCTCTCACATCACACATTACACGCTGTAACCCATAACAGCATGTAGAAACATGTAGCCAAGACGCAAACCCACACGGATACTAAATGTCTCTGCAAGCTTTCAGACTCATACTAATACTGAATCAGTAGAAAGTAAAATTGAGCAAACAGTTGCTATTAGTTATTCTACAGTACACAAATGTAAACGTAGATGGGTAGGATGCACAACAATTATTATTTCCTACATTATTTCTTATACAATTCATAATTATGTAATTAAATGTTGCATTCATTAATTGAGCTTTCATATAAATAACGGAATTTTAAAAATTTGCATACTATTTACATACATATATGGCGAGTATCATTTGTTAGCTGAAGCGAAAAATTGAAATAAAATTTTAGCCAAGACACTCGCCAAAAAGCTCTGTCACTGATATTTAGTCAAGCCCCAAAAGTAGGCAACACAAATTTTTCGTTTACCACATGCACTAAATAGGCGCGAAAAAAACTTGTTTGAAATTAGAATAAAAATACAATACAATACAATTACAATTAAATATTTAAAATATATTAAATAAAATTGTATTATAATAAAATAGTGGAAGTTCTCATGCATTAATATAATTAATGCTCTAATTTTGCCTAAAAGTTAAACCCACTTGAGCCAAGACATGTGCGCTTAGTGCAGCTGTTCGTTAATAGCAGAGTTTACTGTACGCCTATGCATTTATATTTTGAAACTGGGCAACTCAAGCTACTGAAAGAACCTATTCCAAGGTAACTGATATGCATGCATCGGATGACGTATGCCACATGTCGCGGAACTGATAAAAGTTGTGCATCTTTTGCTAAATGTATTTACCTTTTTTTATGATCTGTTGTTATTTGAGTATGCAATAATTTGTTTCACTGTATGAATAATGGTAATAAATTTTGTCACGCGTCTTTGGCTATCAAATAATTTCTTGACATTTTTATAGGGTCTATCTAATATTTATTTTAAATATTTTTAAAGTTGACATTTAGTCAGCAGAAGGCAGAGCTGACATCGTAAATTATTTATGAACTGTACCTTGTGTCTTTCGGAAGTTATGCGAGCTAAAGCTCTTTATAAATGATCAATGAATTTTGTAATAGTTATGAAATCGGCTTAAATCAATATGAAGTGAGCTCGATAGTTGTCTAATCAATCTATAGTTTTCGGAAGCTGTAAAGCTTTTTTTGAAATAATCGATAACTTTTATAGATCTCCAGAAATCAATTTATATTAATATAAGGCTCATGTTGTGTAGGTTTTCATTCTCGGAACTTTCAAAAGCCAAAGCTTTATCAAATTATCTATAGCTTTTGTAATTCGATAATACTAAATACTTACATACAAACATAAAGCTCGAGTTATTTAGGCGTTAATTATCGGAACTTGTAAAGCTTTTTAATACAATCGATCATTACTGTAGCAAATCGATTTTAATCGATTTCGTTTAATCGATTTATATCAATATAAGACGTCACAGAACATTCAAGAGACAAAGCTTTTTTAAACTATCGATATATTTGTAAATTGATTAATATCAATCGAGTTAATAATCTGAACTTTTGAGAGCAAAACTTTCGGTGAAGTTATCGATAGCTTTTGTAGTTTTCATAACACCGACTTATATAATTTTTCAAAATAGTTAAGATATGAGAGTGTTTACTAGTCACTCAACTCCCATATAGCTCATATATCTCGTGGAATTCTATTCACATGTATTTTCAGGGTATCTACTCCTCGACACCGTTTTAATTTTTGTAACTACAAAAGCAATTTATACAAATTTTGTAAACAGTAAAACTATTTGTAGTGTCGCAAAGTATGAATGAATCCGAAGTCATAATTATAGCTGAACTAACTAACTTAACAGTTGTACTAAAAGCAAATGCCTTTAGCTAATTAACTAATCCAATATTTAACTGTTTGCCTCTCGTTTCCAGAACTCAACGCCGACGCCTGCCTGAAGCGCTTGGACCGCTCGCACTGAGGGTAAGTTCACATGCATCTTTGGTTGTCTTGATTCCAGCACAGTGTGGCGTATGCGTAATATGCCATAATAAGTTTGTATTACATACGTGAACAATTGCGTGAATTTGAAAATGCGTCACGACCAAAAGTCAAAAAAATTGAATTGAGAAAAGAGGCAAAATCCAAAAGTGTTAAATGTTCTCTCTCTCTCTCTCTCTCTCTCTCTCTCTATCTGTCTGTCTCTGTTCGACTCGTTTTCTGTTTGTCATGTAAACAATTCGGATTCCCCACGGCTGGGCAGCAGTTGGCAGCTCGATAGATCTCCGTGTAGTTCCAAAAATAAAAGCTGTCTTCATTCGGCCAAAGATGGGCTCGACTAGGCGACTCGAGTGCTGTTTTCTTTGTTCGAGTTTAATTCGGTTTTTGGCAACGTCATATGCTGCGGCTCAGCAACATGTACTTCCCAAGACCCCGTTCCTAATGCCATTGGCAAACAATATATATATATAAAATATATATATATATATATATGATGACGAACGGACATTAGATGAAGCTGCCCGGACCATGAATACCCATTATGCGAGCCATAGATCATGAGATCTGGTTAACATAATGAGTACCTCGTATAGCTCACATAATGGGTATTATGGGATATTCACATCATGTTTCTCTAGTCTCACTTTAAACTTTGTACTCTAAGTACACTTTTCGACTTCGACTGTGATTCATGACGTCTGATTCACTAGTTGTTGGCTTAAGTCAGTTCAGTTTTAATATAATGTAGACTTATATCTACTATACTATATAATTGCCATTACGATTTGTCATGCTAAATTAAATAAATCTGAAAATAATTAATTGAAACTTTAACAAATAATTATTATTATTTTATTGTTACAAAGGATTAATTCTAAATAACATTTTATTTAAAGCCATATCAGGAAACGTCTTCAGGAAGTTAACAAATAATAAACTAGACAAATAAAATAAATATATAAAAATAAAAAAATTAGGTGAAAACAAATAAAATAAAATATAGTCTCTAAATAAAAAGAATAAATTTAATTAAATAATGAAATAACATGAATAAACTCAATAAATGAAAGGTGAGCTAGTGTGAAAACTAAGACTAAAAATAAGAAAACTAAATAAAATAAAATAAATCATTGAAATAAAATTAAAAATTAAGTTAAAAAAATAAATAATATAATATAAAGGGACATCTAGGGGGAAGACTAAATAAATAAAATAAAGCAAATTAAAATTAAAATAAAATAATTAAAAAAAATAAAATAAAATTATAAAATTAAATTAAATAAAAAAATAATGTATATAAATAAACTAAATTATGAAAAACAAAATAAATAAATGAAAAAATTAATAAATAAAATTGAAAATTAAATTAAATAAATAGAATTAAATAAATAAACTAAATAAAAATAAAAATAAATTAATAAACTAAATAATATAAATAAATAAATTCAATAAATAAATTTACAACATTGAATTAAATAAAATTTAGCCAAGTCTATGACTAAGTCTCGCATAGATGGCTTAGTAACCCGATTCATATACAAACCCGAGTTAAAGCCATTTCAGCTGAACAATTTTTCTAGGCCACTTAACTTTTCTGAGCAAATCTAATGCTAATGAACGATCCGTCTATGCATACCAAGTCGAGGGTATATCAACTAAACACGTAAGCAAATATTGAGCTTTGAGTTTGTCGGTTGTTCGGTCGGTAATTCACCTGCTGGTCACCTGTCGACCGACAGCTGTCAGCTGCCAGCCAGCAGCAGCGTTCGCCGCTGAGCTTGTCTGTGGTCAGTTCGTCGCGCCGGGCGAGTCAACTGAGCATGAGCTGAACGCTTTTGGGGTATTTCCACCTCCCGGCAAATTTAATTGGCGTTTGTTTTTTATTCAGCTTTTATTTTCGTGCCATGATTTGGGAAACTGATACAGCGACTGCTGTGAGTATCCGCCAGCTGCTTAGATTTGGGGCCGTTGCTGCCGCTGATGCCAAAAGCCAAATGAGCGTTTAGCGAAAACTTTCCTTACCTCCTGCACGGCGCCACACCCAGCGCCCCCACAGGTAGCTGCTGGCTCTCAAGTATTGTCAATGAATCGTCATCGCTCGGCTAGCATCCGCCATGGAGCAGCAGAGACACACACAGAGACAATTGCTTACTCGTGTAGGTCTCGCATGTCAACCCGTTTATTCCGGCACACAGTCGTTGACACACTGTCGAGTACCTGTTGATAACAACTCTAATTATGATAACAACTCTCAACTCTCCCATTAAAAATATATATGCAATACTCGCTCAGAGAATTGGACTTAGAGTTTTGTTTATAAATATTTTTTATTTAGAGAACCCAAGGCTAAATGCATATATAAAAGATATTACTAGTTCCGGGTGGGTCGTGACTAACTGGGAAAATTGTTTCTGCTGGCAACTGAGCTGCAGTGGATCTACTCAAAAGTTCAGGGTATATTCTAGTCGAGCAGGCTCCCCCAGATTTTACTTACTCTACAGGTAGTAAGATCTATAAATCAGATATCAATCAAATCAAATCAAAAATAAATTAAAATGTTTTTTGAATCGTGAGCGAATATTATGCTGTCGATTGCGGTCGCTTTGTTTACGAAATTTGTATACTGCGAGAGATAATGATCAGTGAGTAAATCGAGGAGATTATTCATTGGAATTGAAAATAAACTTATAAAATATGTAATGGATTCATTTTAATTTTCATATGATCTTATTATAAAGGAAATATTTTATATGGAATCATTTTCATTTCAGTGAAAAATCAATAAATATAATAATAAAATTAATATTGTTTTTTTGAGGCTGGTTATGCACCGTCAGTCATGTCGTCACTGTGGCTGATGTGTCGGATTGGCTTCATGCTTACCGACTAAAAATTCTCTGCTTGGTTCCGGGGCTTTGTTATTCTTTGTGGAGATAGCTGCAATCTTAAGCTCCTCTCCAGAGCATAGCGGGGCTGAGCAGTGACGAACTACAGGAAATAGTATCCGCACAATATGATCCATCGTTTCGTCCACGATTGGTGCTGCTCCGTAGTTCCTCGGCTTCTTCATGACAATTTTGTAGCCCAACCCCCAAGCCGCCAAGGATTCCCGTGGACATCTTTGCAGAGCTCTTTCCACTTGTCGTGCTTACTTCGTGTGATAGCAACCGATAGCTGCTTCCTCGAATTCTTAGCTGCTAACGTTCCTGCCGTGTAGTTTCCAGAGCGTCCTGCGATTTCGATTTTGTGGTTCTTCTCCGGGTCAAGTCGGCTCATATCCCATCTATGGGAAGTCTTTATAGGGACGTTTGTCTACCCTTATTTTGGAAACTGTATGAGATGTACTCATGGTCACTGCCAGTAAAGTCGTCAAGCATTTTCCAGTCCTTGATCCGATTTACGCTTTGTTCGGATCCAAGGGTTATATCTGGAATTGTACCTTCACAACCAGGCCTATTGAAGGTAGCTCTGGTTCCTTGATTTAACACCACTAGTCTGCTTCGAGCGGCCAGGTGCATAATTTTCCGTCCTCTGGAGTTGGTTGACGGCATCCCCCAGTCTACAACCCCTGCGTTGAAGTCTCCTGCCACTATGAAGGGTTGCAGTCGATCAACGATCAACGAGCATATCCTTGATCGTGTCTAGGTATCTTCTCCGGATGCTTTGGCACATTCTCTAAGATGAGAGCTAAGGCTCTAGCGAACCCTATTATTATATTGCCTGTGTTAAGCTAAGTCTCTGCTAGCCGGCTTTCGAGAATTACGAAAGCTCTAACTTGCTCTCGGCTATTCGGAGCCGTAACTCTTATGTGCTGGGTTTGCAAAGACTTTACTCACTGCCTCTCCGACTTCTGCCTCTGCTGTGAGGGAGTTCAGATCTAGGATCTCGATTGTCGTAGTAGGCCTTAGGTCCGCTACCGTGGCTGTTTCCTTGAAGGTAGCCCTAAGTTTTTCCACAAGCTCCGGTTGGAGTTTTTCTCCCTTATTGAGTTCTAGTATTTGTATTTTCTAGTATTTGAAATACGATATGCAAATATGGGGCGAAGGGGGCGTGACATCCAAAATCCAAAAACTAAAGAATCTCTGTATTCCCTACACCTATCTGCACATTAAATTTGAAGTCTCTAGCTTTAACGGTACACATAAATCGAAGTGAATTTATCGTTATTTATCGATAATTCTGAAACGGGATGAGTTATGGGAAAAAAATATAAATTTAACAACGATAAAATAAATAAAAAAAAACAACAACAAAGTTAAGCAAAAGCTTTAATTCACTCCAAAAGCTGGGCCTAGAGTTCTTCCTATTTTCGAAGTTTTTTTTTGGCTGGGCTTATCTCACAATTTGGCCATTTGGGAGTTACGCAGATAGAGCACATTCTGTACTCAAAGGGCAATGCTACACATATGGGATATATATATAGAGGCAACCAAGTAGACTGAAATGGAATCAACTCCATGTCTGATCAGCTGAAGTGCGCTTTGGCAATATTGGCTTGAGAAACCAGGAGAATAAGTGATAATATGTAATATAAGTTAAGACCGATATATATCTAAGTGTATTTGTATTTATTTATTTATTTATTTATTTATTTATTTATTTATTTATTTATTTATGTATTTAAACAGTCACTGTGCAAATGTTTGGCATGTTGTCGTACGTCAAGTGGCAGCAGATGAAATTTCATTATCTTGCGCGCTTCCGTTGCGAGTGCAAGCGCAAGTGCTCAATCAATAAGTGAAATAAATATATTTTCTATTGCCGTCGAGACATAATTGCAATTATGAGTAATCGAGATTGTTTATTCACACAGAATTCCCTCGGTTTTATGAGAAAGCCTATAGACCTATTACAGTTCAATTTATGAATGAGTGTACATTCGCCCTCACTATTCATTCACTAGATTCACTGCGGATGCGGATATGGACGGATGCGGATGCGAATGTCATTTGTATAGAAAGTCAACACAGTCGTAATAAGCTTCGAGCGTCATCGGGCGACCCCTTGATGGACATTGCCACGATTACGATTTATATATAAAACTAGAGAGCGAGATAGACTGTTGTATTTGTGGTCTATTCACTTCGCCAAGTGAGAAAATTAGCATCCACATTTTCTGCCTCGTCATGGACACGTTGACGGGTTGAGTGGGGCAGGTGTGTAGGTGTGTAGACAGCAGCAAATACTTGTGCAAATAACATAATAACGAGCTCGTCATATCCGCTAAATAAAAAGAAGAAAGTTCTGAAGTCAGCCAACATTTTGACTAGGCCCAATTTAAATATATATATATATTTAAATTATATATATATATATATATATATATATATATATATATATATATATATATATATATATATATATATTGGTAACAACAGCCCTGTGTATGTGCCTCGAATATATTGTTAACATGGCCAAATGTTGTTTCTTTTATAGGTAAATATTTAAACGGTTCAAAGAGATGCAAAATTATTTATAAGAAGAACTTATGAATTTACGTAGATTTTTAATCAATAATATATAGGTAAATAATATATTAGTTCTTAACTGTATTTATAATAAATAATATAAAGAACTGCAACAATTTAAGATCTATGCAGCTTCATAAAAATTTGTTTGAAATAAATTATGATTATCTAAAAAAAAAAAGAAAATTTGTCAATAAGTAAAATAAATAAAAGTAAATATAAAAACAATAATATAAATAAAAAGAAATAAAAATATAGAAATAAATTTGTAAAAACAAAGTAAATAAATAAGATGAAGAAATAAAATAAATAAATAAAATACAAAAATTTTTAAATAAATAAATTAAAACAAAGAAATAAAATACAAATAAATTAATTTCAATTAATGTAAAACAAACAAAATTATTAATAAAATAAACAATTGCAATTTCCTCAATAGCTCTTTAGGACATTGCTCAAAGTTCACAGAGGCTAGAGCTTTTGTGGTGATGTAAATGTGTGCAATTAATTAATTAATAAACAATTCCAATTGGGAACACCTCACTCATATGAATACGCTCTGAGCAGTGATTAAGCTAATGAGTATAAAATTCTAATTATACATAATAATATAAAGTGTCATAGCAAAGGTTTCAGAGCAACCCTCTCTGAAGTGTAAACATACATTGAATATTTAGTAATAATATTTTATATAAACATTTTTTCGTACATATAATTTAATATTATATTATATTATAATATTATATTATATATTATATAAAACACCTATATATATTATTTATGATTTTACAAGCTTCGTTATTTGTGTAGTATTTCAACTATTAATATAATTTAAAATTAAAATTTCTATTTATTTATTTAAATTTATTAAAAATAATTAAAAATATAAATTGTAATTGTAAAAAAAAATTGTAATTTAAAAAAAAAGTAAGTTGTCTATATTATATTATAATATATAATTTAATATTATAAAAATAATAATTTATAATTTTTATATCAATTAAATATATTATATAAAAAAAAATTATATGTATATGTATATATATATATATATGTATATTATATCAGATATGCATATAGATATGCATAGATATATATGTATATATATATTTATGTATTTATGCACTTCACAAATGCCACAATATAAAACCATTTGTAGGGCTATCTTTGCATATATATATTTACTATATACATATTATGTATGTATCTTGGGGCAGTTAATGATGTCGGTAGAGCAATAGTTGCTACTTCGGCTGTGCGTATGAGTAATATGAAGTTGCAGTTCATAGAAGAGTCGATTTAAGTGAAATAGAATTGAGTCAGGTCGGAAGCGAGCTCTTATATTGCTCTTCTGCCACTCTCTCTCTCTCTCTCTCTCTCTCTCTCTCTCTCTCTCTGTCTGTCTCCCTCTCTCTCTTTCTTCCTTTCGCTCTCTCTGTTTTTGCAGTTTTCATTTCATTGCTTGTTCTTCTTCTCGCATTGTTTATTATACCCACTTTACATATCTCATTACTTACGGCCAATTTGCCGTTTGTTGTTCAGTTCGCACGCACCGTAAGAACGCGCACATCGGAAATGCCTTAGCAGCAGCAGCAGCAGTCGTTGGCAATGCACATGAAGCCAATAGCAAATCGTCTTTGCCATGCTAACAACGAGTGTACTCAAAATAAAATAAAACAACAAATTCCATAAATGTTTAAAACCAAAATTAAAATTTTAATAACTCGATTACCGTATACATATATCAATATATATGTATAGCGTGTGCATATGTGTGTGTGTATTATAATACAAGACTAACTATACATGTGCATTAAATACTACTTCAATCTTGAAAACTGTAGATTAGTAGAATAAGTTTCTATATCTACTATATACACCATACGACTCTATATAATAAAAAAAACCGGGCAGAAGATAAATCTTTTGCAATTATAGCTGTAAATTCTATATATATATATAGAATCTTACAGTACCATATAGAAACTTAATCTACTAATAGAGCGAGCGAGCGAGTGAGAGCGAGAGAGAGAGGGAGATGTAGAGTATGTGTGCGTGGAACGTGTGCTGAGAGGTCCAGCATAGAGACATGGCAAAAAAAAAGTTAGACAAACGCATTAAACGGAAGTGCGGAAGTGCAGCTAAATGGCTGCAGTGGTATGCCAACAACAACAACAACAACAACAACAATAACAGCAAGAAGAAGGAGGCAGCAAAAACAAAAAATAAAAAATAAAAAATATTGTGACTTCCGTTTTTGGGCATGAAATTGTGCGCATAAATTAAAACGTTCTCAAAGAATAAGAAAGGAACTAAGCACAAACAACAAGAATAAGAATAATAAGAATTAGCAATAATGAACTTAAACAACAACATTAGCAAATGCTCGTTGAGTCACGCTGCTGGCGTCTACGTCGACAGCGGATCGCTTAAGATTGAACTGAGTTTAGCTGTCGCGTGCCATAAATAGATCTAGCGCTGCTGCAGCGGGCGGGCAGAGGAGGAGATGGGCAACAAAGTCGTAGTTAGGCACACTGCATTCGAAACACATGCTTATGCCGCTCTCTCTATATCTCGCTCTCTCTCTCTCTCTGCTAGGCCACAGTCTATGTGTGTGAGTGTAAGCGTGGACTGACTGGAAACAATCGTAAAACGCGTCGCGTAGTCTGCGACGACTCGGCTTGCTTTCTTACTCTCATTCACATTTACATTCGCACTTGCTTTTGCACACTCACAATTGCCAACTCTCACACGTACGTACACACACACACACATACACACACACCCAGATGCTCACTCCCTCTCGCTCTGGCTCTTTTGGCGCGCTGCGCCTATGTGCGGGTGAGTGTGTGTGCCCACACACGAGCCACGGCCTCTCGGCAAACTTCGTCGTGATTTAAGCTGGTCGCATGTCTGCGCGCGCGCTCGTCTGTGTATGCTGTGTGTGTGTGTGTGTGTGTGTGTAAGCGTAGTCGCTGTGCTTACATATGATTGGCTGATAATTAACTCCCGAAATTGTCGTCATCAGCTATCGCCGTCCGTTTGCCGTCCCATGGGGCCCCTATTGTTGCCCAAGATGCTTGTGCTCGTGCGGCAGAGCTTCGCGCGTTCGGGCTTTCGCACGTTATTTATATGCTGCGCGCGCGAACAAAAATTAAATAAGTAAGAGATCTTGAAGAGTTAACTTGTGCCGGGACCGTTCAATCCATCGGCAATTGTAACTGCAAACGCTCAATCTGACAGTGCCGCAGAATTAGCCAAACAGAACTGAGCTTTTTTTTTTTTGTGTTTGCTTTTACATCTCCAAACGCACGCGAATTCCACAATAAACACAGTGCGCGTGCCCAAACCAATAACAACAATAACCATGACTACAACAAAGCTAAGCAAGTGTGGCGGCTTTGTCACGCGCCGTAACAATCAAATGTTGGCCAGAACTGAGCAGAGCTCGCTGCAGTCCGTTCGACCAGAGTCCTTGAGCAATCGCTTACAGGCGCCAATCGAACAGGCGACGCCAACTTCAATAACAACAATAACAGCAACAAGTGCAACATTTGTCTGCCCACGTCTATGCGCCCAACATTCGTACAGTCTCCTAAGTAAGTTCGTGTACCATTCCTCTAGCTGCTGTTGCATCCATTGCTGCGAGTGCATCCCAATGATTCACTCCGCCAACTTTTAATCTCACTTATATTCAATTCGCATAGTGTGTGCGTGTGTGTGTGTGTGTGTGTGTGTGTGTGTGTGTGTTTGCTTATGATATTACAGTTAGTGCTTGTATACACAGCCATGCATACGTCCATACGTCACGTTGACGTGGTTTTTGTGAAGCGAAGTGCTCATCGCCTCCTGGCCAGATATGTGTACGAATTATATACCACATTCGTATACATATTCTGGACATATAAATGTTGAAATTCCTTTCTTACGAACTAAAAAAAAGTCAGTTCATAGAATATAAAAAATGAAATAAATTCATATATATATATATGTATATATATATATATATATATATATATATATATTGTGTGTGTGTGTGTGTGTGTATTTAAAATGCATTTTATATATTATATATTAATGTCCAAAACAATTCTATTAAAAGAATTATTTTTTAAATAATCAGAAAATAAAATATTACAAAAAGGTTAATATAAATAAATACAATATATTAATATTTAATATAAGAAGAAAAAAATATTTAATGTATGTATGTATATTATAATAAAAAAAAAATACATTTAATATGTTAAGAATTTGTTAATATATATTACTTATTATTCTTATAATTTGTGTAATATATATTAATTTTATTTAATATATTAAATTTAAAATTTTTTTTCTTATCAAAAATATATTGATAATATATATAATTTGTAATTGATATATTGATATTATTCAATATATAATTATAATTTATTTAATATATATTGAATACATATAATATTTACATTTTATTTTCTATTTTTTATATATTTTATATTTTATATAGATTTGAATATTATAATATAGATTCAGGATATTTATTTTTTTAATGCATATCAAATAAATAGAGTTTCTAATCAAACATAAAATATATTATTGTATATAAATTTTAAGATTATATATTAAAATATTTATATATACAAAAAAAATATATATGTATATATTGGAATATTTGAAGGTCTGAATTAGTTCTTAGCCTTAATTATTTCGTATTCCACTTTCAATTGTGATTTTAAATGTTTTCTTGAATTTGCTTGCAGATTGTGGCAGCTACTTTGGAGTGCTGCTGCTGCTGATACTGAGCGCCAGCTATTTGCCGAGCGGCAGTGCTTTGCCACGTCGCGCGTTTGGTCGCCACCTGATACTGCCACACCGCCATCACGTTCACCTGAGATCAGCGGGGCAGGAGCACCAGACACACGGCCTGGTCTACGCGAAAAAGCTGAACTGCACCATGAATACGGCGAACTACAATGCGACCACTCTGAGGCATGCCCTCCACGTGGTCATCGCCACGCGGGAGTCCACCATTGACCTGTTGACCGCCTTTGTGAGTAGCTGCTGCAGTCGGATGTCCTGTGAGATTGCCTTGCTAACTGGCCCACATTGGCTCGTCTGTTTTGGTTTCGTTTTTCAGCTCAACATGACCGAGGAGAAGCTGGCGAAGCGGTATCGCTTGCACAACTTGAGCCTGGACTATCCACTCCGGAATGCGGTGAACAACAGCCACTACAATGGCGAGAGCATCAAGTCATTGGAGGAAGATGTCCAGGACATCTACTATTCTCTGGTCAAGATTCGCAAGGTCCTGATCGATGTAAACGTGAACCTCTCTTCCAGTTCGCGCAACGATTACTTCCAGTTCATTGTGGAGAAGGCGGAGCACAACATTTCCAACGTTCTGGAGTTCCTCAGCTGCACCAATGTGGGCAACGACCACATGCCCGATCCCTTCAACCAACATCCCTGTCCCCCGTACGGCATCGTCAGCGAGTTCGTTAAGCTACTCCATGTGCTTGAGAAGCGGTATGGCGTCATGCTGAGGCAGCAGGAGGCGGTGGAGGCAGCGCAAGAGTACCGACTGCCCGGCTAGACAACACTGTCACGTGCCACGTACCGGGCGCCACGCGCCACGCGCCACGCTCCACATGCCATAAGCTACATGCCACATGCCACCAGCCAACAGGTGCACGCAACTGTACAACTCAATGCCAAAAAGAAGAGAAAGAAGAAAAATCAAAACTAACTTAAAATAAGCAGCGGATCAGCGATCTATATGCTGAAGATCGCATATATATATATATATGTGAATGCCATCTATTTTTACTAATAGCGTGTAATAGCTAATATATATAAATCCCCTATTTATTATTATTTAATTTAATTTAATTTACGAAATCGAAAATTCAC
Source organism: Drosophila fulvimacula (assembly GCA_035045555.1). Taxonomy (NCBI): domain Eukaryota; kingdom Metazoa; phylum Arthropoda; class Insecta; order Diptera; family Drosophilidae; genus Drosophila; species Drosophila fulvimacula. The sequence continues at coordinate 7,070,840 of JAWNOX010000053.1, read as the reverse complement.
CCATATTATTATTATTATTTACATATATTTATATATTTATATATTCATATCCTCGGCTATTTATTTACCTATTTTTGTTGCCGTTCAATTCATTTTTTACTCTTTTCCTTTTATGCGTTGTAAGCCCCAGAAGTATTATCAACTAATAAATTTGCGATGTAAAGAAAAAGAAAAACAAACTCAAGTTGTGGCTGAAAATGGGAAGGGGGACATCGAGGGAAACTCAAAGATCTTTGAGTTAATAACTTAAAAGGAAAAAGACTATAATAATAATTAAAGAAAAAAATATATAATAAAAAAATATATATATATATATATATATATATATAAATATATATTATAGATATATCTAGCTGAGTGGGAAAAAGTTTCTAGGAAATATTTGATATATTTACAATCATGATGAAATTAAGTCAAAGAATTTATAAACATGTAATAATTAAAGAAGATATATATATTAATATAATCCAGCATCGTTAACAATATTATAACTGCGAAAAGAAAAATCAAATGGGATTAGAGAAAAATATTTTACACAAATTTTATTGTCGATAGATATATATAATAAATATTAATAATAATAATAATAATAATAATAATAAAATAAATTATATATGTATCATATTTATATATACATATTATATATTTTTTGTTATTATTATTACTGTTAATAATACTTTACAAATAGTTAAATATAGAGGAAAATATTTTATATATTTTCCCAGAAATACATTTTATAAAAATCAACATAAATATTTATATGATAATAATAATGATCATAATAAAATTTAAAAAAATAAATAAATATAATATATAAATAAATATATGATATAGGATATAAGTATAATTTTCAATAATAAAAGAAATAAATATATATATATATATATTTATTTATTTATATATACATTTTTTTTTCTTTTATTATTGAAAATTATACTTATATACTATAACATAGTATTGACATATATATATATATATATATATATATATATATATATATATATATATATATATGCAAAATCTAAAAAATCGCCAACTTTCTCTTCATCGTATGATATTCGTTTGGCATTTCCGTTAGCGGCATCTTGCCGATGCCTAATTGTTGCTTTTGTTTGTTAGGTTTTCGCTTGTTTACAAAGGAGTTGGAGCAAGGGGAGAGCGCACTGGATGCGAATCGCTATTTCCGCCTAGTATATATCAAATTTGTTTTCGTGCTTGGCATTGGCGTACTGTATCTTAGTGCAAATTTTTGCAGCCAATACAGCCAATAGTTGTATATACTAAGTGAATAGATACATAGATTCCTGAATAGGATGATGATGCTGAGGCATCTGTTCAACTGTTGGAAAAAATATTTTCATTTTCTTATTATTTATTTAATTGTTATTAATTTATTTTTCAGATTTAGTTTTTATTTATTTTGTATTAATTTATTTTTATTTTTCGGTTGATCTATAACATTTATAATTTCTCTTAGCCTTCAATTTATTTTCTGCTTTTTCATTCAGATTATAAATATTTCTTTCCCCAATGAAATTCTTTAAAATGTAAAATTTTAAACATAAAAAAAAATTGAGGCATATTTGAAGACAATTTCATTAAGTTGGCAAATCAAAAAGAAAAATTATTCCAAACATGGGCAGGTGTATCTGTGCATGTATATCTATAAAAGTAATATAGCACAGAGTATCTGCTAGTCGTTTACGCTCCATTGCAGACATTTGCCGGCATTTGCTTTAGTTGCCTTGACCCACCCACAAAGCGCTAGCAATGTGTAACAGATCGCGAGCACGTTCCACTGATAGACACACACACACACACACACACACACACACACACGCCTGCACTTATATGCAGAGTCACAGTTATTCAGGCAAGTGTGTGAAAACCCCCAAAAACTGTGTTGGCAGGTGAGTCAGTGATCCATTAAAAAGTTAATACGAATGTGGGAACTGAAGAACGAGTGCGAATGCGAGTACGAGTATGCCCCACAGTGAGAGAGAGAGAGAGAGAGAGAGGGAGAGAGAGGGAGAGTGAGATAGAAATATTGAGTTGTATTAGCGCCGGCGCCATTGGCGCAGACTGTCTTTGATTTACCGTTGTGCTGGTTACACTTCGCTGGCTTCGCACAGGGCTGGCCTGGACTTTATTGGACTCTGGACTGCGAGCATCCTGTATCGGTAATCGGATCGATGTGCGGTTGGACTTTGCGCGTGGCATTGGCAATACGGACACGAACACTTGGCAGCGTCGATGATGACGACGTCACCGTTGCCCAAGCCCCTCGTTCGCACGCAAACACTGACAGTGAGTCTCTAAGCTAATTAGAGCTAACTGTTTACTCAAGCGCGTGCCCATTGAGTCAGCAACGGCGGCAGCAGCGACGTCGTCTCGAACTAGTGCTGGCAGCAGCGTTTTATGAATGAATTCAACGAGTCGCGACACCCGCATTAGCAGCGACAGCGACGCCGGCCGCAGCAGCGACTGCGACAGCGACAGCAGCGAAGCAACAGGTGAGCACAAAGTGTGAGCGAATTCAAGCATAAAGCAGGTTCTTTGCGCTCTTCCACTCACACTCACACCACTAATCATGGTCGCTCTCTCGGCACTCTCTGAGCGCACTGTCTGCGCTGCCATTGGTCCCTTCTCTGCCGTTCGCATAACAATTGAGCACAACATGTGGGCCAATCAGCGAAGCGACTCGCACCAACACAGCTAAGCACGTTCACACAGACACGCATACTTAGAGACACAGCCGAATGTGGAGAGGTCAGTGCATAAGCGCTAGTGCCCTTTCGCTTTCGCTCGCCCTTTCTCTCTGCTTCCCTCTCACACAGTTGGTGTGCCAGCCCCAAATACAAGCGCTCAGCTTGCGTGGGATCTGAGTCAAGTTTAATAATTGGAATTCATATGGGAATTTTAACATTAGTTGATATTTTTATCGCTTATCCGAGTGTAATAGATTTTCCAGTTTTCGCACCGCTGCAACGCACCGCGCCCAACTCTCCGCTCTACCTTTCGAATTCCCAGTTTGATTTTTGGAATTTGTTGGAATTACCCAAACAACTCTGTACAGATATCTATACCTATTTCCCATCTATAGTTAGTGTGTGTATCAAATTATGAAAACTTGATTTGCGTTAATTGAGCTCAGTTGATTTATAATTGATACGAAATTAAGTATATATGTATTTAGGTCTATATACATTTAATATTAAATATATAAATTAAATACGCAAAAACAATTTTTTTTAATATGTAATATAAATTTTAAAATTCCCAGAATAATTTTTAACAAATATGTTAAATATCATTTAAAAATGTATAAATGTTTTTCAAAATTATATAAAAAAAGAATATTTCCAAAATATAATAATTTAAAAAAATATACATATTTTATAAATATATATAGTATATTTTAAAGTTACTAAATTCTTAAAAATTATTAATATTATTTTATAGTGATTTTATTTTATATACTATTTTTATTATTTGATTTACATATAACCTGTTTTTTCATAAATATTTGGCCAGAAATATTATATAAAATAATGCCACATTTTTTCAAAATGTTTATCAAAATAAAAAAAATTCCAGATATTTATTTTACTGACAAAATTGTTTATCCTGAAATCGAGCTATTTAATCCTTACAGTCCGATTGATCTGCTCTGCAATGATGCTGCCAATTCATTCAAGTAATCATTTGAAATGTGGCCAGAGCCAATGCCAATTGCAACGCTAATTTGACAAAACAAACGGGCCAAGTGAGCAAACAATCGAATTAACTAACCAACCGTTGCAGTCCATTGCCGCCTGTACAGTAGGACACCTGAGACATGGCCTCAATGTGAGAATTGGCAGTAAAAATCATGATAAAGTGAAACGATTTTACGCATAATCAAAACAGCACTAGCCTCTAAAAACTCACACCTCGGCACACAAGTTGCACACCCACAAAACAAGACATGGATAGAGAGAGAGAGAGAGAGAGAGAGAGGAAGGGAGATGGACACGGGCTCAGGGGTTGTGTTCGGGTTCGGTTTTGGTTACGGTTGCCGATTTGGCCAGGTCTCTGTGTGGGACAGGAGCTAAGCGGCGTGTAATGATTATACCCTAACATCAAGCCAGCATCGGGCATATATGGTGTGTGTCAAGTGCAACAGGTAAGGTAAGAAAATGCTGAAAAAGTTCTACTTGAAATGCAGATAATATTAAAACAAGTAAGGAAAATCTGTCGGTGGAAATACCCTGAACCCTAACGCCTATCGGCGGTTTTAAATGCACTTCAAAGTTTGTATATAATTTTAAATTAAATTAAAAAATTAAAAAAAAAACAAAAAAGATTAAGTAACTTGCATAAAAAAGTTTTGACGTCAGCTTAGAGAATCGAACCCTAGACTTTATGTCGGCGATCATCGCTTCTACCAACACAGCCGTTATAGTACAAAAGAGCGAAGTAGCGAATTCCTAAGTAAAGTTATTGAGTTACTGAGCTACTGCTACTGAGCTGCTGAACTTCTGCTGAAAATTCATCCGCAATTTGTCTTTGTTGTTGTTGTTATGAATTCTTAGAGTTTTCTAGATGCTTCTGCTGCTGTTGCCACGCGCGTGTGTACGTAAACGTTTGGTAAACGTTTCGTTTAATAACATAATGCATTTCATCTATTCATATGTATGTATGTACATATGTATATTATATTGACTTTATTTAAGTTATATCAATGTTACTCTTATTTTATATATATGTAAATATATACAGTATGTACATACATACATACATATGTATGTATGTATATTGGCAACGCACATACACACGCACACGCATACGCTCTGCTAACTGCGCAGTTTACTCAGCGACTGCGCTGCGCCAATATGTGCGTGTTATGGAAAATTAAATGTTTAATAACTTTTTTTGTAGATCGACTTTCTTAATCAAACTTGCGCAGCGTAATTATATCATTCATATGCGTGTATGTGCAAAAGCACAAGTCTGTAGTATTTGATAAAAGTGGTTTGAAAATTTGGGCGAAGGGGGCGTGGCATCCAACAAAAATCAAAATTGTATAAAAGTCCCATTAAGCTAAATACAAGATTTGGAGTCTCTAACTATCAGGATATAGAAGATATAATTTTAAAACTGAAAATCGATTTCGTTTTTAATCGATAAAAAAGAACGAGAAGAGTTATCGAATTTCTAAAACAAACTCGACGTGCGCGTGATATACACGAATCTATAAAAAAAGTTCAAGTCTCTAGCTATTATAGGTTCTGAGATCCACGCGTTCAAACATACGGACAGACGGACAGACGGACAGACGGACAGGGCTCAATCGACTCGGCTTGTCGTCCTGATCAAGAATATATATACTTTATGGGGTCTGCCACGCCTCCTTCTGCCTGTTACATACATTTGGGCTGCAACAAAACCATTATACCCTGATTACCCATTTTTAATGGGTTCAGGGTATAAAAATGTGTATAAATGTGAATAAATTAAAATAAAATAAATATAAAAGTATAATATATACAAATATAATATTATTATTTCATTTATTATTATTTATAAAATATCTAGTATATATTATAATATTTTATATATAAATTAAAAATAATATAAGTATTATGAAAGATATACTCTGAATTAATATTATTTTGATTTATCTTGAAATATTTTACTACGTCAACAATATTACGAAAATGTTAAAAAAAAATATATATAAATAAAGAAATATAATATTTTTTTACATATTTAAATATTTTACATTATTAAATATAAAGTTGTTTAATTTTATTAAATTAAATTCATATATTTATATGTCTATATTTTTATCTAATTAAATATATATATAATCATAAATATTTTTTTCTTCTTTAATGTTATATCATTAATTACAAATTTTTTATTTCACTTAAATGATATACATTTTTTTATCTTTCAAGCCTATATATAATATATTTGAAAATAGAAGAGTATTAAAAGTTATTTAAAAATAAGTATTTATATATATACTTGATAAATATAGATAACATTAAAAAAACATAAGTATTCAAAATAATTGAAAAATGAACATATATTTTATTGAAAAATTTAGATGAATATTATAATACATTTTAAGATTAAGAATTTAGAAATTGATTTATATCTACGTCTCTCATGCTTGGCAAACAAATTGATTTATTTACATTTCCAGGGTATTTAAAAGTCGATCAATTGGCAGCACTCAGCTGGCCATTCAGTGTGTGTGCGAGGTCGGCGAAGGTGTTCGGCCGCCTTTGGCGTTGTCTGCGGCAATTTAAGCGTATCCTTTCGATTTGATACGGCCGGTAAAAAAAATTACAGCATGACAGCGGATCCGGGGACCGCACAGAGAACAACTCAATTTTGTAGCAAAATATTTTGTTGTCCAGAACGAATCGCAACTAAAACACAAAACACAGTGTGAGCGAGGTCAGCACGGCAAAAGGGAATGCGAATGGGAGTGGGAATAGGAATGCGAATGGGAGTGGGAATGGGCATTGGGATGGGCATGGGCATGGGCATGGGCATGGGCATGGGACACGGACTATGTGTCGGCGGTGGCAGCAGCCGTTGGTCGGCTCGTCCTTTCGGCGAGGCGTCCTGCCGCGCCTGCGCACTCGGTGTATGCAGACAGCAGCAGCAGGAGCTCATCAATGCAATAATCGTGTTTGTTGTCCATGTAGATGAAGTTGTTTGGTGCGAATTGGTCAGATACAGCTACAGATACGAGATACAGATATACATAGGTCCCAAGGGATGGCCTGCAAAGGACGCTGTCTTATTGATGTGTGTGCGTGTCGAGTCCTGTGCCGTGTCGTTCGGTGTGGCGCGCGGCGAAAATCAAGGCGAGTGGCCCCGCTGCGCGACACGGCTGCTTCCTGCTGCTGCTGCTGCTGCGCGGCACAGTCAACAATTGCACTTACGGTTAGACGCAGGACTCGCTGCGCAGCCATGGCTATGGCCAAGCTACAGCTGTTCGGCCGTTCGGTTGTTCGGCTGCCCGGCCAAACAATGTGGCCATAATTTTGTAACAGAGTCAAAGTAACAACACAATGCAGCAACTAAATTTAATTAGCTCGTCAATTGTCCCACTTCGACGCAGACAGGCAACACAAACACAGCCCATAGGTAGATCTGGATGGTTGGAGTATGGAGTACATGTGAGACCAGACCCTCGAGTCAGGTCAGTTTTGATTAGGCGACCGCCCAGCCATTGGGCCCAGGTAACGCCCGTCCTTTATGGCATGGGGCAGTCGCAGTCGCAGTCGCCTTAGGTAACAACAAACGGCATTTACCCAATCGATCTGACGATTGACCTGCCGCCAACTGCAGCTGCTGAGATCCGGCCCGCAGTCTACATAAATATGCAAATTGATGCGCCGTTGTCCTCAGTGCGCCAAAAACTGTTGATTCGCGAGAATGATTCGAGGCGAGCCGAGCCGAGCCGAGTTGAGTTGAGTGAAACTGTGCTGAGCATAAGTATTGTGTCGCATAGCTAAGTTAACAAACTTCGTCCATGTTGCAGCCTGACCACGTGTTCTCAATCTTAACTCTGTGCAGCGGAAGAATGTTGCAAGAAATCATAATTAAACTTGATAATTTATAGTATATATTATTATGAAGATATGTATATATATATATATATAATAGTATGTATATATATATATGGTATATATATAATAGTATAGATAGAGAAATATATATGGTGTATAAGCCATTGATTGATGGAGAGTACCATATAGGGTCTCTCTAGATAGATATTTATTATTATCTTAGTGTAGATATCCTATCCTAGAAAGATACTATAGATATACAAATAGTTTATATATAGTATAGATATAATATATAGTATAGCATGTCCTTCATATATAGATAGTATATTAATTATAGATGGATAGTTAGATATAATAAGTATATACAACAGATGCATTTATCTAGTATGGATGAAGGATGATAGACAGTATCGATAGATAGATAGATGTGTACCTTATATATATATGAACTATATTCTCTATATATCTAATAAATCAAGTAAATATGTCAGGTGTAGATAGCTATACAGCTATACACCAGCTGCATGGTGTATATAGCATGGATAGTATAGGTATAAATATATAATATAGGTAGATATCTATATCTATAACTCTGTGTATATTAACCTATGCAGACAAATCTAATTTGATATATTCTTATATTAATTATAAAATTGTTTTAAATACTTAGAATTAAATTTATTCATTAATTCGAAAATAATATTAATAAATATTATATATATATTATATATATATATATATATATATATATTAAAATATTTGGGAATTCTGTCTAAATAAATGTAAAATATTTGTGTATTATTTTAAAATATATTTATTGATATATTATTTGTAAATCAATTTTAATTTTTTTATTATTTGTAAATCAATTTTAAATTTTTTATTATTTGTGACTACAAATTTTATTTTCAAAATTCTAACTTCAAAAGTTTTGAATATACTATTATAATTTAAAAATTTGTTAAATGATATTTATTACTCTAAAATAATTTGAATTTTATATAGTTTGATGCATGTGTTATTACAAAATGCAATTTTTAATGTTTATTTAATTATTAATATATTTAAAGCGTTTTTCATACCATTTATTTAATATAATAATTGTAAAAAAATATTTATACATACTTAATATACATAATAATTTACATATTTAATATTTAGGTTTCATTTCTAATTATTATATTAGTTTTTAATAGATTATATTATTATTTATTATTGTTGTTGTATTTATATTTAATATTTACTTATTATCTTGAAATTTTAATTAAATAAAGCTGAAACAAACTGAATATGTTTAAGATCATAGACAAATACATAAATAAATATATAGTATAGATATAAATATGGTTTGATATATTTTGTATATAAATATTATAAATTATATTGTTATTATAATAAAATTAGACAACTATTGAAAGTCAATGAAAGAATATAAGTGTAGATACCATATATCTAGCCATCTGTACTTTATGATGGATGTGTTATCTAAATTTATATTTCTTCAAAGTCATTCAATTGTTATCGAATTTTATTATACCCTACCAATTCTTAATTTAATTTAATAATACTTAATTTTATGTTTTATATTCTCTAAGTAACCAATTCAAGGATTATATATCTGTAGAAAAAACATTGACAGATTATATATCTATCTATTATCGATAGATATGCCTAATAGCAATTTGTACAAATTTGAAAATTTCATTTTATTGATCCTTACTTAAAATTAAGTTCCTAAATGGACAAACGAAGCAAACTGAGCATACTTTGGGGCGTCGAGGCTTCAGCTGTCACTCAATATGGGCAGGTAGATTAGCTTTTAGCCCTGCTAGGGCTTAGCTAAGTTGGCAACCCAAGCTCAGCAGACACTGAGAGAGAGAGAGAGAGAGAGAGAGAGAGAGAGAAAGTTAAACAGAGTGATCAAGCATAAGAGTGAGTGTGAGCGAGAGAGAGAGTGAGTGAGAGGCAGCTGCTGCCTTGGGGCAGGTAGATTGATTTCTACGAGCTCGCTTTGAGTGAAATCTTCTCATTGGATAAGCTGCAAGTGAGCCTGGTGGCTATCAAGCCAGCGATGGCGACACACACACACACACACACAGGCAAAGACCGGCTTAAAAAATGCTCGACTGGCTGGTTGGTCTGCCTCTGCTTGGTGTTCGGAGCGTAGGATGCATATCAGGTATGTGCACAGGCTCAGTCATTGGTAAAGAGCGGGGCAGGTCCGGACAACACTCGATCAGGCCTGACAGGCAGGCAGGCAGACAAATGGAAACGGACTGGCAGGCAGCGCAGCTCACGCACACACACACGCACTCACGCACACACACATAGAGCAGAGAGTCGCAGAGTCAGAGGCCCGACCCGACTCTCGACCCGGCCTGGCCCGGGTCTTCAGTCTTCAGTTTTCTTTTACGTACCGTTCGTTTTTCACATGGTCTTTTGGCTCTGTCTCTGACTGACGTCGCGTCGGTCGCTTCGGTTTCGGTTATCGGGTCTCTGGTGTCTGGTCGCAGCGGCCGCCGCTGCTGCTCAACAAAGAAAGCTGGTCGAATTTAGCGCAACTTTTGGTTCAGTTCGGTTTTGTGCCTGGACGTGAACAGTAGTGTCCGCGAGAAGAGTTCCTCAGTCTCTCAGCAACCAACACTATACTAAATATCTACAAAATAAATTGACAATCAACTTTTTTCTTCAAGTGCATTTCGTGCGTTAACAAAAAATAACAAAATAATTATTAATAAAAAAAAAACATCAACTGGAATTAACTGCAAATTGTTGTTAACAATTTAGCGAGACGAACTTCGTGTGTGTGTTTTTTTTAACTATAATGCGGTGTGTGTATTAGTTTTGTTTTATTATATATTTTAATAATAATAATTTAATAATAATAATATTAAATCTTAATAAATATTTAAAGAATTTCCCAGATTCCTTAAATATTTATTTCAATTGCATTTTCCACAATTTTCCGTTTTTTCTGTTTTCTTTTCTTTTTCTCCTTTTGCCGAGGAAAAGCAACTGCGCATGCGCAACATATTTTTCTCTTGTTTTCATTTCGTTTCGTTTCGGTTGTAAATTGCTGGAATTGTCAAAATAGTTTTGGTCGGCTTTGATCTGCTATATAGTATTCATATTGTTGAAATTGAGAGAGAATTGAGTTAACTGTTATATCTATAAATTCAAAGTTTTTTCTTTTGTAAAATCTAAAAATCGAAAAAAGCGGAACATTTTGAACGCACAAAAAAACCCCCCACCCCAAAAAAATGTTACAAATTCTAACAAAATTTTTGAGATACAAGCAAGTTGCATTGCTGTTGCATCTGCATTGTTGAACGAAAAGCTCCCCAAAAACGACCAACAAAACCCCCCTCAACAAAACAACGAAAACTAAAAAGAAAAAAAAACAACAACATCAACATCAACATCAACAACAACTGAAACAACGACAAATTGAAAATTGAAAATTGAATATAGAAAATTGAAAATTGAAAATTGAAGCGTCCTGTCCTGAGCCAGGGACAACAATTCTTGCCATGTTAATCACTTGATATTCATTGTGTGTGTGTTTATTTTTTCCTCTTTTCCGTTCTCCTTTTTTGGCACTTGCCAAATATATATTGATATATAATATATATAGCTAGATATAGATAGCGATATATATATATATATATAGTTATTATTTTTTTTGCCCTGTGGCACTTAGTGTTAGCCAGGCCTTTGCTCTTTGGCAATTTAGCTCACAGTTCCCTCCCTTTTGGCCCATTGAACACACACGATCAAAAGACCCCAAGCCAAATCGGCAAATCTTCAAATTCTCAAAAAAGAAAAACAAGCAAAATATATTAAATAAAAAAAAAAAAAATAAATAAAATAAGAAACAAAAAAAAAAAACAGAAAAAAGAAAAGAAAAATATATAAGAAAAAATCCAACAACATCTGCATCTGCATATATATATATATATATATATATATATATATATATATATATATATATGTATATATATATATGTATATATATGTGTATGTATATGTATATGTATATGTATATGTATATGTATAGGTATATGTATATGTATATGTATATGTATATGTATATATATGTATATGTATGTGTGTATGTATATATATGTATATATATATAACAATAATATAAGTAATATAAAGAAACATCTATAAATAACACATATATATATTATATATTGTTACCTATCAATAGTTGGTTGCCATTGCGCTGCAACCAAAGTTAAAGGCACCAAGACGGCAACGCCAAGGACAACGCCCCGCATCAGGCAACGGCTTCAGCGCATCGCGCGGCAGGACAATGCGGATATGTGGTCCAATCTGCTGTTGCCATTGCTGCTGCTCCACTTTGTCCATCTGCATGCCGCAGTGGCTATGGCCACGGCCAGCGGCGGCCTCACTGTGATCGAAGGCGCCAGCACCACCTCCAGCAGCAGCAGAAGCAGCAGCAGCACAGCCACCGGCAACAGCAACAACAACAGCAACAACAACAGCAACAGCAGCCGCAGCACCACCACCAACAGCCACACGAACCACACCGGCAGCACCAGCACCACCACCAGCAGCAGCAACAGCAACATGGCCCTTGCGCCCGCTTCCAGCCAACGGAAGCGTCATCGCAAGCGCAACAGCAGCTGGTACGACTACCGCAACTACAACGAGAACACCACGGCGCCCGAGTGGATAAATCCCTGCGGCGGCTCCTACTACACGCCCTCGGCCAGCGAGCGTCGTCGCGCCCAGCGGCCCAAGCAGGTAACTAGTCTAAACAGAGGCCAACTTGAGGCTTTCCATACTCACATACTCCACCTCTTTCTCTCCCTCTCCCTCACCCCCTCTCTCTCACTCAGATCTTCAACCAGTTGAAGCGCGCCGCCGGCACGGAGTACCACGAGCTGAACAGCACCGAGGATCACGCGGGCATCGACATTCGGGACATGCACGTGTGGTCGCTGCACAAATACAATTACAAATTCCTGCCCAAGCTGAAGCCAAACTCAACGGTAAGCCACACTTCCACTCATTATCTCTCCTCCCCCTCTCTCGCTCTCTCTCTCTCTCACACACACACACACACTCTCTCACACTCATGCCCTCGCGCTCTCTCGTCCACAGATCGCCCTCAAGCGCTGGTACCGCAACATGCAAACGTATGTGGCCAGCTTCGCCTACTTGCGGCGCGTCCAGATCAATTGGGATCGTCAGTATTTGAAGCGGGAGTCGGTCGTGGCCAAGGAGCTGAAGAAGTTGCTGCTCAGCTCGCGCAGCATGCTGTGCGAGCTGGAGACGGCCGTGAACCGGACGTATCCGGCTCTGGGGGCAGGACGCGCCGGCGGCAAGCAGCGCCGGCAGAAGCACGTCTCGCGCACCGACATGAACAAGCGGCTCAAGTTGCGCAGCAAGAGTCGACCCGGTGCGGATGCGACCACCGAGACGGCAGCGGCCGCAGCGGCAACGGCGGCGGCAGCAGCAGCGGCAGCGGCCACAGCAACGGCAGCGGCGGCCATCGGCGAGGCCGACGCCATGGACATGCGCTTCGTGAAGCATCATTACTATGAGTTTCTGCGCACCATGTGGCAGCTGATGCGGCGGCACAGCAAGCGGGAGCGCCAGCAACAAACGGGAGCGCCGCTGGAGCAGCGACACCAGCAGCAGCAGCAGCGGCAGAGGCAGCGTCAGTGGCATCAAATGCAGCAACAGCGACTGGCCGTCGCCATCGCTGGCAATCGTCGGGAGTTCAATGAGGTGTCCAAGCCTATTATCGATGTGGTTAGGGGCGTGAGGGGGCGGCGCGGCAAGCGGCAGCAGCCGCACGCAGCAGCAGCAGCCACATCAGCGTCAACGTCTACGTCCGCGTCAGCGTCAACAGCGTCAACAGCGTCAGCGTCAGCAGCCAGCGCTGCTACACAGCAGCGACACCTGCGCCGCGTGCTGCGCACGTGAAAACTCCATAATAATAATAATAATAATAATATTATGTATATTATTCCGAAATGCAACCCGTAGCTCGCCTAGTTTAAGTAAATTATTATTTGATGGAGTTTGCAAACGAGTTTGTTCAGCTCTCTCTCTCTCTCCCTCTCTATCTCTCTCGCCCTGCAACTCTCCAACTAACTGCATCTCTCTCTAAAGTATTATTATTTATTGAAGCAGCAAGCACACACGGATTAATTGTAACGATCGTACCGTAAGTCTCCAGCCCTAGCCCACAGCACACACACACCCCCCCTTTACCCCGTTCAGCTGTTGCCGTTCTAGTCACATATGCGCAGCTGCAGCCTCAGTCCCAGTCCCAGTCCCAGTCCCAGTCCCAGTCCCAGCTTCTCCCATCTCCCAAAAACCAGCTCGAAAGTATTAGCAACTATTTTCTAAATCTGCTCTAATTTTTTTGTAGTTTTTAAGTTAAATTATATAAATTTAAATTATATAAATTTTTTAATTAGATTTTACTACCTTAATTTTTTTTTTTGCTAGCTCTAGGTCTTGTTTAACTGTGATATAGTCGTATAATGCTAAGTTAATCATTTTTTTTCACTAATTATAAGTATTTAAAGTTGTAAATAGTTAAGCTATGAACACACACACACACACATACACACACGCACACTTCTTTATTCATATGGAAACATGTTAAGATAAGCTGCGACAGAAAGCAAATAATAAATGCAAATATTGAAGAAAAAATAAATTGATTTTTTACTGAAAGTTATTGAGCGAGAGAAAGAGATGTACACTCGTCATCAGAATAGAAATATTTCCAATATATATTTCAATACATAATTATTGTAAGTAGAAGCGCTATCCTGAAGACAGTTTTTTGTAAGATTTTTTTTTTAATATTTCCTACTGTTTTTTTTTTATCATATTTGTCTTGTTTAACAAAATATGTATATACATAATTTATATTTAGTATATTTAGTATATATTATTATACATTTGGCAGAAATTTTCTTCATTATCCGTTTCTTTCAACCGTTTCTTCACTTTTTGTTTACTTAAAATATAAAGTTTAATATCTGTATATATAAATAAAAAAATGGCCCAATAAACACACAATATATGCAAATTATATTTATTTGATTATATTTATTAAAAAAGTTAAACAACATTTATTTAATTATTTTACTATCGCTACAAAAGGAAAAGCCAAAAAATGATTAATTTTAAATAAAGATCAATTTAATTTTATAGAAATTGATTTATCATTTTATTTTTTAAACGGAAATTTATATGAATATTATTTTTCGCAAGCTCACAAATTTATTTACAGATAAAAAATTTGTAACCCATTGCAATATGTGGCTTAAAGACTAACTAAACTAGATATTTATTTGGATATTTTCAAAGATGGGTATTTCCAATTGTTAATAATTTAATTGATTTAATTTATATATTATTTTTGTATATTTTATATGTAATTTATTAAATGTATATTATATTTATATTAATTATGTATTATAGCTATGCATGTTTATATTAACTTTGTATTTACATATATATTTATATTTATATATATTTGATTAATCTATTTTTGTAGTTAATTATATTTATATTTTTATTATATATATTTAAAAAGAATTAAATGTATTAAATTTATATTGTGTATTTTAATATATCAATTATTACATTAATATTTTAGTTATTTATTTTCATATTTTATTTATTACATTTACATTAATTATTTATATATTATTAATTTATTTGTATATTTATTGGCTTTGATTTATGTGTCTTTCTTTTCTGCCTTCTTTCGCATGCTTCTAGTGAAATTTGTGTTAGCCTTCAACATCGCTCGTAACTTCCAGTCCTGCATAAATGTAGAAGAGGCCTGTGGCTTATAAATTTCTCTCTCCATTTTATTATGGAAAGTTATGGAAGGTGCTCGAAAGATACCATTTGACTCTTTAGACATATATTTAGATATATGTATATATATATATATATATATATATATATATATATATATATATATATATATATATATATATATATATATATATATATAATTTATAATTAAAATTGAGTGCAGTTTATTTATTTGCTTCATTTGCTCTTCAGCATCGACTTTGTGCCCTGCTTGCTTTATGATCGAGCGCCCCTTTGCGCAGTATTTATGTGGGGTCCAGCGATTGTTTGTCTTTATGGCTGCAGTGCAGCGCCTGCCCCTACCAATTGCCAAGAAGAAGGTTTTTATGATCCTTGGGCAGCGGCGTCAAACTATTAGCACTTCTCGCCCAGCACGCGCAGCCGGCGGTAGAGAGGCAGCTGCATGGAGTCGAAGTCGCAGTCGCAGTCGCAGTCACAGTTGCAGTCGGAGCAGCAGTTGCAATCGCATTTGAGAGTCAGTTGGTGTCCAATGGTGCCTCCACCTGCCTACCTGGCTGGCCTTGGGCTGGGCTCAGTCAGCAGCAACGCATCAATGGACAGCCGAAGTAGCTGTTGGCTGTTGGCTGTTGGCTGTTGGCTGTTAGCTTAGTTGATCTGAGCCAACTAATTCAATGAACTTTGGCCAGTGTGTGCTGCTGAGCCGCCGTTTAGCCGGGCTAAGTAGCCCGCAAAGTAAGTGCCTGTCCGGTCCGGCTGTCGGCCCGCCAGTCACTTGTCCGGCACTTGTTGAACCGTAATCCTCGCTTTGTTGCCAGCGGCTTTACGCAAATTTACTTTTTAATGCCGTTGGCTTATTGAGTCGAGAGTGTATTAAGCCAAGCTCCGTTTAGGGCGCTTAGTGGCACCTCTAAGGCCCGGGGATTAGCGAAACGGAAGCTGCCAAATGCAAGTTTTAGCCATTGCTCATGTTCCATTACCGTTACTGCTGCTGCTGCTGCGGCTGGTGTTGGCCATGTTCTGCTGACCAGGGCCAAGTGTTGACATACAAATGGATTATAGACCGGACCTGAAACAAAAATATTTGAATATTATGCTGCTGCCGCTGTGGCTAAGCCGTTTATTGATTGCAATCGAACAGGCAGGTCAGGCAGGTCAGGCCAGCCAGGCCGGGCCGGATTCAGCTTCCTGGCCGTGTATTAGTTAAGCCAGTAGCTGGGCTGGGCCTAAGCCGAGCATCGAGCGTCGCTCAGTGTCAAGTGTCCCCGTTGGCTGGGCCAAAAGGGTCTATTGGACCTAAAGTAGGTGTTGTTATGTTTTTAGCTGTCATAAATATTGTAAAAACTTCGTAAATATTTAAACAGCGTGCACAATAAAGGCAAATGACAGAGGCTTGGTCGGGTTGTTCCTGGCTCGGACTCGGACATGGACACGGTTTGGTCTCTCTCGCTCGTTGCTCGCTGCGCGACTCTTGCGCTCTATTGTCCTCGGCCAGGCCATAACGGTGGTTGCTTTGCGGCCAAACCAAACAGCAAGTGTGCAAGAAGGAGAGAGAGAGAGAGAGAGAGAGAGGGAGAGAGGCAGAGCCTGTGCCTCAGCCTGTGTCTACCTGTGCGAGAGCCGAGTGTTTGTTTTACTTACATTTGAAATTTGAATATGTCGAGAATCGGGGCCGTAGCCGTAGCCTGGGCCGGGGACGGGGCCGGGGCTAAAGATTAACAACATTTAATAACCCATCATTTCTCGGCCCGTACCATTCGGTGCCTTTGTGGCAAGCATTTTTAGCCATAATGCAGATAACTGCATTTTTGTTTCTTCTGCCCCGAACCTTTGTTCCTCAGCCCTCAGTCCGTCCGTTCGTCCGCCCGTCTGTCCGGCCGCCTGTCTCTGCCATGTTCTTGCAACTTTTTGCCATTGTCCTTTTTTATTTTACAATTTTATTATTATATTCTTTTTCTTGTTCTTTTTTTTTTATTGCTATCCTGCAGCTAGTTCCCAGAAGCGAGCTCTGCAAAATTAAGATCGCTGCACCGAGATGCTGCCGCTGCGTGTGTGACATTTTCAGATGGCAGCTCCGTCTCTAGTGGCAAATCAATTAGAGTTTTGTTTGCTTCTATATATCTTATAAATCGAAATTAACTTCCTAATTGAAACGAGCATGCGAGCACACGCTTATACACTGCACAACAAAATTCTTTGGCACGATTTTATACAATTTATTTAATTGCAGAAAATAATTAGATTTTTATAGCATTTATTTAGGTGGAGAAAATAATTGAATTAAGAAAATTATTTAATTGAAGAAAAGATGTAGGATTTTAAAACATTTATTTGTTAAACGTAAATATTGAATTTAAAAAATATTTAGTTGGATACAGAATTTTTATAAAATTTATGTAGTTAGAAAAAAATAAATGAATTTTTACAGAATTTATTTGATTGAATAAGAGATTAAATTTGCATATAGAATATTCAGTTGGGAAAAGTAATATAATATTATAGAACTTATTTAGTTGGAGGAAAGATTGAATTACAAAAAAAAAAATTATTTAGTTAGAGAAAAGATTGAATTTATTTTGTTGAAGAATAGATTGAACAAACTAAAGAAAATGTTTAGTTAGAATACAAAATTTGTATTAAATATATTTAGTTATAAAAGGGAACTGAAGAGTCAGAAAAAATTAAATGTTCATACAATTAATTTTTGAAACAATTTTTAAATATATTTTTGAATTCAGTATCTTCCACGCCTTCAAATGCAGCTTTAGACTTGAATTTTGTTTGGCAATTGCTTTTATCCGCACTGAAAATTGATATATTTCAGTGCTCTGCCTTCCATCAACAACTCGAGCTTAATTGATTCCCTCTGCGGGAAGTCGTGAGGTCTGGCGGCACGTGTTGAAATAATCTAGTGGAATAACAAATAAACAATTGGATTTCTTCAAGCGGTCAGTCGAAACGCGATTTATCCGTTCAATTAGCTCGATTTGTTTATAAACAATTTGAAAAATATTTTCTGACAATATTTTTTATTGATACTCTTGATATACTTCAATTTGAGAGTACTCCAAAAATAGTACGACAGATATAAACAAATATAAAAAGTCACGCCAAGCCAAGTCGAGTCGTGTCGAGTCTGATGCACTACTAACACCAGAGTGAGAATAATTTTGGGGTGTTTAAATTATAGGTTTAAGTTTCAACATTTTAAAAAATGAAAAAAAAATATATATTTTTGAGAAATTACATTTTTTAGATATTAAAATAATTTTGTAGTATTTAAATGTTAGGTTAAAACTCTTAATATCAAGGGGATCCATTAATAATAATTGCTAGAAATGAATTTTTTATTTATTTTTATTATTATTATTTTTTTTTTTTTTTAAACTAATTTTTTTTTATTATTCGACTAATTTTATTATTTATTAGCTGATATCCTAGACTTCAACTAGAATCCAACCTCTTAGATGACTTAACTGCCTATATATATATATAATTATATTACAGGGTATCTTCCGCTTGCATACCAACTTGCATATCTCCTCAGCCATATCAACTTGCTGTTGTCGTCGATAATATAAAACGTTTTTCGTGCGACTTTTGTTTATATTGCGCCAAAATGCTCTGTGGAATACCAGAAGCCTTCGGCATAGTCAGCTGCGCCTCGAACGCAGCTTATCACAAAAACTAAAAGACATTTGGGGCACACGTGTATACGGGTGGGAAGCTTTTGGCGTTAGTTGTGGCCTCGTAGCTCGGCTAGAATGTAAATCATGAAACTTATGCTTCTTCTTCTTCTGCTTGTTGCTGCTGTTGTCACAGCATCTAATTATATAATTTGTGTGGTTTGCCTCTTTGCTTCTGCTTCTGCTGCTGCTGCTGCTTCTTCTTCATTTTGACTTGTTTTTATTAACACACATTTTTATGGTCATTTATGTAATTTCATAGAGTGCGGCAACATAAATCCCAAAGCGAGTTCTCATTTAACAGTCTCTGGGCTCTGGGATTGGGCTTGCTTGCTTGCTTTTTGTCTTCAAGGGGGGAGGGAGGGGAGAGAAGTTCCCTCTCTCTCTCTCTCTCTGTCGCAGAGTGTGTGTCTGGGCAGGCCTAACAAATTTTTGCGTATGGGGCTTAATAAACATGTCGTTGAACTGTCGCCAACAGCACTTTTGTGAAGTTTATGGCGCAGACGCGCCTGCCTAGTAGCCAGTTATTGTTGCTCTTGCTGGAGTGGGCTTTTAAGCACCTCAAAACACTTTTTAATTGTTCAAAATAGTTTTTTCTTCAGTTGTTTTTTTTTTTTTTTTTTTTTTTTTTTTGGTTTTTTGGTCTTCTGTCGTGCACATTGAACTTGAGCCAGCAGCGAAAATAAAAGCAAAGCACAGCGAGCGCAGCACAAAAATTGTAATTACCATGAGTAATATTTTATTACACTTTGACACTGAAGGAAAAACTTCACAAGAACAACGGCTGAAAAACAAAAACCAGCCAAAAAAAAAAAAAAAAAGAACAGTCAAGAAAAAACAGTCAGAAGCTAAAGCAGAAGAAGAAGAAGAAGCAGCATAAGAAGCGACGTGCAAAGAAAAGCTGGCCAAGCTAGCAATACAACGACTTGGCTATGCTCTAACTGAGCGCGTTGATCTAGTTATAATGAGAGAAAGAGAGCGAGAGAGAGAGAGAGAGAGAGAGAGAGAGAGGGAGAGAGGGAGAGAGGGAGAGAGATGCTGTCTGAGACAGCTGCGTGATTTACCTGTTATATACCTGTAATGAAATGAGTCAATGCGAAACATTGCCAACAGCCGACTGAAAATCACTCAATATCAATTGCAACAAATTCGTGATAAACGACATTCGGAGTATGCTCGACTAGCACATACCCAGCCCAGCTCTTGCCATAAGTGAGTCTTATATATTTGTATATCATATGAGAGTTCATATATTGTCGACTAACTGTCGATTCGCCTACAGCCTGCAGCTGCTCATAGGGCGTATGCGACTGGAATATACCCTGCCCATCAGTTGTCATACGTTAGGCTGACAGATTTTATATATCCAATATCATCTTATAGTTTATATATATGTAGTGCTGGCATCAATCGACTTGCTGCCCAGTCAGCTAGAGGCTACAAGGTATATGCGCGACTAGCACATACCCCGCTACGTAATCAGTTGTCATATTTCATAATTACAAAGTTATATATAATATATATCAAATATGTTTGGTAATAGTCAATCTATAGCTACACATGGAATATGGGGGCATGTTCGACTAGCACATGCCCTGTTATTCTTCAGAGCTATTTATTTCTATATCATTTATATCTAATGTGACAGTTCATAGGCAGCTTTTTATAGGGTATAAGGGCATGCTCGACTAGCACATATCCTGCTATGCAATAATGAGTATTATGTTAGGCATATAAAGTTATTTACCAAATATATCTAATATGACAATACATAGTCAGCCTGCTGCTGTCCATAGGTTATAAGGGCTTGGTCTACTAGCACATACCCTGCAAACAGTATAAGCCAAAGTCAGGCATATATATTTATATATCAAATATCATTTGTCATCATCGATCCACTCAAGCCCTGCCTTTGCTACCCATTTCGCACTCGCGGCTAGGGTATAAGAACGCAGGCAACTAACTTAAGTAGCGGTAGCAACAGGCTACTAACATGTTTATGCTACTTTTATGAGGTGGCAATAAAATCGAACCAAGTACGAAAATAAAAATGTGAAAAGGCAAAGGCGACCGGGCGACCGGGTGAGATACGCTTGTTCGCTCGCACTCACACGAGTCAGCCGCGACATATGCGGCTGTCTCGCTCGCACACTGGCTGGCCGGCAGGCAGGATAGCCGCCGCACACACAATGACTTCATCGATTTATAGCGGTCACGAGTGACGACGACGACGACGACTTGGTTTTTGAGCTGGGCTCCGGGTCTGCGGGTTCTGGCACCGATATACCGATATATATATATATATATATATATATATATATATATATTTATATATACTTATATATATTTGCCTTAGTTTTCGGTTTTCGGTTCGCTTTCGGTTATGGGCGACTTGCGCTGCGTTTTTATGATGATATTGTTTTGCATTTTGCACATAGGACTTTTTGTTTTCGCACTCGGTTTTACGTTGGGTGCGTGCGCTGCGTGGATTAAGCCACGTCTAGGACCGCACTGTGTCCGCGGCTCTGCTCGAAATGCGTATTCCTGGAAGCCACGGCCACGGCGCAGCATAACTCGCGCGACAAGCGACGCGCTCTGCGGTCGCATCCTCGGCTGCATTTTATGGTCTGTCGTCATAATCACTGGCGCAGCATCTCCATCTCTAGCTCAACTCTGCCTCAGGCACTGGCTCTGGCTCTGGCTGCACCAATGACACACTAACAGCGGCGTCAGCGTCCCTTGATTTATGTTCTCCTGCCAATTTGGCAATTCAGATGAAGCTGAAGCTGAAGCTCTCACCTCATATCAGCCTTTCGCCTCCCCATCAAACTCATCAAATACGTTCGATCAATTTCATATTCAGCTACAAAATGCTTTCAATTAATTGTAGACCTATGAGAACTTATAGCAAATGCCCTGTAAATAATGCTTTTTGGCCTGCAGTGATTTTGCACTATGTTATCTATAAGGTCTTTGTTTGATAATGCTGCTAATTCCACTATTTCTGAAGCGCGAAACGGCGAAACGTTTCTTAATTTATCTATATATATTTTTTATTAACAAAAAAAAAAAATAAATAAATAAAATAAAAAATGAATTAATAAATAATTTTAAAAATTTCGTATTTAATTTATATTTTTCCTCTTGAATTCTATATGGATTATTATATTAATTGATTATTGTAAAATATTCGTATTTTGTTTGTTATTACGTTACATGAGTAAATGATTATATTTATATTATTTAAAATAAATATATTTCATGATATCAATGCAAATATTATTTTCAATAAAATTGAACTGAATTACGTGGAGTGAAAATCACATCTAATATTTTTGCTACTAAAATTGAAGCATTTTTTATTAAAAAAAAAAATTAATTTTGTTATTCATCTTTAAAATCACTCATATATTCATTATAAAGAAAAAAGTAATTGTTGTATTCATCTTTATAATTGGACAAATATATTTCTATATTTATTACTTTTATTTTGAATATCTTTTTGATTTATTACTGAAGAAAAGTTAATTAATTTTCAATTTAAAAAAATTAAGTAAAGGTTTTGTAAAATATTTGATATATTTTAAAGTTTCTAAATATTTGTAGTTGTTTCGCAGATGAAATATTTGCAACTAAATTTTACAAAATATTCGCACAAAGTAGGCTGAATGTAGTTGCTGAACAACTATTTATCTGGCATAGGAATTTTCGAGTAGTTTTCAAGAAGCAAGCACCGTTAAGACTTCCGTTATGTTGTTGCTCAGGGCCTAGGTGTGTGTGTGTGTGTGTGTGTGTGTGTATGTGGGTAGTCCTTTGGTCCTTTGTTGCTGATGCTGATGTCAATTGAGCCAAACAAATATCAGGAAATGTCATCATTTTGTAAGGCAGAGCTGAGCATTGAAAAGGACATGCCAAGGGAAATTGAATTGAACAAATTGAATGCCACAGATAGAGAGTGGAGAGTGGCAAGTGTGGGAGAGGGAGAGGGAGAGGGAGAAGGAGAGAATTGTCGCAGGACACCAGGGCGAGCCACACACATGGCGCAAGTGCTTGGTGTGAGAGCTGCCTGCTACGACACTCACCAAAATGTCATTGCGCAGCTGCGCCGCCGTCGACAGCGCGACGTGCCGGGCCGTATCGTATCCGCCGCACAGCATCTTTCCCTCAATTTTCCCCTCAAAGTGCTGTTGTTGTTGTCGTTGTTGTTGTTGCTGCTTTTGACTCGTTTGTTGTATCAGCGTCTTTTCTACTCTTGTCTTGTTTGCATTGTTCTCGCTCAACAGATTTGATCAGTTTTTAATGAACTTCATTCATGTTTGAATGACTTTGATCAGTTCCGCTTTCGGCCTCGCCTTGCCCCTGCCGTTGCCTTTGCCTTTGCCTTTGCCTTTGCCCTCGTCTCTGGCTCTGCCCTTCATCTCCTCTTTGGCTCTGGCAAACAATAGCAAATACACAAACCTTTTAAACGCGTGCGCCGATTGTCGCTTGCTGTTGTGACAGTGACAAGAAGATGTGCTCTCTCTCTCTCTCTCTCTCTCTCTCTCTCTCAGAGTGTGGGTGTGCCAGGCTATTGTGACCGTTAGAAAGTCGCAATGGCGCACGCGGCGTATGGGCAATGCGCGGACAACATTCCGTTCGGGCCAGGCTAATCCCGCCTAGCGTCTAAGCCGCTTTTGGAAAACTCGAAAACGTCAACCGCCAAGCGCATCAGCATCAGCATCAGCATCATCATCATCATTATCATCAGCATTATCATCATTATCATGCGTCAAGTTCAACGAGGCGTACAAAA
Source organism: Drosophila fulvimacula (assembly GCA_035045555.1). Classification (NCBI taxonomy): domain Eukaryota; kingdom Metazoa; phylum Arthropoda; class Insecta; order Diptera; family Drosophilidae; genus Drosophila; species Drosophila fulvimacula. Next base: position 7,046,946 of record JAWNOX010000053.1, on the reverse strand, counting down.
TACTTCTACCAAGTGCCGACGTCGTGGCCCAAAAGAACAGCCGCAACAACAACAACAACAACAACAACAACAATGAGCGGCAACAGTGCCACTTTTAGTTTCGATTGTGCCACAGAGTGAGAGAGACGGAGCGACGCCTGCGCCAGAGCGCGAGCGAGCGAGCGGCAGCTGGTGGCACAGCATTGATTGAGGGTCCTTGAAAGGGTACAAATAATCAGAAAATTGTATTAAATGTCCCACATAATGAAATGAGCATAAGAAAAAAAATTAAAAAAATATATATGAATAAGAGACGCAGAGAGACGCCGATCTATGCCCCATGATCCGTGATATAGCAATTGTTATTGTTGCATGTCAGAATCCGCAGCCGCAGCCGCAGCTGGGGCGGCTGCTGCTGCTGCTCTGTGTATAAATTCTGAGCGTGATGATGATGATTATCATTATTGAGGCACTCTTGCTTTGATCTCTCTGCCAACACACACAGGTACTTGGCCCAGCCTAGGCCAGCCATGGATCCAGCCATGGGCGCAGCAAGTGCAGTCGAAGTCGCCGCCAAAGTTGACGCATTGTGTCATTGTCAAGTGTTGTGTGTGTGCGTGTGTGTGTGGAATCTGCCTCTGCTCTATTTGTATTTATTTGATTTGTGATTAATGCTGGAGTGTGTGGCAGACTGTGAGACTTTAAACCAGCGCGGCTGCGACTTGAACGAGAGCAGCAAAAGCAAATACACAAGTTTATAGCTGTTTACAGGGTATCTGTAAGGACAGCAACATCAGCTATTACCAAGCTAGAGAGGGGATATTCATTTACAGGGTATCTATGAGGTAGACAACAACAGCAGCTTTATACACAGCCTACAGGGTATCTATGGGAGCCAATATATCTAGGTTATCAGTTTACAGAGACAACAGCAAGAGGCTCTGGTCAACAGCAACAACTCTTTACACAGGGTATCTATTAGCAAGTCAACATCAAGAGTTTTTATGAATATAGAGAGATTATCAGTTTACAGGGTATCTATGAGAGCCAATATATACAAGTCATCAGCTTACAGGGTATCTATGGGAGACCATATGTATGAGCTGGCTAACAGTAAGCGATTTTGTCAATATAGCGAGGCTATCAGTTTACAGGGTATCTATGGGCTAGTCAAAATCATCGGCTTCATATACAAATCATCAGTTTACAGGGTATCTATGGGAGGCAATATAGATAAACTACCAGTTTACAGGATATCTATGGGCTAACCAATATATATATACAGATTATCGATTTACAGGGTATCTATTGTATAGTCACTGGCAACAGCTTTTATTAATATATAGAGAGGCTATCGGTTTACAGGGTAGCTATAGGCTTGTTAATAAGAATAATCAAAATACGCGGGGCATCAGTTTACAGGGTATCTATGAGCTGGCTAACAACTATCATTTTACAGGGTATCTAAGTTCTAGTTATGATCTCCCATTGCGTATACGCCGCGTGGGCTAGCAGCATTCTAATTTGGTCAATTCGCAATGGTCAATAGTCAAGGTGGTTGGCCCAAGAAAAGAAAAATAAAGGAAAACACCTGGCGCAGTAGGAGTTAATTGATGAACAAAACCTGAGCTGATAGCCGAGAGATCGAGCCAACTCTGTGGCTTGGCCTGGCCTGGCCTGGCCTGGCTGGGTACGGCCTGGCCTGACTTGGCTTGGCTTGTCTTGTCTTGGCTGGGTGGTCCTAGACATGACACTTTAGACATTTTGTCGTTGCCTTGCAAATTGAGCTGAGACACAGGGGCGGCGGGGGCGTGCCGTGCACAGCTGGTGCGCAGCGTCTCCGTCGTCGCCGTCGTCGTCGTCGTCGTCGTCGTCGTCTTCGTTTGCTTGTGTAAATATTTCCTCATTTTATTTGTGGCACACAAAAGAAGGAAAGCAAATGTGCAGGCGGCCTGGCCTGCCTGCTCATATTGTTTTAACACATTAGCAGCGCAATGCAACAAATAATTTCCATAAAATGCTGCCACGCTACGACGTTGTCGTGCCGGTAAATGGAGCGGCGACGGTGACGCTAACTGCGCTGCCAATAGACTGGCTTCAAGTCAATTTCAATGCATGAAAGAGATATGTCACAGGAAGAAAATATTAGTCTTTGTCATTAGGCAAAACAAAACAAAACAAAACAAAACGCCAACAAGCCTCAAAAAAAAAAAAAAACAGAAAACAGAAAAAAAAACCAATCCAGCTTTGGATGCCGCATCCACAGGGCTCAGATAGAGCCTGTGTCCATGTGTGTGTGTGTGTGTTTGCCTGATGTTTGCCCACCAACAAAGTTAACACTGGAAATGTCCAAGTGCTGTTGTTGCCACATTCACATGATTTAAGCAGCAACAACAACTCCAGACAAAATGTTTCCCATCATAAAAAACAAAAAAAAAAAACTTCTTCGTCTTCGAGTCCAAAAGTCCAAAGCAAAGTCAAAAGAAAAGCAACGAAAAACGTACAAAAAAAAAAAAAAAACTAAAAAAAAACTAAACCGACTTTAGACAAAGCAAACGAAATTAAAAACGGTTCAAATGCTTTGCTTGTGTAAGCAATTGGCTTGTACACTCCCCCCCTCAGTCCGCCCCTTCTGACCACACCAACTGTCTCGGGTCTCATGTGTGGAGCGCTGCGGAAATGCCAGCGCAGCCGTGGAGCGAGTCTTGCGGCAATATATTGTATGAGGACCGCTCGGCAGCTGTTTAGGATTTTCTTCCCGAGCTCAGCTCCAATAAAAACAATTGGGAAAATATTGGGATTTTTTATTGCTTTTTGTTTTTTTTTTTCGCTTAAGCGTGGGCGTTGGGCTGGGGTCTGTGGGGGGGCTTTTGGCATTTGGCTGCGCGTCAACTTATGCTAATTGGCATTGTTTGAGGCTGTGCGCTGCATGAGAATCGACTCATTAGCCACCTGTTGGCAAGTGGGGTTGCCAGCGTGGGAAGCACAGCCAGAAGATAACTCAATTAGCCAAATGCAATTGTTCTATTCATTTAGGAATCGTTCTGTTTTTTTTTTTTTTTTGGGGACTTACCTGAACAATATATATATATATGTATTATATATAAGCCAAGTGTACATAATACATATATATATATATATATGATACAAAATATAGTATAAATATTTATACATATAGGATATACAAAAAAAAATGTACGTGTATATATATATATATATATATATATATATAGCAACAAAAATATCTATATCTAGTAAGATGTCTGTCTTTAAGTTCTTTCAAACATCCAACAACACTCTTAACATCTCTTTTTCATGTATATATCCTTTTTATTCAAATACCCAACTTTACTCTAAAGATTCTAATGATGCTTCATATAAATATAAAAACATACATATATATTCAGTTGAGCCTTTTTCCTCTACTTCTAGTTATGGTAAAAATTAGAAATATTTATTAAATTCAAAATCAAACAAAATGTCTATATATATAGGATATAGAAAGATATGTAATATAGAGAGATACCATAAAGAAGGTAGCGAAGAAAGAGCTGAAGAAGGTCACAAAAACCTAGGATTGGAAGAGAGATTGGGGCACAAATTAAAATAATAAATAAATTAAAAAAAAAAGTTTCAAATTGAACTTCTACATATCTCATATTTTATTATGAATTTTTTATGTTTATAATTTTGTAACTATCTTGAAATAGAACTCTATGCAGTAAGACGACTCAAAGCTCTCATGTTCTTATCGCTAATGATCAAATAACATTTAGTCTATTTGAAATATTTGCATAAGCTGTTGCAGTCCAAATCCATAGGTTAATCAGAGCTTATCAGTGTTAACTGATAAATTTATTAAAATAAAAAAGCTGAGCGACGTACGCCGAATGAATAGAAAATAGAAAGGTTTAAGAGCGAGAGCATTTAAATTTTATATTATAGTTTTTTAGTTTTTTAATTTCATTTTATTATATTTATATGGTTAAACAATCATAACTAAGCAAATAAAAATTATATATAACAAAATCAATCAAAATCTATATACTTTTAGACTAGGTTTTATTCTATAGTTTTGAATTGATTTTTGCTATACGCAATATATACATTTTTTTATTACTTTTAGAATTTTAAGATCTAACTATGTTACTTATTTATTATGTACGCTATTGATAAGTCTCTCTAACCAATTCTCTATTTGAAGATATATTTCATTTGAATATTCAAAAACTGATAAACTGCTAATTGCTTTCAAAATTGTATTTTAAATAAATATGTGACTTACATCCTTGTCCAGAGAGAAAAGTAAATTCAATGTGGAAAGAATTTTACCCTGTAGAATTTGGATTTCTTTGTTTGCTCTGTGATCAACTTTGCAAGTACGGCGAGCTGAACGACCACGAGGTAACTGACATTCGAAGGTTTGCAAAATGAATTCCCTAGAATTGAAGTTTGTTTTTTTTTTTTTTCATTTCGAAACCCTCTGAGTGCTGGGGATACTTCAGGCGTCACTGATAAGATTAAGTATTGTAGTCTGACCACCGAATAAAGTCTGACCATTTTGCCATGCTTTCTTGCTGTTGAAGTGAGTAAATACGTGAAAAGAATTGATGGAATGTCCGGAATGGAAGCCCACATAAATTTCCGGAAACGCGTTGAATTTTATCAAACAGCGTCAACTTGCCAATAAATCAAAGTTCTACCCTATATACAAAAACATGTATAAATATGAAGGCACACGCAAATTAAATATTTGGCATGCCATTATATTTAGATTTTGGATTTATTTGACGCAAGCAAAACCAATTTGCCTCTTGTCACACCGTTTGCACTTGGTTTGCAGCGGAGATGCTTGGGTTTGAAGCGTCATCAAACTCTGGCATTTCAACACTTTCCGCCCTTGGTTAGCTCGACTCTGTTTGCCCATAAATAGCTATAATATATATATATTTTCCAAAATGTTTCTTGTTTGTTTTTTTATCAAAGGTCAAAAATTGTATTATTAAAAGAAACTTATTCATTAATTTTTTTATCTGAAATTTTAATTTAAATTCAAACTTGAGTTTTACAAATATTTGTAATATATAAATAAAATTTCTGTATATATATATATATATATATATATATATATATATATATATATATATATATATATATTAGAACTATGTGTAAAAATGTATATATATATATATATATATCAAATTTCAATACTAAAAGAAATTTATTAAATTTTATTTTAGTTAAAATTTAGTTTACATATAGAGCTAAAATTTTATTTTTACAAATAGCTTTAAAATATTAATATATATATATATATATATATATATATTAATATTTTAAAGCTAAATCTTATCCAAACCTCATACAAAATCTAGAAAAATAAATCTTAAAAAATATATTTTCTAGCATGAAAAAGTCTTGATCGTACTTTATCGTACCATATGATATTATATGGTATAGTCAACTATTAGAAACTTAGCATAGTTCGATATAATTCTTAAAAATTTATTACGCCATTGCAATCGCAGCAAATATATTAATTTCGTGGCATTTGTTGGGCAATGAGTGAATGCACTGCGTTTGCTAGCTCATTTATGGCATTCTCAGTTAATTATTATGATAATTTCCAGAGTTTTCTCAGTTGTTTTGGCCATAACTGCCAACCGTTTCGGCTGTGACTATACGGCGGCTGTTGCGACCTGAAGGCCATCTTTGCTTGTTTTTCAGGCATTTATTTGCTTTATTTTTGTTTCTCTTACATTTGTATTTTTATTTTTTCTTCTGTCACAAATATCTTGGGCACGTTTTTGAAGTGCCTGCGAGGCGCCCTTAACCAGCATAAGCAACAACAACAACAGCACCAGCTCATGTGAGCAACAACAACTTTAAGCTTACTGCCAGTTAATTTTTCGGAGAAAAACGCCAGAGTTTCTCGCAATTTTATGATCAATTCATTGAATTTTTCGTTGCTTTTTGCTGTTGTTTTTGGTTTTGTTTTTGTTTTTGCGCTGCAAAAAGAAGGAGAGAAATCATCAGCGCACACGACGACGGCGACACCAACAACAGCGAGTTACCAAAATGTTGCTGTTTATTAGCTGTGCGAACTGCAACAAAAGCAATAACAAACAATCATTTAAGAGGGCTCTAGTCGGAAGTGTTTCTTAAACAATTGTGAGTAGAGCGTACGGGGTGTATTGAACACTTATATACTTTACTTATACTTATACTTTACTTATACTTACTTTACTTATACTTATACTTATACTTATACTTATACTTATACTTATACTTATACTTATACTTATACTTATACTTATACTTATACTTATACTTATACTTATACTTATACTTATATACTTATACTTATACTTATACTTATACTTATACTTATACTTATACTTATACTTATACTTATACTTATACTTATACTTATACTTATACTTATACTTATACTTATACTTATACTTATACTTATACTTATACTTATACTTATACTTATACTTATACTTATACTTATACTTATACTTATACTTATACTTATACTTATACTTATACTTATACTTATACTTATACTTATACTTATACTTATACTTATACTTATACTTATACTTATACTTATACTTATACTTATACTTATACTTATACTTATACTTATACTTATACTTATACTTATACTTATACTTATACTTATACTTATACTTATACTTATACTTATACTTATACTTATACTTATACTTATACTTATACTTATACTTATACTTATACTTATACTTATACTTATACTTATACTTATACTTATACTTATACTTATACTTATACTTATACTTATACTTATACTTATACTTATACTTATACTTATACTTATACTTATACTTATACTTATACTTATACTTATACTTATACTTATACTTATACTTATACTTATACTTATACTTATACTTATACTTATACTTATACTTATACTTATACTTATACTTATACTTATACTTATACTTATACTTATACTTATACTTATACTTATACTTATACTTATACTTATACTTATACTTATACTTATACTTATACTTATACTTATACTTATACTTATACTTATACTTATACTTATACTTATACTTATACTTATACTTATACTTATACTTATACTTATACTTATACTTATACTTATACTTATACTTATACTTATACTTATACTTATACTTATACTTATACTTATACTTATACTTATACTTATACTTATACTTATACTTATACTTATACTTATACTTATACTTATACTTATACTTATACTTATATTTATACTTATACTTATACTTATACTTATACTTATACTTATACTTATACTTATACTTATACTTATATTATACTTATACTTATACTTATACTTATACTTATACTTATACTTATATTATACTTATACTTATACTTATATTATACTTATACTTATACTTATACTTATACTTATACTTATACTTATATATATCTTATACTTATACTTATACTTATACTTATACTTATACTTATACTTATACTTATACTTATACTTATACTTATACTTATACTTATACTTATACTTATATTATACTTATACTTATACTTATACTTATACTTATACTTATTATACTTATACTTATACTTATACTTATACTTATACTTATACTTATACTTATACTTATATATATATATACTTATATTATACTTATACTTATACTTATACTTATACTTATACTTATACTTATATTATACTTATACTTATACTTATACTTATACTTATATATTTATACTTATACTTATACTTATACTTATACTTATACTTATACTTATACTTATACTTATACTTATACTTATACTTATACTTATACTTATACTTATACTTATACTTATACTTATACTTATACTTATACTTATACTTATACTTATACTTATACTTATACTTATATATATATTTATACTTATACTTATACTTATACTTATACTTATACTTATACTTATACTTATACTTATACTTATACTTATACTTATACTTATACTTATACTTATACTTATACTTATACTTATACTTTATACTTATACTTATACTTATACTTATACTTATACTTATACTTATACTTATACTTATACTTATACTTATACTTATACTTATACTTATACTTATACTTATATATATATACTTATACTTATACTTATACTTATACTTATACTTATACTTATACTTATACTTATACTTATACTTATACTTATACTTATACTTATACTTATACTTATACTTATACTTATACTTATACTTATACTTATACTTATACTTATACTTATACTTATACTTATACTTATACTTATACTTATACTTATACTTATACTTATACTTATACTTATACTTATACTTATACTTATACTTATATTTATACTTATACTTATACTTATACTTATACTTATACTTATACTTATACTTATACTTATACTTATACTTATACTTATACTTATACTTATACTTATACTTATACTTATACTTATACTTATACTTATACTTATACTTATACTTATACTTATACTTATACTTATACTTATACTTATACTTATACTTATACTTATACTTATACTTATACTTATACTTATACTTATACTTATACTTATACTTATACTTATACTTATACTTATACTTATACTTATATTATATACTTATACTTATACTTATACTTATACTTATACTTATATATATACTTATACTTATACTTATACTTATATATATATACTTATACTTATACTTATACTTATACTTATACTTATACTTATACTTATACTTATACTTATACTTATATTATACTTATACTTATACTTATACTTATACTTATACTTATACTTATATATACTTATACTTATACTTATACTTATACTTATACTTATACTTATACTTATACTTATACTTATACTTATACTTATACTTATACTTATACTTATACTTATATTATACTTATACTTATACTTATACTTATACTTATACTTATACTTATACTTATACTTATACTTATACTTATACTTATACTTATACTTATACTTATACTTATACTTATACTTATACTTATACTTATACTTATACTTATACTTATACTTATACTTATACTTATACTTATACTTATACTTATACTTATACTTATACTTATACTTATACTTATACTTATACTTATACTTATACTTATACTTATACTTATACTTATACTTATACTTATACTTATACTTATACTTATACTTATACTTATACTTATACTTATACTTATACTTATACTTATACTTATACTTATACTTATACTTATACTTTATACTTATACTTATACTTATACTTATACTTATACTTATACTTATACTTATACTTATACTTATACTTATACTTATACTTATACTTATACTTATACTTATACTTATACTTATACTTATACTTATACTTATACTTATACTTATACTTATACTTATACTTATACTTATACTTATACTTATACTTATACTTATACTTATACTTATACTTATACTTATACTTATACTTATACTTATACTTATACTTATACTTATACTTATACTTATACTTATACTTATACTTATACTTATACTTATACTTATACTTATACTTATACTTATACTTATACTTATACTTATACTTATACTTATACTTATACTTATACTTATACTTATACTTATACTTATACTTATACTTATACTTATACTTATACTTATACTTATACTTATACTTATACTTATACTTATACTTATACTTATACTTATACTTATACTTATACTTATACTTATACTTATACTTATACTTATACTTATACTTATACTTATACTTATACTTATACTTATACTTATACTTATACTTATACTTATACTTATACTTATACTTATACTTATACTTATACTTATACTTATACTTATACTTATACTTATACTTATACTTATACTTATACTTATACTTATACTTATACTTATACTTATACTTATACTTATACTTATACTTATACTTATACTTATACTTATACTTATACTTATACTTATACTTATACTTATACTTATACTTATACTTATACTTATACTTATACTTATACTTATACTTATACTTATACTTATACTTATACTTATACTTATACTTATACTTATACTTATACTTATACTTATACTTATACTTATACTTATACTTATACTTATACTTATACTTATACTTATACTTATACTTATACTTATACTTATACTTATACTTATACTTATACTTATACTTATACTGATACTTATACTTATACTTATACTTATACTTATACTTATACTTATACTTATACTTATACTTATACTTATACTTATACTTATACTTATACTTATACTTATACTTATACTTATACTTATACTTATACTTATATACTTATGCTTACACTGTTGTACTTATATTGATGTACTTATACTGTTGTGCTTATACTTGTTTACTCACACACTTGAGCATAACTAGTACGCTCCGAAATTTAGCATTTTTAATGGATTTGGGTACAAATAATCTAACAACGACGTCACCGAAAAGCGCAATGCTGTGCTTATCAGTGCGGGAACTTGTAGGTGTGGATTACAACATTGTTCAGCTAATGGCTAATATGCTCTGTGCCGACGTCACGGGTGAATATACGAATATACGTACGCCGGGCTTATCGTTGACGTAATAAACAGTTGATTTGCGCAGTGGGTGAATATCGGGCGGAGCTGAAGTGCCTACACCACCTCTGCTGCGCCACAAAGCAAATACATAAATAAAATAAAGCTATAAATAAATAAAAATTAATGTTAGTGAAAGATGCTTAACATTTTCATTGAGTCAGCAGCAGCTCCAGCAGCAACTGGGAACAGGCGACGATCTTCAGACCGCGACTTGGGCTTGGCAACCACGAGACGAGAACAACGGCTGCAGTCATATGCCTGCGGCGACTTTTATGCACAGTGTTACGAAACAGCAATTTCTCATGCAAAAAATATGAAAATGTCAGAGATATCAAATATCAAAAAGTTATAGAATTATATGGTATCAAAATTGTCTCATTTAAATCTGAACTGATCAGATATTTGCTGTTTATAATTTGAAATTGATTTTCGTTTGATGCCAATCGATTGTCCTGCCACTGTGCCTTGTCAGAGCTGCAAGAGACTCGGCCTGGTGTCAGCTCCGTCATCCTGTTGATTTGTGTTAAGGAAGCAAGTGCTTATGTCCATGGGAGTGTGAGTGTTGCTGTGTGTTATGAATGACGGCGGACCTACTTAGCCAGGGCGCTGCTGTTGTTGCTGCTGCTGCTGCTGTTGCTGCTGCTGATGATGATCGGGGGCTTCTTGATGATCATGATGGTGCCGCAGCGCTTAGATGGATGGCCACGAAAATTTATCATCATGCGCGCCAGAAGACAAAGTAGCAACCCGAACGGAGAGCCAACCGACAACCAAAAAACCAAAGCAAAAAATAAAATAAAAAGTAAGAAGCGTTCATGGCGCATGCGCAAGGATCTAAAAGAGCTGAGCCAGGCCTCAGTCGTGGTCCACAATTAAAATGTGTGTGCAGAGGAGCTGCGGATGCTTCACTATTTGGGGTCTGCGCCGTTGCGGCTCGTTTCGAGTGTTGAAAAGTAAGGAAGCTTTAACAAATTACCGCCCAGTTACCGGCACAACGAGATGTTTATAAAAGTTGTAAAAATTTGCCAAGCCAACACCAGCCACGGCCGGGCAGCCAGCCATGGCCCAAAACCACAGACATACATCTCCATGTCGGCTGCTGTGCCTAGCGGCACAACTCGGGCGGCGCGGAGCGGGCGGCGGGCGACTACAGAGATGGACGGCGGCTGGCATTAAAGGAGTTTGCAGGCTCTGCACTTGGCGCAGGCGCATCGCAGTGCCAGACAATGCCAGCCACTGGCCAAGAGTCAGACTCTGCGACTGAGACGCAGACTGAGCTCGGCCTGCAACGGGCCGCATCGCGCTTCGCTTGCCTTATAAAGTGAGCGCTGAGCGTCGAGCAAAGTTACTCATGTCATGACAGCAAACGAGCAAGCAGCAAACTTATGACTGAGTAATTGCTGGTGATATTTATGCGACGAAGCGTCCGAGGATGTGACGGTGCAGCAGCAGCCCCACCAGCACCACCAGCAGCAACAGCAGCAGCGGTGACGGAAACTGCTGCAGCAGTATCTTTTGCAGTGCTTTCTGCTTATTATCGCTTGCCACACACTGCACTTGGCATGGCATATGGATTGGGCTCTGCCCAATGGCTGCAGCTATTAAATGTGAATTGAAAAAAAAATAATAATTCAATAATAAGCATGAATATTACGAAAAAAATATTGCAATTATTTTATTTTATGTCATTGCAATTTAATTATTATATATTAAATGAAAACTAAATATTATAATTTTGTATCAAAATTTATAATATTTATAAAATACAAAAATAATAATATTTAATATTCAATATTTAATGCAAGAAGAATTAGCTGATTCTATTACCAAAAATATAAATGACAGGTCCAGATCCTGCAGATATATATAACCATATACCTGATTATATATGATTACTATTAATTCTATATATCAAATTGCAGCTCGATAAAAAGAAAACTTTAAGGAATAGTATAGATAATTTATTTAATTTGTGATATCAATTTATTACCAATATATTTCTATAAATACATTAAATCATTCAGAGTGATCTGGTTGGAAGTATATGATTTATAGATACCCTTAAAGATTATTTCACATTAAACGCAGAATCAATATGGGTGTTGATGCTGATTGAGCATTTTGAGCAGTTTGTAATAGTATATAGCCTTTTTATAGCAGTGTATAACATATTATATGGAAGTAAATATCAATATATAATATATAATAAAATATATAAAAATATATATAATAATATTGGATATAAAAAAATATACAACAGTATATAAAATATATATAACAGTATATAACAAAGAATATAATAGTATATAACAGAATATAACAATTTGTAACGGTATACAGCAGAATATATATATCACTATATAACAAAATATATATCAGTATATACAAATATATATAACAGTATATACAAAAAAATATATAAAGGTATATAACAATGTATAACAATATATTATCATTATTATTATTATTATTTAATTGTTACAGAGAATTAATTCTAAATAACAATTATTATAAAGCCAGAGCAGCAAAGGCCTTCAGGCAAATAATAACATATATAACAAAATATAGAATAGAATATAACAATATATAACAGATTGCACTAAAATATATATCAGTATAATTTTGATTTAATTTTACTACTTTATAATATATGTATATATATTTATTCAATTTAGTCAACAAGTCAATTTAGTTTAAATAAAAATTAAAAAGGATTAATTACATAGGAATTTCTTAATTTGTCATAATTGTGAATAAACAAAATAAAAATAATAATAAAAAATAAAAATAATAATATAATAATAACAATGAATAATTAATGTATATTATGACTGTTATATTAATGGAATAAATAAATTTACGTCCACTTACACAATGATAAAAAATAATTTAAATATAATATAGATAGCAGAAGATAATATAGACAAGAGATAGTATATATATATATATATATATAGTATATATATATATATATATATATATATATATATATATATATATATATATGTATATATATATATATATATATATATATATCATCACTAGCTTTGCTGTAGGTGATCGTGAAATTCGTTTTCGGCCTGAAATATGCTTAACTCAACATATGCTCGGAGCGTACACACACACAGAAACACACATGCGAGTGCGTGTTGTTGGTTTGTTTTAGTGATAGTTGTTGTTGTTGTTGCTGCTGCTGCTCGCATAACATCACATACTACAAAACAGTGTGTTTGCTGTCTTTTGGAATGTAAATCATTCGCTAAGTACGCTTGATTTAGGCGACCATCACACTACATTCTTCGACCGAGTCATGCACCGAGCTGAGTTTCGCATGGAGATGGAGCTGGAGATGGAGATGGAGTTGGAGTTCGAGTTGGAGTTGGAGCTGGAGTTGGAGTTGTGGAGTCTTTGGCCAGTAACTGGCATACTGACAGATGGCTACGCTCGTTCGTTGCTTGGATGTTACAATGCAGATACATGAGTACTTTCGGAGCGAGCGACGGTGACGGCAATGATGACGATGTTGACGAGACTCTGGCCTGACGACGAAAGCAATACGCCATACATAACTCATCGCACATAATGAGACTGCAATAATTCACTTGCTCTGCATGCTCGTGATCCTCGCGGCGGCCAGTGCATATAAAGACACAAGCCAGCCGAGGCACTGTTATAACAGCAACAACAACAACCTGACCAAGACGTTGGCCAAGCACTTGGATTCTCCACGATCGTCCGCAGTTGGAAATCTTCATGCACTCCTAGTTTTCTGTAATTAAGTGTAATGAGCGTAATTGCTAATGTGTGTGGAGCGCACGCTGCCACAGAGATCTGCGGCTCTGCTGGCTGCCTACTGGCTGCTGGCTTCGGTGTGTGTGTGCGATTGCGTTAGCGATTTAGTTATAGCCTCGTTCACTTTGCGGTCTGCGTCTGCTGGAGTTGGTCTTGATCTTGGCTTGGTCTGGACTGGCTTTGGCTTTGGCTTTGGCTTTCGGTATTGGTATTAGTATTGGTATTGGTATTGCCATTGGTATCGGCTCGACTTCGTTTAATTTCGCTTGGACCAGACGCAAGCCGTGTCTTGACTTCGCTCCACTTGGGCTGGCCTGCCTTTCCTTGACTGGCCTGGCCCCTGCTTGGCTTCGTGTGCACAACAAGTGAAATTAAAATGTATGACAAAGTGCGTGCAATAATTCGTGCAAGTTTAATGAGTCTCCGCAATGTGGACATTTGTCGTCGTCTAATTGTACTAGATATGGATATTTTAATTGAATGAGAACGATGTCTTATTAGATGCGGGCAATTAGTCTATTTGTGCCTTCTCCGCAGACAGCGTCCACATCGGACACACACTCGCCACACTTGGTCTTGATCTTGGTCTTGCTCTTGCTCTCGGCCTCTTCACGTGGCTGCCCATAATATTTGTTTACCAAATTGCCACTCAGCGGCCGAGCATATGGCCAATTCCAGCAGCTATCAACACTAAGTAGTGCTACGCTAATAACTATAATATATTAGCTTTGTTAAACACAACTATTAGCTATTATTATTATACTTGGAAATTTGCTTTGATTTTATTAACTTCATTTGAGCCTGTCTAATATATATTTTTTGAAGCTGTTTTAAAATTGATTATATTTACTTGCTGTAATGAGGTAAAATAAATAGTTTAGTTAATTAATTTTAATTATTTGTATTCATTAGACTGTTTTTTTTTTTAAATATAAAACTAAAGTACATATTAAATTCTTATAGAAATATTAAAAATGCCTTAAACTTTAAATTTTAAAAGTAAACTTTTCATATAAAAAATAGAATTTTTTTTACATAAATATGTATGTATACATATTTAGAACTAATATATTTAATACATTTCATTTATATATTATTTACTATTTAACATAATAAATCAAAATACATTTTAAAATTTAAGAAATAAATTGAGTTTTTCTATATTAATATAAAATGAAATAAATAAAAACGTTTTTTATTATTTTATTTTAAAATAAATAAATATTTCAATTAGTTTTTAATTTATATATACAAACGAAAAAATATTTCAATAAAAAAATGCATAAATATATAAAATTAATATATTAAATTTATATTATTTGATTATTAAATAAACATAAATATATTTATTTTATATTATGTATTTTTTTATCATTATAAATATAAATTATATATATAGAATATAAAAATATATATGTTTATTTACATTTTAAAATATATGAATATATGAGAAAAATATTGAAAAATCGAAAAAAAAAAATGAAAAATAAATGTTATTAAAATAAAAATATTATAAATACAAATTTTAAATCTAGAACTATAAATATAATAAGATAAAATAAATACAAATTATTGAGTTGATTTAATAAAATGAGAAACATTTTTAGAACTCTTTTAATAGTTCTCACAGTTCAGCGTCCTCCCGCCCGCATGCCGAAGATTTATAGGTGATTGCAGAGTCGACTTGCAGCACTTGAGCTGGTCATATAAAATTGTCATCCTTGCACTTGCACTTGCAGTTGACTTAATGCCCATTTAGGGGTCGGTCTAGTGCGGCCTGCGCAGCGAGCGGCAGACACAGTTTATTGAACTGACAGGACTCGCGTCCGGCTGACAGGCGGCTGCGGGGCAGGTTAACAAGCTAACAAGATCATTGGATAACACCACATTCCACAATCGACAGTCGACAGTCGCCAGTCGACAGTCGAGAGTCGTTTCTACCCGATTGACCCAATGCAAATGTGAAATTTATTTTCGTATATTTGAGCATTGCAATTGTTTGTCAAGTTGTTCGCACGTCGACTGGGCCTGGGCCTGGGCCTGGCAAAAGGATTGTGTCAATGTTTGTGCAGCCACTTGTGAGGCACGTTCTGGGCAGCGCTAAGTCGCTCTCAATGCTAACTCGACCCATTGACTGATCGCCTCAATGGGTTTGTTTGAGCGATTGGCTTGCTGTTTGGCTGTTTGCTTGCTGGCTTGTTTGGCCGGTGCCGGTGCCGATGCAAAGCGGTGATAAGGCGGCTAACGAAAGGATGTCGAGGGCGCACGTTCATCAATTCTCATATACCGATTTCCTGTACGTACGCATCTTAAATATGACACAAACACACAAAACATAAATATCAATACACAAATCCCAGATGCAAAGTTCGGATTCGGTTCACAGGCCGAGCCGAGGCTGTTGCTGTCTTCTCTCTCGATCGTTGTCCGTCGTTGGCCAGACGCTGGCGCCAACCTGGCCATTAATTATAACAATTCCTTACATTGTCATACACAAACACATATACACACACACCGAACACGTACGAGTCGAAAATTTATAGGCGCTCGGTTCGGGCATTCTTCACCTGGGTGGTGGGCAATTTATTTCACCTTTGAAGCGCTTGAGCCGCACACACGGCAATTGCACAACAACAGCTAACTGACAAAAACAAAACACCAACAACAGCAAAGAGAATTCGCTCTGCTGCCGCAAAAGGTCAAGGGTATGTCTCGGCCTGACCCTGTCGCATTCATTGACAATTAAAAACATTTTTCTGCTATTGATCACTTTATTGTCCAGTGTGTCGAACAGGACAGCTGTCGCTGGCCCTAGCTCTTTGTCGCCCTCCCTCTCTCTCTCTCTCTCTCAGCTGAATTAAATGCAATTGTCGTGTGATGGAATTTGAAGTGGGCGCGTCACCTTTGATCTCCGTCTGAGTCCACTCGAAATTCTTTCATAATTTTTGTCACTTTATGTTGCTGCCAAAAACGGCCAGGACAATGGCCAGGAGCAGAGGCAGCGACAGGGGCTGGGGCAGCGTTTACTATTGTTTTGCAATTGAAGCCACCTTTTACCCTGATTAAGCGGAAAACCTGGACACAATAACCAATACGCCCCGACAGATTCGCTTTGTTAACTGCGCATAATTTATATGGGCCACGGCGACAAACTGGCGGCCAAGCCTTAACGTGGCCCAGACCCAAAACTCTGGTCAAGAGGCGTGCGAATTTCACACCAGGCCAAAAATCAATGGCGTTGTCTATATGTATATCCACATATCTATATCTATATCTATATCTATATCTATATCTATATCTATATCTATATCTATATCTATATCTATATCTATATCTATATCTATATCTATATCTATATCTATATCTATATCTATATCTATATCTATATCTATATCTATATCTATATCTATATCTATATCTATATCTATATCTATATCTATATCTATATCTATATCTATATCTATATCTATATCTATATCTATATCTATATCTATATCTATATCTATATCTATATCTATATCTATATCTATATCTATATCTATATCTATATCTATATCTATATCTATATCTATATCTATATCTATATCTATATCTATATCTATATCTATATCTATATCTATATCTATATCTATATCTATATCTATATCTATATCTATATCTATATCTATATCTATATCTATATCTATATCTATATCTATATCTATATCTATATCTATATCTATATCTATATCTATATCTATATCTATATCTATATCTATATCTATATCTATATCTATATCTATATCTATATCTATATCTATATCTATATCTATATCTATATCTATATCTATATCTATATCTATATCTATATCTATATCTATATCTATATCTATATCTATATCTATATCTATATCTATATCTATATCTATATCTATATCTATATCTATATCTATATCTATATCTATATCTATATCTATATCTATATCTATATCTATATCTATATCTATATCTATATCTATATCTATATCTATATCTATATCTATATCTATATCTATATCTATATTAAATTTAACTTATTTGTATATTATTATCTATATCTATCTATATATATATATATATATATATATATATATATATATATATCTCAATTTATATCTATATACATTTTAAATTTTAATTTATATATTTTAAAAATAAATAAATAATAATAAATGAGAAATTTTGAGTTTTTGCATGTTATTAAGAAATTAAAAACGTTTTTTGAATATATAAAATAATAAATGTTTGAAATATTTTTTACTTAATATATATCAAAAAATATATAAAATACCTTTTATTAGGAAATATGCAATTAAAAATCGTAAATAATAAATATATAATAAAAATAAAATAAAATATATACAAAATAATATGATTTAAAAACTTTAACATTATTTTATAAGATTCTACATCGGTTGACCTCCTCCTCCAGCTAGCTTCCATTTGACTTTAGACCCCAACGAACCGAACCACTTAGTAGCTGATAATCAGTTTGCAGCCCTGAAGCTGAACACCTTGTGATAGATTTACGACGCTGTCAGCATTTCGTGTTGGCTCTCACTCAGCTCAATCTCAATTGGCATCGCTCTATATAAATGCATATATATATATATATATTTATTTTTTTTTGTTATATATATATATATATATATGTATATCTATATAGATCGGACAAGTGTTGTATTTTGAATGCTGAATCTTTGATTTGATTGCTTCACAGCTGCCGCGAAGAGTTTGATTCTGTGAAAGAGGAAACTGCTGAGGTTGCATATAAATTGAGAGATTTCTTCACCTATTCCCATGGCTTTCGAGCAGCGTCAAAAGCTGAGGCAGCGCTTTGCCGTCGTGAGATTGTTCAAAAAAATCAAATAAAATAAAAAAAAATTAAAATTAATAAAAATCGCAAACGAAACACAAAAGAATAACGTTTTGCAATTAAAAAAAAATTATATATATGTAATAAAAAATAAAAGACTCGATGGGATTTTCTTTTCTCTCTTGGCTGGGATGCATTTTGAGTTTTGTGATGTTCTTGTTGTTGTTGGTTTTGAGTTTGGGTCTTGGGCTTGGGCTTGGGCTTGGGCTTGGGCCTGTATTACTTTGTTGGCTTAGTCGCGCATTTAAGGCCCATAAATGTAACGCCATTATCTATAAATCTGCAGCGGAAAACATAACTCAAAAATAACAAAACAAGCTAACACACAAGACATAAACGAAATAAGATATTTTTAATTAATTGTCACTGGAAAAAAACCAAAAAAAATATATTATACAAAAAAAAAAAAAAAAAAAAATACAACTACACAGTTTTATGAGAAGCTGCACGTGACCGACGGCAAAAACAGCAACAGAAAGAAACAAAAAGAGAAAAAATATAAACTAAAAAAAAGAGACCAAATAAACATTTAGATTAAATCTGTTCCAGTCGCTGTGCAAGACCCAGGGCGCAAGTTCATTGAGGAACACACAGAGCCACGAATGTTCGACTCTCACACGCACACACAGAGACACAGGGATCAGAGATGGGCCTAGAGTACCTAGCGCAAGATGTGGAGTCAACAATTTAGACATTTCTCATAGAAAGACATAATTTTCAATTTAATAAAGGCCATCGCATAAATACGCTCGTAAAAACCTATCAAAACTTAAGATAGATGAGCACTACGTGCACTTGCTGGAAAGTCCATTAAAAAGAACGCGGCGCTACGGCCAAGCCAAAGCCAAGCCAAAGGGTTGCTGCCGCGCAACAGAGACGGCCATAGGCGGGTGCAATGCCAATTGCCAAGTGGGAGGGAGACAAAGCACACGCACATATATATGTATAAATATATATAGGAATACTGGTGAATGGTGCGCCGACGCATAGTTGCATGTCTCTTCTGCACGGCGGCAAGAGGCTGCATCGGGGTCACAATAAAATCAAAAATGATAAACATCTTTAGTGTCCCAGGGGCACTGAGATGATCGCCCCGTGGTTTGGCATGCCATGCACCGGGCTGGCCTGCTCTTGCTCATGCTCATGCTCATGCTCTTGCTGTTGCTGTTGCTCTTGCTCTTGCTGCTGCTGCATATTAAATTGTTGAATCAGTCACTGAGAATTCAAGAGAGACAAATCGGAGCACGTACACAGCGTCCGAAATTAATGACAATTGCTGATTGTGTGAGATAAACGGACGAGGCGCAGGGCAATTGGTGGAAACCGCGACAAACTCACACACGCACGCACACACACGCGGAGCGAGAGCAAGAGAGAGAAGCTGAAAGACATTAGTAACACACAAAAGGAAGCCCCGAACACATCGAAAACCTCAGATTTTGACCATGGACCCCGAGCGGAGTCCAAGTCCAGGGTGTGCGTAGATTCCTCTGCTCCGATAAGACCAAAAGAATCAAAAAACCAAAAAAAAAAAAAAAAAAAAAAATATATATATGCCTAACCAACACCAACAACAAAATTGTCGCTGAGTTGACGTCGTAAAAAGGTTGAGGAGGAACCCAACAGCAACAACAACAACAAACAGATCAGCGCAATGCGTCTGCGGCATTATTATATGGCTCATAAAATATTTGTACAAGTCTATAAATGCCGCGTAATTTACTTCTGGCTTCAATTAAAAGGAAACTCCAACAATTCCAAATTAAATTGTTGCGGCATTTCACATACATAAATGTATATATATATATATATATATATATATATATATATATATATATATGTACTCTGTGCATGGTGGGCCAAAAGGCTGTATTTGTATTCATAATGTCTATTTATGAAATACATATTTATAATTTGGTTTAACTTGATTAATATTTACATTTCAATTTTACTTTATTATTTTATGAAATACATATTTATTTTTATTTATATTTTTTGTTGTTTAGTTTTATAAATAAATATTTTTCAAATTGTTTTTTATTTTATTTATATATATTTAATTTTTTGTATAATTTTATTATTACTTATATTTTTATCTATATGCCTTAATTGTATTGAAATGTATATTAGTATTTTACTTAATCTTATTTTTATTTTGTATATTGCTTATAATTTTAATTTTTTTATTTAAGAAAGAAAACTTTAAAGAAGTATAAAAATAATTTCTTTTTATATTTCTAAATTTCGTATATTTATAATAATAGTATTTCTATGATCTATAATATTATTTTTCCTTATTTATTATTTACTTTTATTTAACTAGTTATTATATTACTTTATTTTCAATTTAATGTATTAATATATATATGTTTATATATATTAAGTTAACTTTTTTAAATGTTTTCTTATTTTATTTAAATATTGCATTTTGATTTTATTTATTGGTGTTCTTTTTTCAATATATTTTGTATTTATTGTTTTTAATAATAATAGTTTTCCTCATTATTATTTTGGGTATTTTCTTTTTGTCTATTATTTTTGTATTTTATTATTATGATTTTTGACAAAATAGTTTAATTATATTTGATTATGATTATCTTCATTTTTTAAATAAATATTTTTTAAATTGCACAATTATTTTTTAGTATTATTTTAATCATATATATAGTTTTATAATTTAAGTGAATATTTTTATATTTGTTTTTTTTTTTTATATAGATATGTATATATTTATATTTATATATTTATTATATATATATTTATATATAATTAATGTTATCATTTATTAGATTTAATATATTTTTCAAAATATTTAATTATAATATATTTTATTATTGAATTTTTCATTCTTTTATTGATTGCAATCTTGTGAAATATTTTATTATTTTTATTTATTTGAAAACAATATTTTTTTTATATTATTATTATTTGCACTAAAAAGAATTTTTTATTTTATTCTTTATATTATATATTTTTATTTGATACAGTGGGCATTTCATTTGATTTGATTTGATTTGACTTTGTCTGTCATTCCCTCAAGCCGATTGCAATTGCGCAAACGCTGCGTATGCGCAATGCAGCTGCCGTGGGAATGAGAGCCAAGCGACTCTGTGATTGATTGATGGATAAAGCTCGCCGCAGTTCGCTCGCATATAAATAATGTAGAATGGAAAATTCTTGTCAATAAATTTATATCTAATTGCCAACTTTTTTTTGTATATTATGTGTACATATATATATATATATATATATATATATATATATATGACTGACTATATATATATATGTATGACTGTATTTTTTATCAAAAATATAGAAATGAAAACTTGATAAGTGAACTCAACTCTCCGTAGATAACTCGAACAAGGACTCACCTGTTGACCCAGATCGTGGGCTGCCACTCCTTGAATTATATTTACTCAAATAAAAAGTCTCGAAATGTGTAATTTTTACTTAATATTTATTGTACAAGAAGATTAAATTGGCATGTGAAATCGATTTTATAGAAACAAAAAAAAAAAGAAGAGAGTTAAGGAAATAGTACAAGAAATCTGTCAATCAAATTACATATCTGTATATATATGTGTGTGTGTCTCTCTGTGTGTGTGTGTGTGTGTCTGTAAAAACTATTTATGTTTATGTTTGGCGAGATACTTGCTTACCCTTATAAGACTACATATGCAATGTTGGATGGGATGGGAGTGGTCAAACCCAACTATTATTAGCTATTATCACAGTACCGTAATACAAGGCAAAAGTCGTGGTAACATTGGGAATACTTTGGACTTAGAGCTAAGAGAATGTTTTTCATTTAGAATACGTGAGGAATGTTTTGCAAATAAATAATACGGTGAGGTCTTAGCCTAAGCGAGCAAAAAAAAAAAAAACTATATAAACGGAGTTGTGGATATCGATGCACGTATATAATAATGATAGATAATAAATACTTAAGCTAGTTAGGATTCGGGTTCGGTTCGGATTCGGATTCGGATTCGGATTCGAATGTCATAGCCGTCTTTGAGAATGAGTTATCAGTTCATGAAGTCAACGGTGTTGGGGGGCTTGGAGTCGGTTGGATGGATGGCCGGATGGCTGGATGGCTGGATGTCTGGATGGCTAGCTGAGTTCACTTGGAATTCGAAATGGAACTATAACTGGGAATTATTAGACCTTAGGAGGAGAGGACGGTCCGTGGCGGGTCCGGGGCCGAATGCGGCGGCTGTTATTTCTAACTTTGCACTTCCGCTTGCGCTGTTTGGCCAGCAGCTTTGTCATGTGCTTCAGGTATCGAATGTACTCGTACTTGAGGAACCGCAGATCCAGGCTGTCCGGCTGCCTGGGCTTCTCGGCGGGCTGAGCGTGGGCGGCCAGCACCGCCTGGCGATGCAGCTCTACCAGCTGCGTCTTGAGCTTCATCAGCTTCTTCTCCATCTCCAGGCGGGGCACCGTCGCCAGCTTGCGGTGCGGTGCATGCCGACTGCTGCCGTTGAAGGCCTCTTCAACGATGCAGAGCACGAGGCGGGCGCTGCTGCGCAAGCGCAACAACTCGGCGGAGAGCACGCTCTGCTTCTGGAGATTGTCATAGTCCCAGTGCAGCTGGGCGTGCCGCAGATAGCTGAATGCGGCCACGTAGAACTGGAGATCGTTATGTGCGTGCTGCAGCGATAGCTGGAAGAAAACAGAGATTTTCATTAGTGGTTGGAAAAGCGTTGAGGAGCCGGTTTGAAAGCGTATGCGTTTGCACGAGTCGCTGCAAATGGTTTGGTTCGGTTTGGTTTGGTTTGGTTGCCGCGCTGGCATAGATCGATTTGATATCCGTTTTGATAACGCAACGGGGCGGTGTAATAACACACGGCCAACCGGTTTCGTTCTGGACTCTAAACCGGTTGCTAACCGTTAAACAGCCGCCCTCGGTCACGCCTCGTGCATTGGCACAGGTTGATTGAACTCGCATGCTGATTAATAATCAAAATCAATCATACGACGCGTTGCCTGAAAGTGAAAAGCGACCGATTCGCCTCTATGCCAATTCGCCTATATAACAATTCGCCTATATAACAATTCGCCTATTCGCCGCGCCGCTCGCCGCTAGCTGCTCGCCCATCACCCTTTCTCCCTCACTCTCGCGTTAACTGTTCTTAATTGTGCTTTCGGTTTCGCAACGTATTTCACGTCCGCGTGCTAGTGACGTCGCGTCGCGTCGTACGTCGCGCCGCACGTCGCGTCGCATCGTTCGTCGGTCGTCGTCGTCGTCGTTCGTTCATTCGTTCGTTCGTTTTTGTTGTCGGTCGTCATCGTCAGACTGTTCGCTTATCGGCAATTGTTTCATTCATGCCGCTGCTGGGGGAATCCACGGCTCGCTCATTCGCATGATTCACGCGCTCGCGCGCGCCTTTCCCATGCGCTCTCTCTCGCTCTATCGCTCCATCTGTGTGGCCCTCTATGCAAGTGTGTGTGCTTCATTTACGATACTTGAGCGCTTAGATTGCTCAAACATATCAACTATGCCTGGGCGCACCCTTGTACCCGCCAGCAGACTTAAATATGTGCGAAATGCTTTGCTTTGCTGCTGCTGCCAGCTCAGTGACGTCAAAAGGCCGCGTGAGCTGCAAGTTCTTGGGAAAAGTGTGCGCCCTAACTCCAATTGCCATTGCTCTTACTGTTGTTGTTGTTGTTGTTGTTGTTGTTGTTGTTGTTGTTGTTGTTGTTGTTGTTGTTGTTGTTGTTGGCTGTATCATATGTGATTTGTGATTTGCGCAAGCTACACTCATACCACACACTGAGTGTCTATAGGGCATTTTATAAATAGCCCCGATTAGCTGTCACAGAGAGCAGCTCCACACCCACGTTTCCTGGGTCGTCATCGATATTACAAGAATAACATCAACACCTCATCGGCCAGCGAGTGAGTACTTCACAGTCAACATCATTATAATCGGTTAGCAAATCACATTATTTGCGGGCCTCTGGCCAAAACCCTAACGATTTCACTCACAGCCAGAAACTGTCTTTTTTTTGGGTTTTTTCCTATGCGCAGCTCTAGTGACGTCAATAAGAAATTCAGCGAAAGCCGCTCATTGTTATGCCAATTATTATTAAACACACACACACACACATACACAGATACTATTGCTGGATTAAAGTGTTTGGTGATGATGTTAGCTGTCTAAGTTTAGAACAGAGCGCAGCGCAGCATCACCTCGGAATTAGCCAAACAACACTGGCTAAGATAGAGAGAGAGAGAGAGAGAGATGGAGAGAGGGTAAGGCGGGGAGGGGACACTATCTAATATGAGCTGATGCTTTCTTTCAGCTTTAAAGTCAAGTCAAAGGCCAAGCCAAGTACATTTCGACGCACAAGCGCAATTAGCTCAACTCTAAAAAGAATCTTTAACTAACTTATTTTTTGTTTTTATAATACTTCATAAAAAAAAAAAATTAAATAAAAATAAACAAAAAAATTAAATAAAAAATACTGAAAATATTTTTGGATTTTATAATATACAAAAATAAATTAATTAATTGAAAAAAAAAGAATATTTAATTAAGTTTTTATTTTTTTTTATACCCCACAAAAAAAAAAAAAAAAAAGAATATTTAACTCATTTTTTATATGGAGTATGAAAAATAAAATAAAAAGAATATTTAAATAATTTTATTTTTTTCTTATCCATAAAAAAGAGTAATGTGTTTTTTTTAATTCTCTATATTAAAAAAAAAAAAATTAAAAAAAATAAACCATAGCAAAATCAAATTTATATTTTCCTAATTCATTTTGTGACTACGTTAATTGAAGGCTGAGCAAAATTATGGAAAATCCAACTGCAAATATCTGGAACTCGTGCAGAACACTTTGGTTATTTCCAAATGCATTTCACTATATTCTTTTCTATATATAGCTATGAGTATGTTTATATATCTATGTATGTATTTGTATATAGTCTGTCGTTGTTTTAATCTTTAGATGCCGCGCAGATAACTTTTATTTCTTCGCGTCATTTTGCTTGAGTTGAACGTAATCTACTTCCCATTTCTGACACGGCTGGGTATGTCATAAGATAAGCCTGTTTTTTATATATTTATATACATGACATATATATACATAATGTAGCTACTGCCATACGATTAGCCATCAAATTCTAGCTCTGCTTAAGCCGGCAAATATTATTCACCAAGCTAAAGCCTCTATCAACTCCATCCATGAGTTGTAAGAACATTTAATTTGAAAGAGTATATATATATATATATATATATATATATATATATATATATATACTGATATACAGATGAACATATATGCATATATGTACATACCATATATACAATGTATAAACAGATAGTATATAACATTTGCATGACACAGACTTAACATATAGAACATAGGCTTAACACATATGTATATAACATATGCTTAACATATACTTAACATTTTTGTAACATTTACATAACATATATAAAAGCTTTCACATGACTTTGACCTACATATTTGATTGTCGCGAGGTTCTCGACAGCCTAATCAACTCTATTCGCCTGTCGAGCGAGCATGTCGCAGTCGGTTACAACTTCTTACATATATTTATAATTTGATTTTATTAATTCGCGTGATTCGCTACGTGTATTTGGCTTTTAGCGCATCATTAGCTTTTACGAGTGGGTCGCAAATGAAAAATCGAGCTCGAACTCGAATTCGAATTCGAATTCGAATTGGAATTCGCATTCGCATGCGTATAGTATTTACTATTGAAATGAATGTGCATGTATTGACGATCACGTTTCGATCAGCTGCCCATATACATAGAGACCGGCGCGTGTCTCAGTTGTTTCGCTTTGTTTGCTCGCCTCGATTGAGGTTTTGTTTTCTGTTTTCCCAACAAATTAGCCGACGAAATGGAACTGAACTCACTTAC
The DNA here is from genome assembly GCA_035045555.1 of Drosophila fulvimacula. Classification (NCBI taxonomy): domain Eukaryota; kingdom Metazoa; phylum Arthropoda; class Insecta; order Diptera; family Drosophilidae; genus Drosophila; species Drosophila fulvimacula. Next base: position 7,019,695 of record JAWNOX010000053.1, on the reverse strand, counting down.
GTTATGTTATATTATTCTACATATATATGTATATTTACAAATACTTTTTTTATGTATAATATTGAGTTCTAATGAAACGTGCTTCAGCTGATATTGACCAAAGTCGCGTGTCGCCACGGCACCCGCGGCGTATGCTTAATTTCTACTATTTTTGCCGCGATTTACTTGTGAAACGGCCCACGCTTGTAAATGTTCGACCGCACTCATATGACTGACGGGCTTGTGACGGATTTTTTTTTTTTTTCCTATATTATTCACTTTGCACCTACGCAATGACGAACGGGTGAAATGCCGCCTCACGTGACCCACTGCCAAGCACTTGTTGCCACTTGCCTCTTGGCCGCTGGCCGTTGGCCGTTGGCCGTTGGCCGTTGGCTCTAATCAAATTGATTGCTTCGTGCTTGAAAATTTGTTTTGATGAAAAGTTGTTAACTCACTTGTTTTGCACTCGCATTCACCCTGGGCAGAAAGTCGTATTGGCCGTTGTGCAGACTCCAAATGCTGTGGTTCGAGATGTCGATCGCCTGGTTGGCGGCCGTGTCCTGCGCCTTCACCGAGTGCACCCGATGGCGTAGTCTGTTGTCGTCGCGCAGTTGCCGCAGTTCTCGGCCCGTGTTACTCTGCAATGTGCGTAGCAGCTGCAATGAGCAAAAATATTCGTAAATATTAAATTATATATATATATATATATATATGTAAAATATATGTAAAATTATAATACATGTATGTATATAAAATAATAAATATTTAAATGATTTTTTTAATAATTTCAAAAGGTAAAAAATATATATGTATATATAAATAAATAAATTAATAACTATTTAAATATTTTTAAATAAAACTTAAATAAATTTAAATAATTTACAATAATAATTTGAATAAGCTAAACAAAAATTTACATACATATATATATTTATTTTCTCTTTTCTTTTTTATTTATATACATATAAGTGTATATGTATGTATATATGTGATTTCATAAACAACAAAAAAAAAAAAATATATATATATATATATATATATATATAAAATATATAAATATATATATACATATATATATATATATATATATATATATATATATATATATATATATAAATTATTATTATTATATATATAAATCATGTGCATATATATTTATTTAAAATTTGATGTCAAAATTAAAATTTTAAATAATAATAAATAATTAATCATTTAAAAAAAAATAAAAAATTATACAAATTTTCAACTTTCATCTTTGGTTAACCGCGCAACGCCGGTAAACACACATATTTTGTTTGTATGGTGGCTTTGGTTCGCTTTTAAACTTTTCCAGCGTATAAACTCGACTGATTCGAATGCCTCATAAAGATTAGGGGATTGATACGTGAGCGAGTCGAAGTTACTGATAGACTTGATGAATGGGGAATGCCTATTATTTTGGATGGCTGACGTACCTTTTTGTGATGGGCACAGCGCTGCCTGGGCGGCACCACTGGGCGGGTGGGTTGTTCGCCGGGGCCCGTCCAGTTGCCGCCGCAGCTGTTGCTCCAGTCCAGCGCGGAGCTGTTCAGTTCGCGCTGGAAGCGCACCTTGAAGCTGGCACTGTCGTGTCGCTTCTGCAGGCGCGAGCGTCGTGCTTTGCGTGCCACGACGACCAGTGGGATATGTGGTGCAGGTGGGGCAGGTGGCGCAGGTGGTGCAAACTGTGCTGTTGCTGCTGCTGTTGGGGCGGCCAGAGCCAGGCCAGCGCCACTGCCGCCGCCCCCGCCGCCAGCAACGCCGGGACGCACCAGCTCCTGCAGCTGACCCATGAGCAGGGCGAGTATCAGCAGCGATCGCCAGTTGGCTGGGATGTTGCCCTGGGGCGGCTGTGGAGGACGTCGTCGAGCGCTGTGCTGCGTCGTCGTCGTCGTCGTCTCGCTCCTCGTGCTCCTCGTCTTGGCCGTTGTGCTAATGTTGCTGCTGCTGCTGCTGGCTAGAAGCTGAGCAACAGTTGTCGTCTGTCAACAGAGAAATCAACAACAAAATGCAGTTTGTTGCCAAAGGGGATTCCCGTTAGTCGAGTGTTTTTTGTTTGTTTTCTTTTTTTTTTGTGTGTAATGGGCTAAGAAATGATTTGGCCAAAACGTGCTTGGCCGGCCGTTATCGTTATCGTTTGTTGCTGTTCTTGTTGTTGTTGTTATTGTAGTTGTTGTAGCTGTGTGTGTGCGTGTGTCGGCTGACATAATTATTTAAAATAAAAGTCTTAATTTGGCTGAATCATCAGGCATAAGCGAATCTCCACAACTCACACACACACACACACACACACACACACACACACACACCAACACTGCGCTACAAAGTCAACGAACTTACCCCGCTGGCTTCTTGCACACTTTTGTGAAATTCAGTGGAGTTGGCTGAAGTCAACGTTGCTATTGGCATCGTCTTTTAACCTTCTGCGTCTCTTTGGCGCTCGCACTATAACTCACTCGCGCGCGCTCTCTCGCTCTCTCCCATTCGTCCACTCGTCCACTCTCCCCACTCCCCCACTCCCCACCGCTCACTCTGGCCCCAACTGGCGCACTCTCTTCTGTTGTGCTGGTCCGGACCTTGTCGATGGCAAAATGCCGGCGTTGTTGCTGACGCATCGTTGCGCACGCTTTGACTTGTTGCTGCTGTTGCCAAACAAAACAGCTCAGCCCGCTGCCCACCCCCGCCCAACGCCCACTGCCAGCTGCCCACCGCCACGCCCCGAACGTGTAAATTAATTTCACATGTTTGATTCGAATTGAACTTGTTTTTTTTTTTTTGGTTTTTTTTGGTTTTTTTTTGGTTTTTTTTTGGTTTTTTTTGGTAACTGCCGCCGCATGTCGCAGCTCAACAAAAGCGCGCTTTGAGCTCTCCGCTTGAGTCAGACATGCTAAAGTGACATTTCAACTCTAGCTTGGAATACCCTGTGCGTGCTAAGTGGCTGGTATAGGGTATATGCTTTCGTTCTCCTATATTGCAAATTTTACAATTTTATTTAAAACTGAAGCAAATTTGACTTGAATATTAGTGCCCAACTCCTAACCTCTATACAGCTGAGTGTATACCCTGCATGTAGTACTAGATAGGGTATATGCAATAGTTGTTTTATATGTGAAATATAATTTCAAACTATAGCAGTTTTGACATGAGTATTCCTAACTAGTTCTTAACCCCTAAGCAAACAGAGTGTTTACCCTGTATTTAATACTAGATTAATATAAGGTATATGCAATTGTTGTTCAATATGCAAATGCTAATTCAACTAAAGGATCTTTTACTCACGTATTCCTTTTCTAGTTCTTAGCCCCTGTAAAAATGACTAGATAGGGTATATGGAGTCGTAATTCTATATGCATATTTAATTCAACTATCTTTAGCTATCTTTAGCACAAGTAATGCTCTCTAGTTCATAGCCCTTTTCAGAATTGAGTGCATACCCTACACGCACTAGCAGCCTAGTATAGGGTATGTGCAATCGTTGTTTCTTATGAAATAAGATAATTTAACCAAAGCAAGTTTAGCTCGTTTATAGCCCCTTAAACAAGTAAGTATATACCCTGCATTTTTTATGAACTTGCTGTAGGGTATATGCCATCGTTGTTACTTATGGAAAAAGATGACTGGACAAATTTTGGCTTTAATAACCCTCTAGCACGGTAGTGCATACCTTGTACTCAGCACTAGATTATTACAGGGTATATACCATTCTTGATCCACATTCAGGTGTTAACTTAGCATAGATCTTTGACTAAGTTTAGCTTTTCTAGCTCTTGGCGCTTGAAGAATTGAGTGCATACCCTATATATACTATCAGTTTAGTATAGGGTATATGCAATGCTTGTTCCATAATGCAACTGTAGCTGAAGCAATCTCTTCTATTCTCTGCTACTCTCCCCTCGAGAGAAAATTTCAATTTAGTTCCAGTAAAGGGTATCCCGCAGTCGCTCTAAGAGGATATTGTTCATTATTGTATTATTGCACTGATAAATACATGACGATTTTCTAGGAAAGACGGCTTACTCCAGCTCTGCTTACATCAACTTGTAGTGCACATTGGCGTTCAAACTATTTGCACTTGGGCAGCTAGACACAGTTGGGGAATATGGAGTATGTACGTATGTAGGTCAGGGCCCATCTGATATATATATATATATATATACATATATATATATATATATATATATATATATATATATATATATATATATATATATATATATATATATATATATATATATATATATATATATATATATATATATATATATATATATATATATATATATATATATATATATATATATATATATATATATATATATATATATATATGTATGTATATGGTTATATATAAAGTCAGACAAGAATTTGGAACTTCCGTTTTTTAAATTCTTCTAGAACAATTATTTCTTTATATATAGATACAGATTTATATATATATATATACAGCTGTTTAGTCGTGTGCTGGCCACTTTATCAGTGAGCGGAACACGCATCGTCAGGTTAGCTTGCTCAAAGAACAAAAAGAAAAAAGTGCACACCCAAAAACAATGCCAATAACAACTGCTCGATAAGGCAACTGATGGGCTATGCGTATGTATATGTGTGTGCGTGTGTGTGGGTGGAATGGAGAAGGTGTTGCATTTCAAAAAGTAGTGAAATTAATACGCACCATTTACACATAAATTTCCAATTAGTCCTGTGCGAGCTGCGCTGGAAAAACCTTTGCGATGTCTTCTTTATTTATATATATATATTTCTCTGTATATATATATATATATATGCAGTATATGCTGATATAGTTCAATAGTTCAAGCAAAACAATATGTCTAAGAGAGAGTTCGCGCTCTCTCTCTCTCTTGCGGTTTGGCAAAACAATAAACTCACGAGATTAAAATGCACTTCGAGTATGAAACAATAATAACAACAGGCAAGAAAAAAAAAACTTCAATTCACGTTTATAAAAAAAAATAAAATAAATAAAAAAATAAACTTTGTTTGTATGTTTTACGAATTAGTATCTTGCAGATATATTATATTGGAAAAACGTCGACGCGCTGCGTTTGACTGCCTGTTTTGATTTGATTTGAGTGCTTGGCGATCGAATTCGGGCTGGCTCGAGCTCACTGTGTAGATATTTGCCAGCTTTCGCAGCAGAGAGCGGCAACAGCTGAGGCAGCGGCTCAAGCAGAGGCAAAGGCAGAGGCAGAGTCAGCGACAGCGACAGCGACAGCGACAGAGGCAGAACGGCAGCAGCAGCAGCGAGCGAACCGAACTCTTTAGTTACTATGAGCGTACTAATGAGGAGTATAACGAGGTGGCCCCCTCTGGCCGAGCAGCTATGTTATGCCTGTGTGTGTGCGAGTGAGTGAGCCTGTGTGTGTGTGCGCAGATTCGCGACCGTCTCTGCGCGTGAGTGAGTGAGTTTGAGTGAATCGACAATCTAATTGTGCGCGCGTGTGTGTGTGGGAGCAGTGTGGTAGCGTTTGTGTCGCTGACGAAACGAAGAACAATAAATGAAATTCGAATTGTTCTTACTTAAGTTACAGTTAAAATATTGTTGAGCTACGTATGTACATAACAGGTGCCGCCCCCTAGCACAGCGCTGGCCTTGCCAATTACAACTACCAGCAGCAGCTCTGCCAACAGCTGTTCTACACACACATACAAAACACATACAGAAGCCTGACGAGCGTCGCCCAAACAACCGGCGACAGTTGCCGAACAGCTGAGCGGCGCAACAATGTGCGCTGCATGTGGCCGATCTGGAATGGGCATATCAATAATGTCATGCGCTTGGGCACATTTGAGCTCACATGAAAACACTCACGTGAGTTTACTCGCATATGAATAATTGAAACTAAAAAAATCATTAGATTATATTATCATTATAATATAGTAGTAGTATATTATTTATTGAAAATTATTATATTACTTTCAAAAATTATTATTAACATAAATTGTTTTAACAATTAATCTGAATTGCGCAAGTGTAGAGCATTGCTGGAGTCGTTAGCAACGTTGTTCTATGACAGCGCTGCCCGCTCTCTGCCCGCTCTCAACCATAGCTCGCTCTCTCACTCTCAGCTATGCTGATTTGTTGCGACCTGTCTGTGGTGGGCCAGCTGTCGCGCTCTCAGCTTGATCAGCTGTTCATATAGGAAACGCTGCCGAGTCACAAACGTGTGAGCACCGCTTCGTATCATCACTCATTTTTATAAGCTCTCTCTCTCTCTCTCTCTCTCTCTATGATTTGCAAAATAAACAAAGCGAACGTTTGCCGGAAAAACAAATTTTTGAATGTAACAACAAAAATTGTATATAAAATATGAACATTAGTTAATTTTGTGTTATTGCTGTTATCACAGAGGTACGCAGGCAGGTTATCAGCTCAGTCGACTTTGGCCACACCGACTGAGCCATCGGAAGCATAAGCCCCTAGCCAATGTTTGATGTATGTCACTTCCGATTAGTGCTAAAAGGTGCAAGCCGTGCGTTATTCATCGCCGATAGTCACTGGGTCACACGCAGTCAGAGCGAGAGGACGTGAGTGGGAGTGGGAGAAGAGACAAAAAGTATTTGAAAACAACAATTGCCGACGTCACGGAGCGTCATACGAAATTTCAGTTATTTCCGTTCAATTTCACAAGAATTGAGATATTACTCATACGCAGCGATGTCTGCCTTGCAGCCGGCTTGCTTGCCGGCAAGTTTGCTCTCTCACCCACACATACACACGCCGATTTCTGTTGCTGTTGTTGTTGTTGTTGCATTTGAGGTTCATTCATGAATTTTTTCGCGCCGCCGAGACAGTGTGTGAAAGAGGGAGAGAGGGAGAGCGCGCTAGTTTATTACCGCAAATTGTAAGCGAAATTTCACCATGCCTAAAACATGATCAATCCAAAAAGTATTGAGCGCCTGTTACTCATGGAGACGTCGCCAATTGAGGCGACTCCACGCTCGCATGATTGGGCAAAGCTATTTTTAAACTATTGAGTCGTGGCGCGGGCGTGAAGTTGCCGCTTGCTAATCTTTGACTGAGTGACTGCCTGACTGTTTGGGCTGCCTTTGGGGGGTCGTCAATTGATCGAGCCGCGGCGCCTCCATAAAAACCTTTTTCGGCATTGCCCGTCGTCACTTTGGCATGCACTGCTTGTACTGGGCTGGGATTTCCCATGCTCAATCGCTCGGTGAGCCGAATATATCATTACCTAATAAGCGCGGTGTCTAATGTGTAATGGCAGCCGGCTGGCTCATGACGCGGCTGGCTTATGAGTAATATACATGCGCCAAGACCAAATCAATTAGAAATAAAATCCACCTGAATTAAAACATAATTAGTATTGCTCCTAGAATTGCTTTCGATTTCACACAAATTCATAATTACGAATTATATTATAATTCCAGATTTGTGTATGGTCGAAGGGCTCGGTAAAGCGGTAGGGCATTTGTCTGGGATTAGAGTTTGACCTCAAGTCGCATCAGGTTTTGCCCTTCGGCGCAGGCCGCGCGCTCTGCGGCTTGACAGCTCAGCGCATGACTTGACGCTTAACAATTTCTGACGGCACTTGAATAGTAACCGAATAACGCTAATTTATTAGCCAATCGATTTGAAACAGCTACTAAACAAAATGCAGTCCCAAGCGTCGAGCGGCCGAACTGAGTCATCCAAATTCACATTTCGCAGCTCCAAGTTGAAGTCAATTTTTTAAATATTTTTTTTGCCTTTATTTCTGACTGTGAATTGCTTGAGTTGACTCTATTTAATTGAAATACGATATGTATATGCATATATCATAATACAGATATCACGATATGTTTTTGTTACTCTATTTTAAAAGTGGACATCAAAATTTTCATTTCTCAATTCTCCTTTGAAAAAAATATGAATAATTTTTAGAGAATGATTTGTGATGAAACGACTTTTGCGAAACTACAGCGACTTCTGAATAATAGGGAGCAAAATGATTTTCCGTTTCTGATGCAGATTCTTAATTATGTATTTGCGTATAGATCATACGCATTTTGTAATGCGCCTATTTGAAAACTATTTGAGATCTTGAAACTTTTGGTAGTTCAAATAAAAATAACAAAAAATAATGTTTTTGTTTTTAAGGGAATATTTTTGTTTGGCTTATCCTGACTTAAGGCGTATCAATATGTAATTTATTTCATTTTATTTATTTAATTTATTTTTTTGTCATTTTATTGACATTATTTTCAGTATTTTCTTGTAAATTGTTGGTACTTTTCGCGTTTTAAGCTACAATGTTTTTATAGGGATCCCTAAAGTTTTTATAGCTATTCTATTGCCTATGTTCGTCAGTGATAATGTAGAATTTCAATGGTAAACGATTTTGTCAAATCAGATAACTAATTTTGGAATTTATTTAATACAAGCAAACAATATTTCCCCAATATAATATTATATAATATAAAATAACAATATTATAATATATATAATAATAAATTGATATAAAAAGACATTAAAAAATTGTTCCTCTACATAATAGTCTATATATAATATAACAAATTAACAAAAAATCATACGTATATATATATATATATATATATATATATATATATATATATATATATATATATCTATATAAATTATAATAATATATAAATAAAATACTAAATACTTATAGTTTCTTTTGGAGCACATCGTGCGTATACGCAATGTGTAATAAGTTTCAATATTGATTTATACAAAAGAGTCGAGAGCTGAGAGCCAAGCGTGGAGCCACAGGCAAACAGTATTTGGAGTCTTGTACGTGTCTTGGGCCATGCAGCTTGGGGAAAGGATGCTGCTGGTTAGGTGGAGCAGGTGGCGCAGGTGGAGCAAGGGAGGCAATATGGGGCTGCTGCCCCATTAATGGTCGGTAATTTGGTGAGCGCTGTGCGTTTGGTTTTCATGTTTGCCGCCGCGCGAAATTTAAAAGTTTCACACATAACAAAGTGCGAAGGATGCAGATCGCCAGAGCCAAACTTAATTAGCGCCCATTGCAAAAATATTTACGGCAAAACAAAATAACACCCATTAAGGAAAGAGGAAAAAAATCGAAGGAAGGAAAACAAAAGCAGCGCAAACGCGTGATGATCACTGGGTAACGCCCCTGACAAAGCCCCAAAAGAGGAGACGCACAGGCAGGCAGGCAGCCAAAAAGGAGGAAGAAGAAGAGCGAGAAGATGAAGCACAAACTGAAATAAAATAAAATAAAATAAAACACATGCAAGCTGTATGAGCATCAAAGGCCACAACAGGAGCGCTATGCAGCCTTGCCTTGGGAGGTACAAACGCCTCAGCGTCAGTCTTAGCCAGATCCAGAGCCAGAGCCAGAGCCAGAGCCAGAGCCAAAGTCAGCGTCAGAGTCTGCCTCTTAGGCTCTCTGGCTCATTGTCCGTTCTGGCTGCGGCCGTCATTATAAGCCGTCACCTTGTTGTGTAGACATTGGCCATGGCCACCGCGCAGATCCACAGACAGTAACAGAAACGGACGCTGCAAACTGCTAATCCGGTTCGAGTTCGGGTTCGGGCACGGCGGCAATCGCTGAAGTGAAATCAACTCGTTAAATCGTTACCAAAACTGATCCCATTTAGCGGCGCAACGCGCGGCGCCTGCCAGCCAGGCCCATTGAATGCGCTACACTTACCAGCCCTTGCACAGCTCAGCTAAGCATAGTCGAAGCTGCGCATTACAAGAAAATGTCTTATTATCTTATATGAATAATAAGAAATAGATTTTAAAAAATTAATTTAAATTAAGAATACAAAAATAAAATAAAAATTACATTTATTGTTATAACAAATAAATTAAAGTTTAATAAAATAAATAAAAAGATAATAGATTTATAAAAAAAAATAAAATATATGTATTTATTTTTCATGTATATATACTTTGTATATTTATTATATATATTAACAAAAAAAAATAGATATAAATGTATTTAAAAATTTAAAAATTTGTTATAATTAAAATATATGTATGTGTATTTTTTTCAAATTTATATAATTAATTTTATATTACATGCATTGTTATATTAAATACAATTAAAGTATGAACAAAAAAAATAAATAAATAAAAAAGTTAGATAAAAAAATGAAAATAAAATAAAATATATGTATATATATTTTTTTCAGTTCATTAATTTTTTAGTAAATATATATTTATGAAAATTAAAATTAAAATATATAAAAATTAATAATAAAAATAGATATATAAAATAGATAGATACAAAACTAAAACGTATTTATATACATATTTTTCACTTATATAAATTATATAATATTATAAGACATTTATTTACAAAAAATAAAATGAAAGCAACCTAAAAAATAAATATTCAAGTATATATGCAATTTATTTTCATTTCATGTTTATTTTTGTTATTTTTTTATATTTTTATTAATATATATTTAATACAAAAATATATACAATTTAAAAAATATCTATATTTGTTTTTATATATTTTTTAGTTTTAAATTTAAATTTAATTTTTTTTTACATTTTTTATTTATTATATCAAATTTTTATAATATAAAGAATAATAGAACAATTATTAAATGTATATAAAATAAAAAATAGTTAGATTTACAAAATATATAGATAAAATTACATAAATAAAATTGTACATAAATCTGGAGATGCTTATATATATAGATATTTTATTTTATTTTTTTTGTATTTATATTTTATTACAATTTTGTTTTTATCCTTTATATATATTTTATATAAACAATAAATATGTAGGTACATTTCATCATCATCGTCATTGAGTTGAATTTATTTATATAAATTTAAAATTTCTTTTTTAAATATTTTTATTATATAATCATATAAATGTTTTTTACATATATATATATATATATATATATAGATATATTGCATAAATGCATTTGAAGCTTGTAGCGTGACAAAAGGTTGAGTTTGGCCAACTTAGAGGTTTGGCCAGTTGCGGCAACTCGCGTCATCGGCGTCATCAGCAGCAACACCAAGCAGCAACGGCAACAAACAGCAACAAGCAACAACAACAACAACAACAACAGCAACACCTTCATCATTATCAGTGGCGGCGGCGTCTTCGATTTGGTGCTGCGTCGCCTGAGGGCGCGTTGAGCAGTTGGCGCTGCCGCCGCCGCCGCCGCCGCTGCTGCTGCTGGTGCTGCTCTCTCATCGAGGCTTGGTCCCGCCAATTGCGTTGCCATGGAAGTAGGTGGTTATGATGATATACTTTGGCTGTTTGGCTTAGCTGTTGAAAGCGACCTTAAGCGGCTTCCGCTGCAGCAGCACCAACGACTCGTTGAGTCGGCAATATTGTTGCATGGTTATTGTTTCTACCAAAGACAAGGGCAAGGGTAAGGGCAACGACAAGGGTAAGGGCAAGGGCGAAGGATATGCCAGTCTTTGTCTTGGCCGGCGACGTCCATGTTATTAACTTATTTTCAACCAATAAAACGGCAATGAAGCGAACGAGCCGAGCCGAACCGATCGACCGGCGAACGGAGGCACCAAATGCGGTTCCCACAGTTATTATTTTCATAGGCTGAACTATTTGGTGTGGAAGTAATGCGATGAGGACGTGGACGACGTGGATGATGGCCGAACATTGGCGCCTCCACTTGGCATTGGTGTTGATTGGCCCGAGCAAAGTGTCAAATAACAATGGCAAAGACAGAGACAAGCGCACAGCCGACAGAGACAGAGCGACAGAGAGAGAGAGAGAGAGGGATAGAGGGATAGAGGGAAGTCTTGCAAGTGCTGTACAAATTGTTGATGGCGCCCGGGTTGATGTCACTGATTAATTGCGTAGCCATTAATCTTCTACAGCAATTGAGCAGCCGCACCAAGTAGAAGTTGAAGAAGTGGTCGAGGAGGCAGCAGCAGCGGCAGCGGCAGCAACAGCAGCAGCAGCAGCCAGCAGCCAGCAGCTTTGACATGCACTTGGAGACCACACAAAGCGGGCGCGGTAATTGCAATAAAACATCTGAAATAAGAATAAAAAAACAAAGACAAGACAAAAGACAAGAGACAAAAGACACAGCATAGCATAGCTTGGCATACCCGAAACCAGATTGATAATTATGTAGAATGATAGTTCCTTTTTTGTCGTTATCCTCATTCCCATTCCCATTCCCATTCCCGTTCCCGTTCCCGTTCCCAGTGCCGGTCGCGCGCTTCTCTTACGACTTACACGTAGACCGAGTCCAATTCACTCGTGTGTTTTTGTTTTGAAGTGTCCAATTTCACAACATTTAATTCAAGATTTGACGGCAACAGGTTCGGACGGAGAGCGACAGGTACAATTCCAATTCAATCTGCTTCTCCTGTTTTTTTTTTTTTTTTTGTTTTTGGTTTGGTCTCTTGTTCCTTGTGTCCCTCTCTCTTTCATTTGACTGACATCTACCTTTTCTTTGCTCGGTTTTTACAAGACCTCCCGCACATGTAAAACATGCCGATTCATAATTCTGCATTTGGTTTTTTTGAGGAGGCAATACGAGTGGAGTAGAGAGTCGATGATGAGCCGAGGAACACCTCACACAAAGGGTGAATGCTTGAATGACAGCGGCCGAGCGTAAAGCAGAAAAAAAATATAAAAAATAATAATAATAATAAGAAAATACTAAACTGAACTGCCACACGAGATAAATATCGGCGACGAAGCTTCAGCAGCGGCGGCAAACCTAAACGACCACCCGATTGGAACTTACAGGCCCGCTCCAGGCAGGCAGCCAGCCAGCCAGCCAGCCAGCTGGAATGACAGATTGGACCACCATTCGCACATGTGACGAGGATGCGCCACGTAGCCGCAAACCATGCTCATAGTATCAGCTGGCGAAGCAGCGAATGATGCGACGATTCTCGGTGTCGCAGCCGCCGACGTTCGAGACAATGAAATACAAATCGACGACCAGACAAAAGCGCTTTGCCGGACGTGAGCAAGACGAACCGGCCAGCTGACAGGCATTGGCCAAAGATAAATGATAGAGAAACTCCAATCTAACAAGCCAACATTAGCCATTCAAATTACAGGTGTGCATACCAAGCGTACTCCATATTATTATTGTTGCCTAATATTATCATTATTCACATTAGTGTAATCAGTGATATTATTCTTATCATTATTATGGAAATAATTCGGTATCATTGTCTTTATCATTGTCATTGTCATTGTCATTGTCATTGTCATTGTCATTGTCATTGTCATTGTCATTGTCATTGTCATTGTCATTGTCATTGTCATTGTCATTGTCATTGTCATTGTCATTGTCATTGTCATTGTCATTGTCATTGTCATTGTCATTGTCATTGTCATTGTCATTGTCATTGTCATTGTCATTGTCATTGTCATTGTCATTGTCATTGTCATTGTCATTGTCATTGTCATTGTCATTGTCATTGTCATTGTCATTGTCATTGTCATTGTCATTGTCATTGTCATTGTCATTGTCATTGTCATTGTCATTGTCATTGTCATTGTCATTGTCATTGTCATTGTCATTGTCATTGTCATTGTCATTGTCATTGTCATTGTCATTGTCATTGTCATTGTCATTGTCATTGTCATTGTCATTGTCATTGTCATTGTCATTGTCATTGTCATTGTCATTGTCATTGTCATTGTCATTGTCATTGTCATTGTCATTGTCATTGTCATCAAATTTAAAGCCCTTAAATCTGAAATCCGCAAAACAAATCGACGCTTTGTCATGTTGAATTATGATCTCACCTCTAAACATATACTTATTTATGACTGATTGGTTGACGATATGAACAGCAAATACAACTGATTTCTGAATTTCCTATATCAAAATAGAAACTGAACAAATAAAAATTCACGAAAATTTTATTATTAACTAACTATACCTCATTATGTGCCAGAGCAAGTCAACCCACCCCAATCAATTTTGATTCCATCACATTGAGTCGAAAGACAAATGAAGCAGCATCAGAAAAGCAGAAATACGATAATAGAGTGCTCATTTGTCTTGTATGCCGGGGATCAACAGGGGCTGAGGGCGGGCAATTGAGTGAAGGAGCTGCGCTCGGTGGCAGGTATAATATATTGCATAGGAATATCGAACTACACGCGTTTTCATGCCCACATTGACGGAGCCCAGGGCAGTAATCTTTATGACAGCTCCTTGGATTTGTAAGCAGTTCCCAGTTGTCTCTCTCTCTCTCTCTCTCTCTCTCTCTCTGTCTCTTTCTCTGTCTGCCAGTGGAATATCGAATATCCTGGCACTCAGCTATTGTCGTTCCTCAGCTCACTTATGCAATAAGCCGCTCTCCGCTGCATTCCGCAAGCTAAAATGAATACCACGAACTATTGTTGTTGCTGCTTGACTGTCGATTGTCTGTTGTCGGTTGCTGCTGCTGCTGCTACTGTTGGCATAATTATAGACACATCAGCTGTTTGGGCCACTTGCTGCTAAAATTTAGAGTCAGCCGCAGTGGCAGTTGATTTGATTTTCCTCTATCTCAATTGTTTTGTAATGGCAGCCAGCAGCAACTGCGGATCTCGGACAGCAGCAAGAGTTGCTGCCACGCACACACTATATATCTATATATATAAAGAGAGAGATATAGTTAGAGAGACAGAGAGGGGCAGACAGAGATACAAATTGATAAGCAAGACTCGTACGGGAATTGACAAAGCGACGGCTGGACTGACTGAGCGACTGACTAACTGGCTTCGCAAAGACAACGACGACGACAACGACACAACGACAACGGCAACGACGATATCACTTGCCGCTCATTCGATGGCAAATTAATATAATTATCATTGCACGAACCGGAATTACACGACCAACAACAATTGTACAACGACAAAACAGAGTCGAACTGCAACTGCAGCTCCTTCCTCAATGGAATGGCGAACGGCGAATGAAAACAAACAAATAAACAATCAAAGAAACAGCGAACCCATAATTAACGCCACAAACGCAAATATTAAGCCACCGTCGAAGTCGCAGTCGCAGTCGCAGTCACGTTATCGATAGCCGCAATCTGCTGCTGCTGCCTGCCTGCCTGCCTGGCTGGCTGCCTGCCTGCTTGTTTGCTATTGCTATGTATCTTTAAGATGCGCATTGCATAAACATATTACCGACACACACACACACACACACACACATAGACATTTTGAGGTGTGCCCAGCAAATGCAGCAAGTGGCGCTAGTCAACTGCCAACTAACTGACTTGAGATGAGCCTAAGATACCAGCTGCCAAGCAGTTGAGGGCAAACAGCCAGCAGCTCAGCTCAAAATTCTCAGCCTAGGCTGATGAAATCTGAATGCTGAATTTCGTTTAATTTATGCAGATTAAAAGAATCTTAAGCAATGACAAATTATATTATTGTTACATACTTAGACAATATACATCAATTTGGGAAGTTCACTATTCATTAGAGTTCACATTAGTCGTTTGTTAAGTTATTATTTGAATCCATTCATAAAATTTATATTAGATATCAATAAGACATCAAATTATATTCTTATTATTGCTTGGATTAGTCATTTGATCAGCTATTATTGTATTCTATTCATAAAAGTTATATATTCATTAGAGTTCACATTAGTCATTAGTTATTTACTTTGCTATTGGGTTAAACTAATAACTATTCATAAATGTTTATAATAATACAGCTACGCTAAATAAGTAATCTATTTTTTTTTTTCTATTCTTCTATTAGATACAATATTATATTTTCATTAATGTTCACATTAGTCATTAGTCATTTCAGCATTTTCAGATCGCATTGTAACGTATTCGTAAATGTTTTCGTTAGTAAACAAACAAATAAACGTTTATATTCGATAAAATATTAAATAATAATAATAATATATCATTAGCCATTAGTCATTAGTTCACCTATTATTGTATCCCATTCATAATGAACTTAGAAACAATGTATATTTTTGTACTATTTTATATATTATTATATATATCACTTATAAATATAATATATAAAATTATTAGTCCTTTATTCAGCTCTATTCATAAATGTTTATATTAGCTACAAAGAAATAAACGTTTATATTCAATATAAAATTATATTTTCATTAGAGTTCCCATTGGTCATTAATGAAAAAAATAGTATTTAGCTATTAATAGCAGAAAGCTGTTCATTATGAAGTTGTTGGGAATGGAAATAGATATGTAAGTATCTGAGATGAGGTGAGTATAATCTGAAAGAATTTCATAAGTAAATTTTCAACACGACCAATGAAATAAGGCAATGGTAATGAACGTTTGCGTGACTCGATAATATATACAAATATACATTAATCGAAATATTTATGAATTAGCACTATAAATTATTAATTATTAATTAATTATCTATTTAAGTGTGTGTTGAAAAATGTAACAAAAATTAATATAATTGATGTATTAAGGTAGGAATTAGTTAGTTTATTTTTTATTTCATTTCAGATAATTTACAAAATCGTGATTTTGTTTTCTATATTTCAAGCTCCAATTGTATAGAAATGTATTTAGAATAATACACTGAACAAAAATTTTTCGGAAATAGTCGAGTTAACAAATTAATCAATTTTAACTTTTATTTTTGGAAATTCAGCTCGATGTCACAGGCAGAAGGAGGCAAGGCTCAAAAAGAGAATACATATAATTTGAATTTGAATCAGCAGTCGAAACATTACAATATATTCTTCGAATTAATCCGTCTCTATCCGTCTGTACCTGTCTATATATGGCTGTATCCGTCTCTATCTGTCTTAATTTGATTCTATCCTATCTTAATCTGCTTAATTTTATATATATCTTATATCGCTTTCCGACTACATCCGTCTTTGTACGACTATAGCAGTCTCTCCATCTGGCTTTCTGTAAGTAAATATGTATTGTCGAAATCTATAAGAGATTTTTAGATATAAGTCCTTCTATAGCATAGCGTACAGCAAATGTGTTTCCCATGACTTCCCACTTCCATTAAAAATCGATATCTATCCAATATCAAAACCAATATGAGCATATATTATATATTTTGAGAGGCTGACTATAAGTTATGATAGGAAAATTGAATTGAGTTCAGAGAAGCTCATTTTGAGAAGTAAAGAAAATGTTCCTAGAGGGAACCGCCCTCGTGTGTTTGTCTAAAGTAACCCAATTTTCAAATAAATTATAAAATACTTTATGTAAAAAATTTTTTACATAGATATATACACATTTAAAAAAAAATGTTTAAATAAAAAAACAAAAATAACAAATATATATATATATATATATATATATATATATATATATATATATATATATATATATATATATATGTATGTATATATATATTTATATTTATATATATTTATATATTTATATGCTCATTTACATATTATCAATATTTATTACTCCAGTCGGGAGTATCCGACTAGAAATTACCTCACCGCCATCGGATGAGGTTAATTTATTCAGAATATAAGTTATGAAAATTCGATTATAATTATTATTATTTGCAATGGTATGAACAGACTCGGTCTTGTCAAAGCATTAGAGCCAGAAAGTCTGGCTTGAAGTTGTTTTGGCCAAATATCAATCATAAGTTGCTATGGTTAGCTGGCTGGTAATTGAGCTGGCCTCAGAGCCGGACCATTTTGATCATGGTACAGTTGCGACTGCTTTTGATGGACGTTGGTGGCCGTTAGAGGCTGATTGAGTTGCAATTGCTGTCAGGGTTTTGGCAACGGTTTCGGGTATTGCCACTTTGACAAGTGGCTTGTTAACAACTGCAATTAAATGTAATTAGCACACCTCTGACGGTGGCACAGTTTAATTAGAATTTGAGAAGCTGACATTTGATTGCTAGAAATATGCGAGCTGCTGGCCAATATGCCAGCGTGGCCGCAACGGAGGGGACTGCGTGGGGGCAGCGGCCAGACGAAAGGAGACTGAAGTTAACGTGGCAACAACTGCAGCAACTGCAGCTTCTTACTGTGGAAGTCGTGACTTTTGCTCGCCGATCCGATAAAGCTGGCAAAAAGCGCAAAGCACATAAGAGAAAAATTTACCCACCAGCAGGATATTTAAGATTGCCCCAAAAGACCACAAATGTGCGGACGCAGAAGGCGAAGGCGAAGGCGAATGCAAAGGCGCGCACTCAGATGCAAACCCAACGATGGCGACTCACCGCCACGCTGGTGACGATGATGATGATGATGAGGCACAAAACGTTCGCTGGGACAGACTCGTTGGCTGTCCATCCGTCCGTCCGTCCGTCCGTCTGTCTGTCTGGCAAGCTTGCAGTTGATTAAGCGACCGCTTCGGCGGCGGCCCAGCAAACAGATTTGCATATTTCATTGAGCAGTTCAATCAAATGGAGGACACCAAAGCCGGGCTTGAAACAAAACGTGGCCAGAGTCGCGCCAAAAGCATTTTTGCCTCCTCTTTGCTGCATGGCGACGAGATGCAAGCGCTGCGATTAAGTCCAAAATAACTCATTCATACGCAGCCGTGAAGCTTGGCAGGATATGGCACCGTCAGCCACGCAGCCTCAGAGTGGCCGGCGATCCATTGGCAACATTCAACGGCGGCTGCGACTCCCCCCTGGCATCCGCCGGTCGTTTTGCGCGCTCTCTCTCTCTCTCTCTCTCTCTCTCTCAGCTGTCAGCCTCTGCCGCTCTCTCGCTCTCACTGGGTCGCGCCCTCTCACTCACTCTCGCTGCCGCTGCCTAATCTGTGGAATGTCATCACTGTGAGCAGCACCTCAGAACAATGGCCATGGCGAAATGCAAGTGGAGCCACAGCCAGAGCCACTGCCAGAGCCCAAGACTGCGACCAGCGTCGCAATTGACAGTCCAAGATGGCGAGATCAGCAGCCATCGCCAGCCAAGATGGCGATGTGCAGGGCATTTGCATTAAAGCTCGCCCACTCGCCAAAGCTAAGCAGAAGCAGAGGAAAAAAAACCAAACAAAATAAAACCAAAATCAAAAAGAAAAATGAAAAAAAAACGACAAAATATTTACAAAAAATCTGTAGCCATTTCACTCAGCGGCGCTTTCTCTCTCTCGCTCACGCTCCCTCTTGCTCTTGCAGTGCTCAGTGCGCTCAGCCAATGAAGCGTACTTAATGCGGGCGGACACTAAGCCACGTGTGAAATTCAATCGCCGGCTCATCTCGGATCGGCTCGGCTTGTCTCACTCGCACCGTCATCACCACACAGGCTCGAATGTCGTCCGCCTGGACACCTCGTTAGGAGCCCGACGCTGACGCCGACGCCGACGCCAACGTCAACGTCGCCGTCGCTGTTGGCCGACCGGTGTGGGGTCCCCTTGGTCCAAGCGCGCTCGTTTCGGTTTCGGTTTTCATATTTTGAGGTTCACCGATGTGTTAACAGGCGGCGGCTGTCGCATATTAGGCGGCCCATGACCAGATCTCTTCAGCTCTCCGCATAGCCAAACTCTTTCCCATACCCCAAGTCTCGAGCAAGGCTCCCCGCACCCACACCCCGCACCCCACACCACGCACACCGCGCACCGCACTCCGAGCCATCAGCCATGGTCATGTGCTGACGAATTTTTGCAGGCAAGCAGGCAGCAGGCACCGCGCACCAGGCAGCAGCCACGGCCAGCCTGAAGACACAGCGATAGCAAGTGTCACGTCAAGCACATAAATTAAATGCACAACAACAATAACAAGAAAAGAGAAGAGCAGCTCAAATAATTTGCAGCAAGCCGAACCCGATTTACCCTGACAGAGGAACGGCATTCAATATAATATGTTATATATAGCATAGTGATATATAGTATACAGTATGTGTTTTATGTGGTTATAAAAATAAAAATTAATTAATTAATTATTAATATTTATAATATAAATTATTAAAACTTGTTTTAATATTTTTTCATATAATTATTTTTAAAAACAAATATAAACTTTTTATTTTTATTTTAAATAAAGCAAAATACTTTGATAAATAAACAATAAATAAAGTTTTTCTTTTAATATTAAAATATATATTTAAATTTAGTAAAATGTATTTATAAATTCATATATAAGTACATGAGAATTTTGTTTGTAAAAGTAATAAAAAAAACAACATATATTAAAATATATAACAAAATTATGATTAACTAAAGTATTTAAAATATTTGCTTATTTTTTTATATTGCTATTTGCTTATTGGTTTATTTTGCTTTAAAATTTTTTGCAAATTTCCAACAAATTATTTTAAGATAGTAATACTTTTAAGATAGTAAAATTTTTTTACTATATATTAAGATATTACAATTAAAAATTTAATCTTCATTTTTTGTATGTAACAAATAAATATTTTAATTAAATATTTTGTATTGATCTAATATTTAACAGATATTTTTATTTTTAGTTATTTATTTACTATACATTGTAATAAATTCAATTTTTATATTTTTTATGTAATAAATAAAATAAAAAATATATAATAAATAAAATAAAAAAAAGTAAAAAATAAAATATTACGCAAATACATATTTAAAAACAATATTTTAGAATAAAATACAATAATAAATAAAGAAACTTTGTATATATTTAATTTAATTATTTTAAATTAAAATCGATCAAATTAATGTAAAATGGCATATTGTTAGTTATATTTTTATATCCATAATTATAATATATCGTATGAAATATATCATTTTTAAATGATGATTAATTAATTGATTTATATTTAGGTCAATATATATGTATATTTTTAAGTTATTAAATGTATTTTTTTGCTGCTGAAGAGATGAGAACAGCAGCAGCTGATTGAATTTGTAATACAAGTGTGCTGTGATAATTTACTTACAAGTCGTGATACCCCAGCGCTGAGGGCATCCGAAAAGAGGAGCAGCGAAAGAACATGAATAAGCAGCCGATCGCAACGAGCACAAGACAAGATAAGCAGATAATTTTCTAGGCAGCAGCAAACGGTGCGGCGGCCACAGGCAGCGGGACGGACAAAGAGACGGTGCACGGATGCCTCCAAATTGGACCACAGACGCTGTACCCGGTACCCTTAGCAGCGACATGATGTTTTACTAACCAGTGAACGGGCAGCGGGCAACAGGCGACAGGCGACAGACAATGGACAGCGGACAACCGATGACTGAAGAGAGGCTGCTAATAATTTGTGTACGCGACGCCGCCACAGCCACCGGTACCATCGCCCGGAATCCAGTCTAAGCTTTGTGGTGTGCAGGCTTAGGGGCACACAATGGAGGAGCAGCAGCGGCAGCTCATGGGTATTAGCATTGGCATTGGCAGGCTGGGCCCATTGTCGTCCTTCGTTTCATGCTAAACGTGTTGTTGCCAAATTGTGAACAAGATTCATTCATGTTTCAACACATTGAGCAACACGAGGATGCTCTCTGCCATCCGTGGCGGTGTCGTTGTCATGGCCATCAACCGTCAGCCTCAGCGTCACCGTCACTGTCGCCGTCACCGTCACCGTCACCGTCACCGTCACCGTCACCGTCACCGTCACCGTCACCGTCACCGTCACCGTCACCGTCCTCGTCGTCGGCGTGTGAACAGACAATAATGCGGCTGCCCGCACGTTCGGCCCTCTCCGTTCGCTGCTCTTGTTTAAATACGTGGAGTCTGCGCTGTGAATTTATTGTAGCCGCGGCCTATGCGGCGTATGATTAATAAAATTAATATGAATCCGCACAGATAATAATTAGGTAATTCGAAACGCCAGCGCACAAAGGATCGTATCGCATTTATCCCATTGACAAGGGGCTGGCAACTGATAGACCTTAAAGCATCCGCCTTCAATTATCCTGCGATGAGACACTCACAAAGGACCCCAACTAAAGCAGTTCAATCAACTATACGATGTGTGATTCATAAATCAAAATTAACGACTTCATTATCATTATTCATTTTTTATTAGAAAAGTGAAATGCTTACTAAATAGGCAGATAGTTTGCGTCTTACAATCCTTTAGACTAGGCATTTTTTGAAGAAAACTTTTCGACTTCTTCACTTTTTACCATTTAGATATTTTATAATTTAAATAAATTATAAATTATAATATTTCAGCTAAAAATTGTCTTTATATTTTTTGAAGGCTCTCCAGTGATATGTTAAATAATGTATTAATATTATATTATTATAAATATATTAATATTATAATAAATTACATAATGTCAACAGTTTTATTCAAGTTTTTAAATGTAATATAATAATAAAACAAAAACTGTTAAATAATATAAGCAAAGCGTAAATAATAAATAATAATAAAAAACATGATACCCTGTTCCCCATTTTTAATGGGATCTGGGTATAACAAATAATATGAGATGTTAACTTGTTTTTAAGATAACAATACTCTGAACCTTTTCATTCAGAATAGCTTGAGAATCAGCTTTAGTTAAGTTAACTTGAATTGCTTATTAAGCAAAAAAAAAAGAAAAGATTTTTGTTTTCAAAATGGTAATATATTATAATAATAGATAATATAATATAATATAATAATAATTAATATATAATTTGTTTTTAATAAATGTTTACAATGTTTAAAAATTTTAACAAAATAAAATTTAAAAATATTATGTACTAATTTATTGTATGATTTTAAATAATAATATTAATTATGATTAATTATATAGGAGAGTATACTTGATGCCAAGGGTAAGAAACCTGAATTCTAAGGACATACTCAGCCGGACTTCTAGCCTTAAACGCCTCAGTGGGTCAGCTAGCTTGGCTATACGTTTAAAAACATTTAACAATTAAAGAAAAAACCATGATATGCAGAGCTACAAGGCCAGGCAATAATGCAACTTTTTGATTTGACAACTGCTGAAATATGGCTTTAAATAAAGAAGTATTGATATTTCTCATTTAATTGATCGTGAATGCATTCTTGACTACAGTTATTCAGCAGCTTCAAACCCAAGTCAACTTACTGTTGTATCAATCCTTAATCTAAGCTGATAAGAACAGTTTTATTTATGATGCGATATAGTCTGGTTAATATGACTTGGATCATTAGCTATATCTGTAAGGGCGCAAACTGTGATATAACAGCTTGGCAGTGGCCTAACCGGAAATGCCCGACATTCCAGTCGCATACCAAGCCAGCCAACAATAAGAACAACAATAAAACTAATAATAAAAAAAACAACGCACAAGCACACACAGACAGAGAGAGAGAGAAAGAGAGAGAGAGAGAGAGAGACATGGACATTGCTTTCATTTATTGTGATTCTGAAGATGTTTCTTATTATGAAATTAGAGTGAACGCCGAACAGCAAGCACATAGAGATTGCAGGGACTGAAGGGACAGACAGAGAGCCAGAGGCCCGAAGCAACGACAATGTGAACGGCGTCGGAGACAGCGACAGCGACAGCGACACTTGGCCAGGAGCTCAATGAATGAAACCGAAATGAGAAATGAATGATATCATGCGCATTGTTAGCTCATACGACAGACACGGCTGAGGCCTGCGGGTCCCAGCAAACGAGATCAAATGCGATAGCGCCACGAAACGAGCCAGCAGGCTGCAGCCTCTTGCCTTCTGTTCTCTGTCCTCTGCCTCCTGGCAAACCAAGCGTTTGCTTTCGAGGCAACGTGTTGCTCATTTAGCTGGCAGCCAGTGCGGCCATAATTCAACGCTTTTGATAACTGCGTTAGGCACCGGCAAACGGCAACCGGCAACCAGCGAATGGCGAACGGCGAACGGCGAACGGCGACTGGCAACTGGCGACTGGCAAACCTACAGCCGGCACCCGGTACCAACACTGACAGCAGCCCAGGATCGGCGCGCGTCAGCACTTGGATATGGGCAAGGGCGAATTGAGAGCTGCGATTCTCTAACCCCTTTACGCCACGCACAGTGCTTAAAAAGCTAAGGCATCGAAGAGACTTAATCAAAGACTAACTACTCGCTCTCTCTTCCTATATTAAAGCTTAATAGACTTAGCCAATGACTGTTTAGTTGTAGTAGCTAATTTCTGTTTATTTTCCCTCTTTCTCTATCTCATCCTACAAAGATGCCATATCAGTATATGTCAGACAATAGTCAGCCAGAGTCTGAGTTGATCTGATCTGATGGAATTGAAAAGTGTTTCAATTAGCTATGCAGACAGCGCGATAGAGAGAACCATTCTTCCATTCTGTAGATATTTTTAATGCTGATTCAAGTTTAAATGCATTTTGAGCAGACAAATAATTGACTTAATACAAAAAAGGTTAAATTAAATTAAACATAGCATTTACAGTAACATTTTTATTTTTTGAAGATTAATAAAACTATAAATATAAATATATAAATACAAAAATATTTAAACAAATTAATTTAAACCCAGGTTACAGCTCTCTCCTTATTAGTAATCATTAGTAATCAAAATTAGCAATTAATTATTAATCCAAAACATAAATATATTTATGGAATAAAATAAAATTGATGGTAGTACTGAATAATTATTTTAAATAGTAATAATTAGTAAAAATAATTTTGTGTTTGTAACAAGATTTAATCTAATAGATTTAAATAAATTATAAATTTGCTTTTGAAGAAAACGCCAAGTAATTTAAAAAAATAATGTTAATCATAATTAAAAAAAAAAATTTTTTTTTATGTATATATTATTTTTATATATTATATATATAATATTTTGAAAATTTCACACATTTTACAAACTTCTTGAAGTCCCCGGAGAGCCCATCAGTTGTTGTCCGCGCTGTCAATATTAATAATTATAGTAACAAATAATCATTACGCATAAATATTTCTGAAATTGCTTCGCTTTAATGTGTTTGATGTGTTTTGGTACCACTGTAACGCTGTATCGTCTATGGCTGGCCCCGCTCACCCCCACTTTTGTTGTACAAAATGTGTTTTTTTGTGTTTGCCTGGCGATTTGTTGTGTTTGATTTGCTGCCTCGTCGCCGTCGCCGTTGCCGTAGCCGCCTGCCTCGTCGTCGTCAAGTTGTTGCCGCTCTTTTGGACGATCTACGTATGTACATGTATATGTATATATGTACATATATATATATATATATATATATATATATATATATATATATATAGCTGCGCATTCCTGCGTGCCGCGCGCATTGCATTGTTCGCTTTTTGGTTCATTCAAATCCTTTCGGTAAAATTCTTTTGTTTGGTGTCAAGTTTAACAAATATTTGAACGGCCGGCAGGCAACGGCGTCTCTTGTTTGTCCCCATGTTCCTTGCGTGTTGCGCTCCTTGTCATCTTGTTATAGTTCTCGTTGCTGTTGTCGATGCTGCCGCTGCCGTCGCGGTACATGCTTTGTGTGACATGGGGGCGTATGAGTAATCTGCGCTGCCCACAATTAGTTGGCCTTAGACAAGCTACGACTGACCGAGCTAGACAGCGATTAGCATTGGCTGATTTGCCAACTGCTGTTGCTGTTGCAGTTGCTGTTGCTCTTGTTGTTGGTCTTATTCCACTGTTACTTCAACTACTACAACTTCTGCCTGGCTGACTGCCTGGCTGGCTGGCCAACTGCCTTGGCTTGGCTCCATTGTTGTGTTCTTATCGCGCCGCGCGCTTTTGTTGTGCGAAATATTTTGCACCCCGCAGCGCAGCGCACAAAATGCCACAAGAATTGCATCCGACAATATGGAATATGGCTCCACTGGGCTCCACCAGGCAACTGCTGTGCCGATCGTTTGGGGCTGCGAGTTCAACTAGCTGTGACAACAATAAAACTGAAAAGAAAAAAAAAACATTTAAATAATAAAAAATAGTAAAAGATATAAAAATTGCAACCGTAATTGTTTATTTATTATGGACAATGTTTTCGACTTGCTGTCGCTTCGTTGTTATTGTTGCTAAATGCTAAAGAGCCGCAGAGAATATAAATATAGTTTAGGCGGTATGAAAATGCTCTCGACCAATAAAAAGATTATAATTTGTTGTTGCTTTTTATTCATATACTCGTTTGCATAGTAAAGAGGGTATATTGGTTTGTAGATGGGCGTGCTTCTGTACAGATATTTGACATTTGGGCATGGAATGTTTATACTCGATCGATGTCTTTATCGAATCAATAAGATTCATCAATTTGGATGAACTCATACTTGTTTATGATATTTAACATGCGAAGTCAACAGCCAGATTTAGCCAATTCATATATCATTTAAAATACATTTAAATAATTGTCTAAAACAGCATATTTCATACTGAAAATACTTGATATTTAAAATATTTAGTACCTGAAGTATTTAGTATTAAAAATACTTATTCCTAAAATACTTAACATTCAAAATAATTATATTTCTAATTGTCAATACTTTAGAAAGCTCTCAATAAAAAAAATATACTAAAAATACTTATACGTAACAAAAATACGATTATACGTATTATTCAAATTATTTAGTATTCAAAATATCTAAAAATCAAAATACTTTGTGTTCAAATTATTATGAATTAAAAGCTCTCAATACTTCGAGTATTTAGTACTTAAAAAACTGAAAGATCAAAATAGTTGGTATTAAAAACGTTTGGTATTAAAATATTTTGCACTCAAAATACCTTTGCTCAAAATACTTAACATTAAATTTATTTAGTATTCGAAAATCTCATAATCAAAATACTTATACCTAACATTCTCAATATTTGAAATACTTAAAACACAATGTTCAAAACACTAAGTATTAACAAAACTATTATACCCAGATTACCCACTTTTAAAATACTCAATATTCAAATTACTTGACACTTAAAATATTTAGTATTAAAAATATGTACTATTAAAAATATCTAACATTAAAGATATTTATTACTTAGTGTTACTATTATAATTAAAATTTGCAATATTTAATAAGTATACTCCATGGTCAAAATACTCAGTACTCAAAATACTAATGTAACAAAAAATTTAACAAAATGTAATATTTATTATGCAAATATTTAATATTACTAAGTTTTTCTTTAAATTTCCAATAATTTATTTCTGTACAAAAATGTATTTATTTTTTGTTTAACATTTGGCTAAGGCAAAAATGAAATTAGTCATTACCTTATTTAAGTGTAGTATTTAAAACTATTATTTTTTAAATTTTAATTTTTCAATAAAATTTTGACTTTTTTATTCTATTGCCTTAAAAATTAAAAAAAAAAATTATTTATTATTTAATTGATTATATAAAAATAATTTTAAGTAAAATAAAATTTGCCAAGTCTCAATTTTATCCAGTTTTAATAGACACACCTAGCTAAATACACAGAGAATTGGCGATTCGGTTTGGCACACTGTGGCATTAAGTGACTTTTGCTTACTTTCAGTTTTTATTGCAGAAGTTGTAGAACTTGGAGTGTCTCTGGTAGATAATCATCGGGTGAGCATACGCATAGTCACCATGGATGGCTCTTCTGACACTTCAATGGGGGCACCAAGACTCGAGACCTCGATGCACGGCTGCTGCCGGGACTCTGGCTGCTGGTTGTTAGTGTCGGAGGAGTTTGCCGTTGCCTCATGCTGTGGCGCTATGCAGCGATTAAAGCAACGGATTAACTTCCTCTTTTGGTTGTAGTTGTTGTTGCTGTGGTTGTGGTTACAATGGTGTCATTGGCTGCTTGTTGTTATTGTTGTTGTCGCTGCAACCGCCGCCGTTGGCACCACCCGCTGCCACTTTGTGCCGTGGCCCTTTGTTGACTGCTGCTGATGATACCGATTGCCGCATAAAACGAACCACATTATCCACATGACACACATAGTTAATAATAATACTTACTATGTGTACGATTATAAGCCTGTTGCTCACCACGTCAATATAAGTATGTGTGTCGCCTATTAGGCGTGAATTGGACGCTTATCGCGCTCACTTTCAGTTTCGCTTGGTCGGCCATTTGACGAGCGATAAGAAAGCTAATGAAAAGAAAGCACACATTAGGCATTCACTGGCCGGCGGGGCAGGAGATGGCACTGCTCACTTTTATGCCTAGAAGTATACCTTGCGTTGGACTGGACGACCTGGTCATAACTACCTATCCGTGGGTTAGGGCTGGCTCCTCAAATATACTGCCTAAGACACTAGTCGGCTGCTTCTATAACTCTAAATGACAATACTAGGTCAAGGAGGAGTAAATAATGAAGAACATATGTAAAACAATTACTAAATATATATGAAAATCAAAATGAATATAAGAAATATAAATAAAAAGGAATATATAAAAGTATATACAATAAAATAAATAATATAAAAATATTAAAAAATATACAATAAAATGAATAAGAAAATATAAATATAAATAAATATGAATATACATTAATAAGAAAATAAAATACGTAAGAATGCACAAATAATTACTTAATAAAATGAATATCAAAAATTAAATAAATAGAACATAAAATGAATACAAAAATTGTATTTCATTTTAATTAAAAAAACAGAAAATATATATAAAAGGGAAAAATTAAATAAGAAAATATATATTAAAATGTGTAAGATAATATAAATAAATTTATATAAGTAAATAAATAAAC
Organism: Drosophila fulvimacula; assembly: GCA_035045555.1. NCBI lineage: Eukaryota > Metazoa > Arthropoda > Insecta > Diptera > Drosophilidae > Drosophila > Drosophila fulvimacula. The sequence continues at coordinate 6,991,249 of JAWNOX010000053.1, read as the reverse complement.
AAATAGAAATAAATATAAAATAAAATAAATAATAATATAGCACATTATGAATAAAAATTTAAATAAAATAAAAAATATCAAGAAATATAAAATAAAATAAATACAAAGAGATGTATTTTATTTTAAATAAAATAAAAAAAGAAAATATTTATTTAACTTATTTTTTAAATAAAAAGGAACATATAAATAACTATAAAAAAATAAATAAATATAAAATATGAACAAATAGAAAATAAAATAAAATTTATAAAAAATATGAATCAAGGAGAAATATTAATAAGTATTGAATATAATATAATTAACAAAATACAATATAAATAAAAATGAACTTTCACTCAGTGCTCACTGCTTGTGAATGACAGCTGTTAACTGGCTGAAATTGTAATATTCAATTGTAGTTGACTCGTTTGATCTTGTGCGGGATTCGATTTCACAGATCACAACTCACAGTCGGGCCTAATCGCAATATGCGTGTGTAAAAGTCACGATTTACGTCCACATAGGAATAGAAAAGAGAAGATGTTGCCAGCGACACTTGATCCTTTTGTGGGCTGTGTCTATCGCTATCTTTGTCTGGCAGGGCATCTTCATCTTCATCTTCGTCTGTTACTTTGCCTTTCTTTCGCTTGGCCGCAATTTATCACATGCCACTTGTAGCTGGATTTTGATCTAATAAAAACTGTCAAAACGTTTGCAGGACGCTGGGAAAATATTTACACGGCTCACAAAGGGCCAATATACACAAACAAGCAGCAGGTGAGTGAGAGGGAGTAAGACAGAGATAGAGAGAGAGGGAGAGAGAGACACTTAGGTACAGGGTAAAACAGTTAGAGCTAGACAATAGCAACAGGATCAAGGATACTGCACAGCGGCAGGTCGTTCGAGTCTTGGGCGGTATGACACATCAGGAATTTAGACATTAAAGGATCTCTCCAATGGCAATGACAGTGGCTAGGGAGTCTGGGCCGGTTTGGGTGTTCACCACAGGCTGGTCGGTCGCCTTCGGCTGTGTATTGAAAAGATGAAAGTGAATTTCATTGCCGTGTAAAAAGAAGGCAAAAGAATGCAGCATCGGTCAATTGAAATGAAATGAGCGGCCGCTGGGAAATCGAAACGGGCTAACACACACACACACACACACACACATACACACAGAGAGAATCGGACAGAAGGCGCTCGATTTGACTCTCGGACTCAGAGTTTGACTCTGGTTCTGGGCGGCCCCTGCACGTTTAGCTATTTTTATGGAGTTCCATGGAATTATCGCTCACTCCGTTTCGCTCTCTCGATCTCCCAAACGTTTCTATTAACACATTGTTGGACGGGGCAGCAATTCCTATGTATCTCAGATAAATATATACATGTATATATTTATATATATATATATATATATATATATATATATATATTTTATAATTCTCTTAGTCGAGATTTGTATTGTAGTTTTGTTTGTTTTATACTTTGCCGACAGCATTTACCACTGGGAAAAGTGAAATGCTGTCAACGCCGACGCCAAAATATGTCCCGATCGAATTTTCCGAAAACGACAAACGAAAAAAAAAAACATTTCTTTTGCCAGAGCTGAATGGGATGTGTGATGATTCGTAACTATTTCCTGTGCCCATATTTCAATGTCGCATTGCATAAGCTGCCAGCGAACAGAAACGAGCAAGACCAAAAAAAAGCTGGCTATAAACCGCATGCGAAGCGCGGCGACTTGACCTTGTCGTCGGCTCATATTCAAAAGAGATTAGCCAAAAGGTTTTGCAAAAATTCTTTGGCCATCGTTATTGCAAGCATTTAAAGCGCTAAATATGTGATTTATGGGCGTTATGTGATTAGATGCCATCATCTACTTTTATATATAAAGCCCCAAAAAAATACAAATTTTTGCAGCATTTTTGCAACAGCAGCTGCCAGCTGAGCCAGGCTGTTGCCACATACTCCAACTTAACATATTTATAAGTTACTTTTCATATCTTTTATGTATATATTTAATCTTATATATATACAGACTGGTCCTAAGTCGCAGTGCCTGCGCAGCCCTCACACTGATTGATTAATGAAGCTCGCTTCATATCAAACTTTGCCCTCACAGCTAACTTAGTCTCTCTCTGGTCTTTCGCAAGTATCTACATCTGATAGAAGGAAGCACTATGAAGACCAACCAGAAACTATAGTACAGCAAAACGGCTTGTGAAATGGGCCGTGACTTGGGCTAAAGGGTCTTGCCGACGGTAAAACTGAAACCCGAATTGCAAGGCTCAGGATAATGCTGGAATAACTCCTGGCTGCAAGGTGGGAGGCAGCACAGAGAAGAGAATATAGGTATATAGAATATATAGTAACAGTCAGATCGAGTGTTACTGTATTTAAAGCACATTTACCTGCCCATTTACGACAATCACACCTCAAATTGTATTATTATTGTATTATTGTATATAACAATTATGAAATCAATCAAAAAATATATTAATATAATAATAATAATAATAATAAAATATAATAATCATAATATAATATTAATAGCTGTAATTTGTTTAGATTAAAAAGTTATTTTGCCTTTGTTAAAGTTTAAATAAAATTTCTGGTATTAAAAAAAATGTATTTAATTTGATAATTAAATTCGTAAATATTTTATATTTTATATTAGATAAATATCTGTAGGTGGTCCGTTTTGATTAATTAAAAAATAAATAAAAAACATTATACATATTATTTTAGACAAATTCCAGTAGGCTATTTGAATCTGTTCAGCTTAAATAATTAAGTAAATATTTCATATTTTATAAATTTTTTTAAATGGCTTTTAAAATGGCTAATTTAAAAATAAATTTGTAAATACTTAGATAAATTTGTGTAAGGTGTCCGATTCAGTTTAACTAAAAAATAATTATTTTATATTTGTTTATTGTCTATTGTAGATAAATTCGGATTTACTTAAAAATAAATTTTTTAATATTTAATAATTTATTTTAGATAAATTCCACTAAGATGTTTGATTCAGTTGGACTTAAAAATAAATAAATAAACATTCTATATTTGTTATATTCAATTTTATATCAATTTGCCCAGATTCTGTTGAACTCAAATATATAATTAAGTATAATTTTGTTTATATTTTTAAGTGTTTCTTATACAATAATATATATGCTGAATATTTTATTTAAAAATAGTCATGAATAATTAAGTAGAAGACCACTAGCATTATCTCTAATATATGTGTGTCGGCAGCAAGTAAGACGAGGACTCCTCTCTTCAAGGAACTCCTGAAGTCGAGCGTGGCAAATTAAGAGCTGTAACTAGCATAAATCCCATTTAATGGCATAATATGCTTAATTTGAGCTTATATTATAATCAAACTCATAGACGGACAATGTCAACAGTCAAGTCTGGGTGCATGGATGCGCGTGGGCGTGGCCTGAACGGTCTTGAGTTAACAAGCTCTGCGGGCAGAAAGAAGCGAACAGAGCTGTGCGCTGGCTTTGGCTTTGGCTGGATTTTGTTATTGTTATGAATAAGTTAATAATACGGCGGAAGGCGGCCTTTGTCGTGCCTCGACTGATCTACCTCGCCCGCAGCGCAGGCAGCGCTTATTAAATGATTGAAGCCTTTTGTGGCGAGCCGTGAGTCTTTTTTTGGCCAGCCATAAAAAGGTGGAAACTTTTCACAACGTCGAAGGCGACCACCATCAATAACTGACCACAACGAGCTGCACACCGGGACGGAGCAGACGGACAGAGAGGCAGAAAGGCAAGCAGGCAAGCAGGCAGGCAGGCGGACCAACGGACAGACAGCCAGTCGACCCGGCAACAATATTTATGATTTGTTAAGCAAGCGGCAGTCAAACGTGCGAAAGGATAATCACAAGCGCCTGCTGGAACGCCCCCTCAGCCACCAACCACAAGCGACTGCAGCCAAGAAACTGGCTCCACTTCAGAGTCCCCGTTTCACTCCGCTCCACTTCACTCAAGCTCCAACTCCAACTCCACTGGCAGCAGTTCCAGTTCCATCAACATGGCTAGCGTCGTGTGTGAGACATTTCCAAATTGAGTCAATGACTTTTATTTTTATGACTTTCTGCCGTTGCCCCACCATCAGCCATGAGCCGTGGACATCAGCATCATCCATCCATATGCATATCGCTGCAGATGTGCTGAATCCAGGCCAGCAGGAGTCATAGAGGCACGCCAACTGATGGGAACAGCAGATGGACGCCGTTGCGGGACACTGGAACGGCGCTGCGTTTTATTGCCATGCGAATTGAGCTATTAGCCAAGTGTATAGCCGAGATAATCCAAACGGCAACAGATGAGATACGATTAAGCGCAGCAGCAGCTCCATTTGCAGCCCAGTGTGACGAACACAATCATAATCATCATAAAAGCTATCAATTGGGCATTGATAAGCAGAGAATGTGATAGGATACGTGATCTATAATGGGCAGTCTAGGCACCGATTCAAAGGGAATTGTAAGAAATTTCAAAATACAATAAAATCGTAAGTAGTTGCTCTTATTATTATTTTATTAAGTCAATTATACATTTTTTAGTCAATTATAAATTTTTAAAATTTGTTTTTTTTTTTGTATAAATAATAAATAAATATTTCATATTTAATTATTTATTTTTCATCAATTCTGATTAGCTTAAAAATAAATTTTAAAAATATTTTGTATCATATATTTTATATTTTATTTCTATATAAATTAGAATTTTAGCATTCATAAAAAAATATTCAATATTACAACTGACTAAGTAATAATATATAAAATATTTACAATATGTAATAATAAAATATAAAATATTTACAATGGGAAAATATTTTACATTTTATAAAAAAAAAATTCGTCAGTTATAATTGTTTTTTTTGCTTATTATTTTTGTTTTGTTTTGTTTATTTGCAATATATTCTATTGGATAATGAGCATAATGTCATCTTTATATTGACATTTACATTTGTATATTTGCTGACTAGAAGTGGACTAGGACCTAGTGGTTAGGGATTTATTCTCAGATATGTGGAAGGTCTAGTGGAAGGTCTATCTAGTCGATAAGGCTGGCCTTTGGTTAATATAGAAATCTTCTGATGGATCCACGTGAATTTCTAGTTTGATTGGAGTAGAGTTAAGCTTAAAAATAAACAAAATTTACGTATTTTTATCGAAACTTTATGACATTCATTGAAAATTACTGTTTATGGCTTAAGCTGCTGATGTGTTCAGTGCTGATTTGTAGTATGACTATTTCGGGTAGATGTATCAAGTGAACGTCTAAATTTAGACAGTCCAGTCAGTAGTAGCTGACTGATATTAGGTGTAAATTCTGAAGTGTAAAATCATCCAAAAAGAATTCTGTTTGATAATGATTATCAGCGTAAAAAGAAGTAAAGAAATAATCATCACGATCTGGTCTCAGACCACCGGCGCAGCACTCAGTTAACTGGCAACTTTATCAAGTGCCACGCCACCCCTTGTGTGGGCGTTGAAAGACAACAGCAGCAACAACAACATTCAATGATAAGCGCTTCGCTCGCAAGCAATGGCAATCGACATCAATTAAGCACTTCAGATTTGAACAAATCATAAAAATTGTTGTTGTTGCTGCTGTTGCTGGTAGCAGCTGTCCAGGGGCAACAAGACAACAGCTGCCAGCGCTGGCTCGAGCTGGGATTTGTAATTTGGACAATGCGTTGCCTACAACAAGGGCTCAAGGGCCAGACAGCAAGCAGGATTAGCAGAGGAATAAAATGATTGGCAGATAGTGAGAGAGAGAGCGAGAGAGAGAGAGAGAGAGAGAGGTAGTGTTAACATGATCGGTGATCTGTGAAATTCCTGGCTTGCAATTCAATAAGCGACTTTATCAATGGCCTAGCTTGACTTTTTGGCACTTGGCTCTGGGTCTGGGTCCGGCTCTGGGTCTGGTCCGTGGCTCTGCCTGTTGCTGTTGCTATTGTACTTTATTGATTGCCAGTTGATTGCTAACGTTCAGCTCATTCGAATCGGCGCTTGGGCATCTGGCGGAATGGGCATTAAAAACGTTAACAAGCTGCGTAGCGCCGTCGGCGGCGTTAATGTCGAAACTGGCAAAGGAACGAACGTGTTTCTTAATGAAACAAAGCTTGAATTTTAAATGAGCATCATAAAGAACAATGAAAATGCAAGGCAGAGCAACAACAAAGCAAAGGCGAATCAAAAGCCGAAGTGGTTCACAGCGACAGCGATATATAAAATAAAATAAAATCAAAAGAAAAAAAGCTCAGAAATGTTAAAAACAATAAAAACAACAGCAACTGCCCAACTTTGTCTCACCATCTACATACGGACAGGCCATACCCGATGCCCCCTCCGCAACCCAAAAGCTGGCCAAAAGGAAAAACAAAACCACAACAATGCCGGTTGAGCAATAACAAGGAAACCAAAATTGACAGCAACGCAAAACTTCTCACAGCAAACTTCAAATACACTGCCCAACGCAAGCACACACACACACAGAGAGAGAGAGAGAGAGAGAGAGAGAGAGAGAGAGACAGATTATATATAAAAAAATACCTTAATCTGAAGTTTGTCCGACTAGACTTTGACTGAGTGCAGCTGTTTGAAGTGTATAAAGTGTAAAGTGAGTAAAAAATAATATTGAGCAAGGTTGAAGAGAGATATAAAGTAGAAAATAATTAAATGCAATAAAAAAATAAAAATACAAAAAAAAAATTTGTATATAATATATATATATATATATATATATATATATATATATATATATATATATATATATATATATATATATATATATATATATATATATATATATATATATATTATATACAAATTTTAAATAAATCCTTATTCCACAGTCGAAACTTCTTACTTGATCTATGCTACATATAGATTTGATAAACGATCATGCTTAATTAAAGATTTTAAGTCGAAATTATTTTCTTGTAATAATGAAAGTATTTCCGACTAGTTTTCCAGTGAAATAATAAAGTAAATTTTACATTTTTGTTTAGCATTGATTAGCAAACGCATTTTAATAATTAAAATTTATAAAAAAAAACTAAAATATTTTAATAGAGAATAAGTTGAAAATATAGAAAATAAAAATGAAAATAATTTAATAAAAAATTCAAATTATATATTACAGTAATTTCTTTTACTGAACATACATAAATAATAGAAAATTTAAATAATAACTTAAATTTTAAATAATTTAAATATAATAATATAACAAATTTAAACTTTAATAAATGAAACAAAGTTAACTTCAATAAAAAATAATACAAAATAATTTATAAAAATAAATTCAAAACAAATTAAAACAAAATAAAAATGTATTTAATATTTAAATTAACTAAATTAAAATTTATCATTTAACTAAATGGGCTAAATTAATTAAATAAAGTAACTTGAAATATAAATAAATTAAAACTAAATACAAATTACAAAATTAATTAAACTAACAAAATTAATTTATGAAATGAAGTAAAATCACATAAAAATGATTTCAATAAAAATAAATTCAAATGATTATAAATAAAACTAAAATAAATAAATTGTAAGTTAAATAAAAAATCAATTATAAAATTCTAAATCTGAAATCATTTAGTATTTAGAATCAGAATATAATTTATATATCCTCATTCTAAAAACAAAATTAATTCAGAATAAAGATATTATAATTTTGAATTTTTATTTATATTTTTAAATATCATTGATAAGATTTTCACTTGACTTTAAATTACTTTGCTAGTTGCCGTATGTTGCTAGACTCTTTCATATACAACCTTATTCTATATGCAGATTACTCTAAATCAAATATATATATTTACAACATTATTAGAGTCGCATTTTGGATGAGAAAGTGATGGAACTCTTGGCTAGTGTATTAAATGATAATCACGTGGTTGGGATGTAAAAGTTGCCGTCGCGGCTTAAAGGATCACAAATGATTTTGCGGTCAAAGATGAAATGAAAGGCAAACAGCAACCGCGCGGGAGGCGGGGGCCAGGTGACGACGATGGGGTAAGGTGGGAACGATGGAGGTAGGTGCCTGAAACGTTTCGGTGGTTTTTGGTGCTGGCCATAATTGGTGCTCATCTTAATGGCATTAAAATTGCATTATCGCTGTATTTATTGAAACGGTTTGTTTTAACAAGATTAACTCGATGATACCGCCGAAGCGAACCAGCAATCGAGACAGGCCCCAAAATGATTAACAGCCAAAGCCGGCGAGCTTCAGCAAGCAGCAGAACAGACAGAGAGAGAGAGAGAGAGAGGAGTGAGAAACAGAGCAGAAAAAAGAAACAAAAATAAATAAATAAACAACAAAATCAAAGTGAAAATCGCGTTAAATGCGCTGTCGATGTTGTTGTTATTGTTGCCTGTTTGATTGGCTTGATATTTGTTGTTGTTGTTGTAGTTGTGGTTGTGGTTGCTGCTGTTGTTGGGGCGGTCGTAAAAATATTTATAACATAATTCCATATCATTTAATTTAGATGATTAGATTCAATATGCTGGCCATTTACGTACATATGCACAGCAGCCCCAAGTAGCCAGCAGATACATTTGTATCTGTATCTTTAAGTCATGTCATCCGATATCTGTGTAGCTCCATTTATCAAAGGCGCGACCGTTGGCATTGGCGTTGGCGTTGGCGTTGTCGTTGTCGTTGTAGTTGGCGTCGACATTTGCCGTTGGCCATACAAATCAGTAGCGATTGTTGTTGTTGATGCTGTGTTTGCTTTGAGTTGTGTCGCGTTGCGTTTAGTTATTGAAATTGATTAACCCATTGGGAATGGGCTATGCGCTGCGACTATGGCTGCTTTACAGCACACATTAATATAATTGGACACATGTATTCAATGCGTAACACAATAAATATCACAACTGCCAACTATCCTAATGACAATAAAATAAAACACAATTTGCCAACTACTCCTAAGTTCAGTGTGACTCACTCACTATCATCGCTTAACTGATAGGGTTGTATATGATATAAATAATTTGGTGTGATTGATTCAGAAAAGCTTTATTAATTATATGACATGGGAAATAATGAGAAATTAATGAAAAAAGTATATTTATTTTATTTTTTATCTAATGTTGATTATATAACATTTTTAAAATATGTATTTATATAGATATACACAGATATATATGATATATTATTATTATCTTTTATAATTTATTTATAACTCTTTTTTATGAAATATAAAAAATTTGCTGGTTTTAAATATGTTTATATATTATATTATTGTAAGACAAACCATATTTTTCACTATTTCAATAGCCTGACGATATTATTGAAATTCATTCTAAGTATATAATATTTTATAATTTAATTTATTTTATGGAATTTATTTATATTCATTTTTATTTTGATTAAAAATTCTTTTTTTTAGATAATTTTAAAAATTTTGTTTGCCTGTTTTTAAATATTATTCATTAATTAGTTTCTCCTTTATATACACCACATTATCCACCACTAAGACTTGACAAAAAAATAAAAAAAATAAATAAAAATTATAAGCTTAAAAAATTGAGTTTTATAATTTTATTCTATTGGCTTAAAGGAAGTTCTTACCAAAAATGTGAATGCAGATATACTTATTGCACTGAGGTATATCTGAATCAAAATTTTTGCCATTTCAAATAAATTACAAGTTTCAAAAGAATAAATGTGTATTTAGATGTGTATATGCATAGCGATATGTACATTGCAACAGATATCAATCGCTTGACTCACTAAAATTCTAAGATCATATGTGTATATGTATGTATGTATATTTAGGAATCTGAGTATTTAGCTTGCTTGGCAGCAATTAATACAGATTGGCATCTGTGGCAGCTGATCAGATGATGCGTGTGTGCATTCCGAGAAATTGAAAACCGCTAAACCACTTGGGGCAACTTCCTTGAGATAGGCGCTTGCGCTACGTAGGATATGAAGGAAAGAAAAAACCAAAAGAAAACAGAAAACAGAAAAAACTCATCGATGATCCAATCCTAAATAACCCTTAGACAAAAAGTGCCGCGTGCGCCTTTCCCAGAATCGCGTATAATTATTATTTATGCATACAAATTAAACGGTGCAAAATATTTGCGAAAATCCGCTCAGAGTGCTTATTTATAGCATTTGCAAAGGTTCTGCTCCGTGCCTGTGAAATGTATTTCACCATCGCAGTCAATAGCCCCAACAAATGTTGCCAACAGACAAGGCCAGAGACGAGGCCTGCAAGCCAAATAAGTTTTACTTTCATTAGATCGAGAAACTTAAGTGTGGAATATATAATATATAGAAATATATATATTATATATATATATATATGTATATATATATATATATATATATATATATATATATATATATATATATATATATATATATATATATATATATATATATATATATATATATATTTAAACATCTTAAATTAAGTTCAATTTGCTTACAACTAAATGGAAGTTGGGTGAGCTGAAAGAAAAAAAAAAATATATATATATATATATATATATAAATATATCTCATATTATGTTATTTTGGAATAAATCAATATATTTAAATTTTGTATATTTATTTAAGAAAATTTACAAACTGGAATAGCTGAAACGAGAGGTAGATAATAAAAAAGATTCATAAATATATGTTTACAAATATATGTTAGGTTAAGTTACCTAAAAGGGGGACAAATATATAATAAGCGAAATATATATAAATATCAGCCGAAGGCCCCTGCTGCCAGTGCTTAGCCTTAAGTTAGAGTTAATTTTATATTAATTGTAACTTCTTAATAAATAAATAAAAAAAATATATAAATATACATATATATCTTAAGTTATCTTTATTTCAAGTTGGTATAGCTGAAAGGAAATATACAATTGAGAATTTTATAAAACGCATATGATGAAAAAATATCTTAAATTAACTTATCTCTATCTAAAACAATCTACCAGTTATCAGAGCTAAAGGATATGATAGATAATTAAAAATTATATACATTTGTATTTATATCTCAAATAATGTCAACTTTATCTAAAACTAACTGTAAGTTATCACAATATACTCTCCAACCAAGTTTTGTTATCAATAAGCCGTTAACTCCAGTTGGCAACAGAGCTTCAACTTAATTGCGAGTGCTTGAAAAATATCTATAGAAAAAGAAATCCCCGTTAAATCTGCATTTCTAAAGTATACGATTTTGGATTATATTTGAAGTTGTTCAGTTTGTGAACGGCAATCGCGAATGACGCACAAATAACAATTAGGAAGTTCATAAATTGCATATCGATAGCTGCTTGACGACGATTGCCTCTCGCCATTTGACTGCGATTAAACACTAATACCAGATCATAAATTAAGTGCCAAATAAGTTAATTAAACAATAGTCGAGCCCCCGACTCGGCGGGTGTGTTCCAACGCGCTGCCAATTGATAACAGCTCAGAAAAGAGTTCGTGTTTCTATTTGATTTGCAACAGCAACTGTCAGGCGTTCGCCTGGCTCCTGGCCTCACATGGGTGCAATATAATTAAATACATGTAGATTGCTGTATGCCTGAGTGAGTCAGTGGCTAATGCCAGATGTGGGTCGGCGGTGGAACTGCCTAACGACACCAACACAGGCGCCGACACCGACGCAATCTCATTTCAGTCTATCTGTTGACTTAGCTTTGACTATTCTGGCGTCGCGTGCCTTGACGTCATTGCCAACTCAGTCAAAGGTCGCAATTCTATTGAAAGTCATTTATACAGTGAAACGTCTTAATCATGTACCGGCAATTTCGAATTACACGTCGTTTTTTAAAAAATTGTTTTTGTTGTTTTTTTCAGAATTCAAGCGGGTTTTTAGCTGGCAAAATCTTTCGATTTCCACGTATGTCATGCATAAGCCGTTTGCATCGCTTGTCGAGTGCTTGTGAAATTCTTGGGGTTTTACTTGTTTTACTTGAATAAAGTGATCTGAGATAAGGCATTACCTAACAGTTCGGATTCCAGCTTGCTAAACGGTCTTAGCACCTGGTGATTTTTTTATTTTGTTGCGCTAGGTTAGGATTTTCCATGTCAAAAGTTTTATTCGCACTTCCACCTGTATGCGCTCGAACTATATTGACTGTTTCGTATCGTGTATTAACTTGGCACTTGTCTAAGCCCGATTAAAATAATATTGTGAAATAACTGAAGCTCTGATAACTGAAAGTTAAATCGATCGTGAATAAACAAGTTGTATTGATAAGTCATTGCTCAAGTCCCATATAATTCAGCGGCATAATCTATTTTTGTCTGCTGTCTAACGAACAATATCATGAAATAGCTGTGGAGACATAAACCATTGTGAATATATTTATTGATATATGTATGTATATAAGCATTATTTATGATAAATAATTGGAAATGATCAATCGGCTTGAAATATGAAATATGAAATACTTAAGAAATAAATTGTAATCGTAATTTGAGGGACATATTGCCATGGTTAAGATCTTTATCTAATGCCAACTTATTATATATGTCTGTTTATTCACATTTAATGTGCTTCACATTCAAAGACCATAACCAGCGCAAGTCTTCATTGGAAGATCTTCTCATCTTCTCTCTTTCAAGGTGTTGCCAAATTGTCAACAAATTCAAATTTATTAGAATTTCTCTTTCTATGTTTCCTAAGTAGGTCAACAATATTGATTATTGTTATTATTAATATTGTTATATATTATCTATTATAATTTTATTCATTATCGATATTATGATTCTTCTTGTTATGATTAGCATTATTAGAGCATTATTATTATTAATTAATTATTGTTGTAATTAAATAGTTAATTAATTGCTTTTATATTATAAACTTTATTCATTAGGATTGTTATTATCATTATAATTCTTATTGTTATTTTGAATATTATTATTATGAATGTTATTCATTGTCATTATGATTCTTATTATTATTTGCTTATTTTATAAATTTTATTCATTAGCATTATTATTATTATTATTAATTTTTTCATTATCATTATGATTCGTTATAATAAATTTTATTCATTGCTTCTGATTGTCATTGTTAATATTAATATTATTTCTATTATAAATATTGTTCATTGTTATTAGTATAATTTATTATTATACATTTTATTCATTGGCATTCCTATTGATTGTTATTATTTATCATTATTATTACTATAGCTACGATTAGGAATTCTTCACATTCAGACTCTCCCCTCGTCTTGCCGCATGTCTCCACGCAGCTAGCTAATAAATAACGAGACAAATTGAATATATTTTTTCTTCATTAATTTCCGATTAGCATTATCCGATAACATTATCCGAGCAGATTTTGCGTTCGATCAGTTATTTTACATATGCTTGGCTTTAAGGCCAGCAATCTTAATTATATAAAAGCGTTTTTCTCTTTTCGTATCCCAGGCAATTTGTGGCTGTCTGAAGAGGTGTCAAATAATTTCAGATTTTTAGTGTGGCTCCATCCGTCCATTGAAATCAGTGAGTCAAATTTTTTTATGATGAGTCTCGCAGTTCGACGGCGGCGATCGGCCGGCTAATCAATTGAAATTTTATTTCTGGTTATACTTGAGGGCAACTTTGTTGGCAACGAAACTGGCTGATTCTGTTGTTGTTGGCAGTTTGTTGTTGCTGTTGTTGTGCTACTGTGTTCATTCATGCGTTGAACGCAACTGGCTCTGCTGCTGGGTGCCCCACGTCGCCAATTTGGGGCATTTTGTAGGTCAGGTTGGCAACATTAGTGACGTCATTAAGGCTGAAGCGCGCGTGCAGAGCATCTTCATCTTTATCTTTGCCTTGGATTTTTGGATATGGTCTCTTTTCTGTCTCTCTTTCCACTCTCTCTGTCTCTGTCTCTCTTAGATTGTGGCGTCATTGGCATTGTGCATGACGCATGGAAGCGAACTCATTGATGTTTTTGCTATATTTTGCTTTAGCTTATGCCGCTGATTTTTGCGTAGGTCGTTCAAGCTCTAATTGGGTTATTAGGAAATGATTTGGTGCCGACGACGACGCGACGTTTGATTTATTTTTGGTTTTTGCCATGGTATTAATTAGCTGGGCAAGAGCTGCCAGCAACCTGGCAGGTGATTAGCACGGCTCACTGCTCAGTGCTGGCTCCATATTGATCCACGCATCTATCTTGCCACCTACATGGAATCTGAGAATGAACGCCTTATCCGCTGATTCATCGTAGCACGTTAACTAATTGATTGATATTGATAAGTAACGCTGCAATCTCAGCCCATACCCCAGCCACCAACCCCAGTTCCCAGTCCCAATGGCAACCCCTAAATAGAGCTGGTTTAGCCAACGCCTAGTTAGCCATTTACTCGTATATTATGGCCATTGCAGCACATTTGGCCTTAGCTGCTGTTAATCTCGCTTGTGTCACTGGCATGTGTCATCGCCATGTGGGGGGCTCAATTATGCGTGGACACAGCCTGTATCCACATCCACATCCATACCCATACCCATATCCATATCCATATCCATATCCATGCACATGCTCGTCATCGCAGCGTTTTTGCATATGCAGACCGAACGAGGTTCAAAAACCTTTGGCGTTGGCTTCGAAAAATAAATGCAACTAACACTCGCTCAGTTCGAGCCCGGAGAGCCCCGTCGCAGTCCGAGTTGCAGTTGGGGCCCCCAGTCTGCGGCTGTATCAAATTTGTTTAATTGTCTGAACGGCGGCGACTTGCTCGTGCGTTGCTTCTTCTTCATCAATGTCTTTGGGTTCGACTTCAAGTTCTGCGTCTTGCGTCTTGCGCCAGACATGGATTCCTCAACATTGTAAGCGCTTTTGCTGCGTTGGCAGCTTGTCAACTTCTGCACCTTCATCTTCTACTGCAGCTGCCACTGCCCCTACCACAGCCACAGCCAGAGCCACAGCCACAGCCACGGGCACAGCCAATGCCACAGCCACTAGCTGTTGTTCCAGTTCTTGTGCTCCATTTGTTGTGCAAGTTGTTTGCGCTGTAAATCGATACATTTGCTCTGGCTACTTACAACAGTCTGTCCAAAAGACGACCGACAACGACAACAACATCAAAGACTCTTCAGACTCAGTTGCAGCTCTTCTTTTGGCTCACGAATGTGCGCCTGACGTGATTTTTGTGCGGCTTTGATGGTGGCCATTGCATACTTACAGCCAAAGTTGGACCCAACCAGCAGACAGAAGCGCAGCTTGCAACTGCAACGCAAACGAGCATGCGCCGAGGGTAGCTCATTGAGTTAGCGCTAAATTATTGATGCCATTTTTATGATAAATAAAAGTGGTTTCATGATAAATACAAATTATAATTTTATTGTCATATTCAAATTAAGAAATAAAATATAAATATATTTTCTTTTTAAATGCGTATTTTAAATAATTCAGTAACAAATAAAACAAAAAACAAAATTCAGTAAACCAAATGGAATAACTAATAATTGTTTTAAAATCAAAATTTACTCATAATTGACAAATAAAAAAATTATACAAAATTAGCAGTAAAAATATTATAATTAATTATTATTTAATTTTTTTTTTAATTAGCACAATAAAAAAATGTATACTTTTATATATAATACTTTTATATATATAATTCATAAAAATATATACATTTACATATATATATATATTTTATATTATTCGAAAAAATAAAACTATATAATTTTATATTTTTGTATAATTTATAGATACACATAAAAAAATTGAATTTATAAAAATAAATCTAATTTTTCCAATACATAAAAAAATAATACAAAAAAATAAAAAATTAAACTTAAATATTGACATGTTTTAGATTTCTTTTTCAAGCTAAAAAAAAAAAAACAAAAAAATAAGTGCATATTTTTTATAATAAATTATAATTATTATTACTATAAGATAAACTATTAATTTAAACTATTATTTTTCAACAAAATGAGCTCTAAATATTGATAATAATAAATTATCTATACATATATACATATATATATATATATATATATATATATATATATATATATATATATATATATATATATATATATATATATATATATATATATATATATATTATATATTTATATATTCCTACTAAATCTTTACTTCCATAAATTTAGTTGCGCCGCAAACAAGCCGAAGGTGGCTCAGAGCCTGCTGATAGCTTTGCAACCCCCAGAGCCAAGCGCTGGCGTCGCAACGGCCCGGCCTCGTCCAGTATGCCAGCTCTATACCTGTTCTATTTACCCGCTTTGGCAGACATTAGCCTTCTTAAAGTGGCACATCAAATTACTTACTATATGCTGCAGCTGCAGACGACTGCGCAGAAGTACTACTTACTTAAAAAAAAAAAATAAAAATAAAAATGAAGAAAAATAAATATGAACTCGCCAATGTCCGTGGAAATGTCCATGAAAACGGTGCATGCAGCGACAACGCCAACTGCAACAACAACAACTGTGGGAGCCAGACTTGAACGGCCAGACGGAACTGAACCGAACCCGAACCTCATCGTAGGCGGCGACTGCTGCTGCTGAGCCAAACAGTTTCCCTAGAGAAAATCGAACGTCTCTCGTTTGGTCGCTTGGTCTCTTGGTTGCCGCCCAGCAGTCTCCAGTCTCCAGTCTCCACACCCGCGCTCTGATTTCTGGGTCATATTTTGCCCAACTTGAAGTGCCAATTTGAGTGCCACAGTGACATTTGAAGCCGCCGCCGCCGCCGCTGCCGCTGCCGCTGCCGCAGTCGTCTTTGGAACAGGCACTGGCATAGGCAGAGGCACGACATGGTCAGGTTGTTTTAACAGCAAAACGCAGAGACGTAGGCTTATTTTTATGACCAGCCGTTGTTGCCGCATATGTAAATCAACTCGATGCGTATTAACTGTGTTGGGTGCACGGGCAGCATCGCTCGCCCATATGCTGTATGACTGCATATATCATCAGTCGTCAGTCCGTCAGCCAGCGACCCAGCCAGTAGAGTGTATAACTATTGTATATGGCCCAGCGTCTGCGCGTACGTGTACGTGAAGAATCTTGAATTGCAATTTCAATAACGAGACACGAAACACTTTCAAGTCAACGCTGCAATCCGATCCCACTTGCACTTGAAGCTAAGCCCGAAAGTCAAACGCCAAATAGCCGACAACAATAACACCAGCAACAACAACAACTATTCTTGAGAGAAATTGACTCAAAAACAAATGAAAATTTGCCAACACATCTATGTCAGCAACAGCAACATAGAATTGCCCTTCGATATTCAAACGTGTTTCTTGGCTGAAGTTGTCTATGTAAAAATTTTGGAGTTATTGGCAGTTAATGTCAAGATCTTTATTAAATAATGATAATAATGATTGCAATAATATAAATAAATGACATGCTATACATATTAATAATTGAATAAAATTAAATATAAAAATTCATAATATAAATATATAGCTTTTATGTGATATATAAATTTAATTTTTATACAAATTAATACTGATGCAAAATATTTATGAAACATTTTTCAGCTATATATATATACTACTACTAATAATTAATATATACTACTAATAACTAATTACTAATAATTAAATTTAATTTAACGAAATTTACAAATATGTAATATATTATATAAATTGAATTTAAATACAATAAATAATTTAATTTAATTGAATATAATTAAAATATAAAGCTTTGTAATTTATAATATACACAACATTATTATTTAAATATAAATGGAATATATACATAAATTAATAATTTAATTTAATATTAATACGGATGCATAATATATATACAAAATTGTTATTAGCTATATATATTTGTACACCAATTAATAATATAACTTTATTTGATGTTATTAATTATACAGATTCATAATATATAGAACATTTTCTTAAGCTACATATTTTCAATTTACATATAAATGATTAATTTAATTAAGTTTAATATAATTAAAGAGACAGATTCTTAATATATTATATATATAAATATAGCATTTCGTGGTAAATTGCATTTTTTTACAAATTAATAATTTAATTCAATATAATTATAAAAAAAAAAAAAAATATATATATATATATATATATATATATATATATATATATATATAGAAATTTTCTGCAAAATTATTATGCTGAGCTCAGTTTAAGAAAGCTCAGAATCAAGAAAATATTTATAGAACGATGTAGAGGATGATAGAGAGGAGTGCTAGCCTGAGTTTGATATCGATTGCGATTGGTTTTATAAATTTCTGTGCAAGCCTTAAAGTCTTTAGCCAGAGCAAGTTTACCCTGGTTCATACATCCAAATATTAATTTTAGCAAAAATATATATTTATATAGAACTTACTATTTAACTATTTACCCCATGCAAATAGATCCTCAACCCGAGTTGAGTTTGCCTACGACAATGACAAGCACAAAACTGAGCGCTGTTTGCTGTGTTTCCATATTTGGCATAAGCTGTCTGCGATCGACTATAATGCATAAGCGTGAGCTACAGAATCGGAATTGTCACAGCACAAACTGATCGCGAGTTGGGGGGCGTGAGTCGGAGCGGCCGTCGGAGCCACAGCGAATGCAATCGGAATGCCTCAACAAGTGCGCTTCAGTTGAACTGACCCACACAAACCGTTTGCTGTTTGCTCTGCTGTGTTAATGGGGCATGTGAGTGAGGGCGGGAGGGCGGTAGGACAGGCGGGAGGGTGTCGAGGCTGGAATACCATAGTGTTTTGGGTATATTTTTGGCACTGTTGGTCATTCAGGATGACGTCGTCGATGGCTTTGCCTTGGTTTGCCTTCTTTGTTTGCGTGGAGACGGCGGCATCGATTAATGGTATTTAAAACGGAAGTGTTTGCCTGATGTGTAAGATGTTCGCAGTTATGACCGACGGACGGACTGAAAGGCAAACAGACAAACGTTCAAGCAGAGAAAATTCACATGCGATGAGTTGGACTCTAAACTTGGCATTTGGCTCAGAGTTCTGAGTGAAACGAGTTCATGAAAATTGATATATTTGGAATAAGAATGTCTCTCTCTTTATCTTTCTCTCTCTCTCTCTCTCCCCCCCCTCTCTCTCTCTCTCTCTCTCTCTCTCTATTTGTATGAATATGTAGAGCAGTATAAGTATAAGAAATAAATTTTGCATAATGATATGAGAGAGGCACGGGCTGAGACTGACAGCTGTGCCTGGCTTAGTCAGTCGAACTAAGTCTACGTGTATCTAGTCACTATATAGTTAATAGTTTTCATTAATAGTTAATAGTAATAGCTGTGCATTGATTCATCGCTTGGGACTTTTTGGCTAATGCAGCTCGCACTTATGCAAATTCCAAATGCAACGGCTAAAGGTGACTAACTGAGACGCTGCATACCCTGCCTGCCTCTGCCCTCGCTCTGCCCTCACCCTCTCCCTCTCTAGCTCTGGCTGCTGTCGTCAGTGGAGCACTGCCCGGCCGGCGAATGGGTGTCAACAATCACAAAAAGAAGCGCGCACGCGACAATTGTTGACACATTAGACGCGACGGCGCAACGGCTCGAGCGTCGCTGGCACGCGATAAAAAAAAGCAACAACAGCAGCGAAAGAAACCAAAGCAAGGCAACAACAACAACAGCAAAAGCTACAAAAATCGCGCTCGCTCGTTATCAATTAGTCATCGGAGCGCTGCCGGACTGCGGTCGCGAGCTGAGCGTCCGTCATCTGGTCCGAGCGTCAACGATTGCTAAATGCCAGCGGCTCTCCCTGGACACGCTTGTCGCCAAATGTCACACGGCAATTGACGTTGATTGGGCGACAGAGCGAGCGACTGAGCGGGCGACTGAGCGAGCGACTGAGCTGCCTGATAAGCATCGATTTCAATTATGCCGACACACAATTATTAATAATATAATCAGACAAATCGGCAAATGAAATGCGCGCATTAGGGCATTTGCGATTTGTTGCCATTAAATGTCAACACAAATAGCAACGGCTCCACGCATGGCAGGGTAGGGTAATGTACGGCCAGGTGATAATAATGGCAATTAATGCGAATTCGCAATTGACAGCGTCGCCTACGTCACGGCGCGTTGGGTATACGTCATGTTGCCATTGCCGTTGCCCAGCGATAAATATAGCGCCAGGTTTCCATTGCAAACATAAATAGATCGTTCCCAAACAATTCAATTTGACTGGGCTGCCTATGTCGCTATCTCTGCCTTCTGGCGTCAGCTGACTTTATGATCCGCCAACCAGCAACCACCAACCACCAACCACCAACCACTAACAACCAGCACCACTGCCACATGAGTCAACGGCCACTTTTCATGTCTGCTACCTCTTTAATGTGCTGTCAATTGCCCCAACAGAGCCAACTGCTTTTTCCCTATAACTCTCTGTGTCCATGTGTGTATGTGAGCGTGTTTGCGTGTGTCACTGAGACATTAGTCAACTCCCCGGGCAATTGAACCAATGTGATTCCCAGCCTAGTTCAAAGTCCTTGCTTGAACACGTCCAGACTTTCAATCACTTTAAAATCACATTACGATAAGCGACCAACTTAAGTAATCATTGTACAACTTATTGGGCTAATTACACTGCTCAACACACTTGATGATCCCACGCTGATTTTATTGAGCTCTGAATCTGGGATAGGGCAGGCTGACAGCAGTTTAGCCAACCTGCGAGTTCATGTCGTAAGGAAATCTCAGATCATTTCATTCTCTTCTCCTCTCTTTCTTTTAACTTTAATTTGTTTTCTATCCTTCTCTTATCTTTTTTCTGATTTTTTTTTGTATTTCTTTGCTTTTCCTTTCTATTCATCTATATTTTGTGGTTTATTCTATTTCCTACTTTTTGCTCTTTATTCCTCAGGCCTTGTCTTTTCTTCCTCTTTCTTGTTTGTTTTCATTATTTTTTTCACCCCTTTTTCGTTTCCTTTCCTTTCATGCCATCTCTTTCCTTCTATATCGTATCTTTTTCCTCTTCTTCATTTTTTCTTTTTTTTTATTTCCTTCACTCTTCATTTTCTTATCCTCTATTTTCTATTTCTTTCTCTTCCATTCCATTTTTTTCATGCTTGTTTCTTATTTCTTTTCTTTTCTTCATTTCTTCTGCTTTCTCTCTCTTTTTCTTCTTTATTTTCTTCAATTTCATGTTTGTTATTGTTCATTTTTTATTTATATTTTCTCATTGCATATTTCCTTTCTTTTATTTTTTTCTTTTCTTCAGCTTTCTTCTATTTCCCACCTTCTTCTTATTCATTTTATTTTATACATCTTCTATTTCTATTTATCCTATCCAATTCTTTTCTCTTCTTTTCCATTATTTATATTTTTCTTGGTGGTTTCTTCTCTCTCCACCTTATCTTATTCTGTTTTTATTTGTTTATTATTTTAATTTATGTTCTTTTCTTTTTTCCATTTAATTTTCCTCCCTCTTCCTCTCTTTTTCTTTCATTTCATATTATTTTCATTTTCTTCTTAGTCGCACATTTGTTGACACAAATTGACAATTTGCGCTGATTATGACGCGCAGTGTTAATTTCCCTGGAGACACACACACTGTGGGCGCCTGCTATGCGAAAAGTGGCCAATAAAGGGGCAAACGATATAAGCGCCAATTGTGCCGTGACTCAATTTGTTTATAGATACTTGTTTATCATCTGTTTGCCCATAAATCATAAACTAATACGCTTCATTCACCTTTACAGTTTGCATAGATTGCGAAGCTTAACCAAATTGAAGCAGGGCTTTTGGGGACATCTGACACCGACCAAAATCTTATCGGTTTCATTCATATTTAGAAATCATATTGACTTATATCGATAGTTTGATGGAAAACGTATGACAAATCAAAATTCAGGAAAAAAAAAACGATGAATTCATAGAGCTAATACTGTGAAACATAAGGGGAAGCTTCACCAATTTGTAATAAGAATTTGCAATTCACATATTTAATACCAAAGTATTTAGTACTTAGCTATGATTAGCTAGCATATTAATTATCTTTGTACTCCTTATCAAGTTCCGACACATCAATTACTGCGGACACTGTGCCTGCTGATAGCACACAAATAGCATTTATTTAAAGTTTTATTTACATTGCATTTAGCGCGGATCTATTTTTAGTTTGCCTCAGTGAGATATTAAAAATGTATATTTGTTGTTGTCTTATAGAATACAAATTATGAGTCGAGAATCAGTTGAATTGCTAGATAAATACATTTAAAAAAACTTATATAAAATAATAATGAAAAAATTATTCAAAATACAATTGAAATGTTTAGCCGTTTCTATTAATAATATTTTCTATTTATTATAATGTTATTTATTTTTATGCATGTCTAATACAGCATTAAATATGTATATATAGCTTAGCAGTAAAATAATAATGAAAAATATATGTGTAATATATTTCTTAAAAATATTTAAATTTATTCGTTTATTTATTTTTGTAAATATATATATAACAAGAAAATAAATAAAAAATATAATTGTGCTTATATGTTTTATTAATTTATTTTTTAATACTAGTTTTATTTTAAATATGTATTTTTTGTTTAATAATTAAATAATTATAATAAATAAATAAATAATTTTTACATTCGTTTATATAATTTTGTTAATATTAAATATTAAAAATATATGATGATTTAATAATAATAATAAATATGTTTATATTTCCATTTATAATATTTATATTCATTTACATTTATTTTTAGCTAACTTTCGATTATTTTTTATAACATTTTTTTTTATAATATGTAACACATAATATTTATTTTTAAGACTTAATTTTAGCTAGCTTTTGTCAGTGAAAAGTTTCCATTGAACTAACGAATTCGGTTCAGTTATCAGTGCAGAGGCGTAAACGAGAGTGAAACCGATATTTGTTAGGCCACTTAGCGATATGGGTCATATGAGTGCTATATGACCGTACTTATATATTTCACTTTTCGTGAAATATTTCGTATTTTTTATTGGAAGTGAGGGCTTCTTCGTGAAATGAGTAAGAGTCGAGCATGTAGTCAGCTTTTATCAATGCTTTATAGCGTAATCGCCGTTCGACAGGGCACCGCAAGTCAAGCCAAATAAGTCGCTAAGTGGTAGTCGTAGTCTTTAGTAGACAGACATTCTCTGGTGGAGCATATTGCACCGCTGAACTTTGAAGGCCCTTGCCTTCGCTAAACGGTACTGCAGACGACCTTTACGGCTTTTACCTACCTCAAGCACAAATAATTAATTTGTTTGGTATATTTTTTTATATTTTGTTTCGTGTATCGTAAATAGTACAATAATTCTATGACTTTTAATCATAGACAAAACAGACAAAATCTGGACAAAAACGGCAAATGTGGAGATTCAATCAAAGCTCATCAATTTGATAAAGGACTCCGCGCTTTCTTTAAGCTTAACATGATGTCAAATGTTATTTTATATAAATGTTGTATGTATTACATACATAAAAATTTAAGAAGGGATTTTTAAAATTTATTTTATATAATTTTTATTTATTGACCTGTTTGCTTCAATATTTCCAACTAATGTTAAGTCAATAAAAATATGAAAAAAAAATATCCATATAGAAAAGAAAAAGGTAAAACTGTTATTAAAACAATTTATATAAATTGTTGAATTATTTATTAAATTTATTTTAAAATTCAATCTATTAAATTGTTGACTATTTGTGAATATTTTTAAATATTTAGTGAATATTCAATTTAATTTAAAAAATTACTTTAATTAACCAAGATAACTAAGTATAATTAGAGTTAATTCAAATTTATAAACACTATTTATATATTTTACGTTTCTTTAAATTATATCAAGTTTGTTTATTTTTGTATCTCGAAAAATATATTAATTCTTAAAGAGAAAAACAAAACTTCTGTTATGATTTTTGAAAACTTGCTTATAATATAATTATTATAAGAATGCTAAATCAGGGGAAAATGGTTTTGTTAAAAAGTGTATAAGTTCTAGATCAGGACGAAGAACTGAGTCGAATTATTGAATTATTGCACGGTTCCTATATAAAAATCTATAACTCTTTCCACTTTATTGTTATCGATTAACAATAAATTAAAATTCAGTTATAAAATAATATCCTCCTAATCCTACGTTTTAGTTTCATGGAAGTTATATCCAATTTTGTTTTTTGTTAAGTTTTAGACCAACTTAAAGTTTTTGTTTTGATTTTGTTTTTTGTTACCTTCATCTTGAACTTCGCGCTTTATATTTGAATTTTTTCTTACATTAAAAGTTACTTATTTTTTAAATAATGGTTGTATTTAACATAAATACGTGTGAAATACGTGATTTATATATATAAAAAAAAACTATACCAACATGGATACGATTCAAAATATATATAGTTTCGTTGAGTGTATCCTCAAGTTTTAGTTCAGATTATTAAAGGATTAGATGTGTTAGTTTAAAATCGATTAATTGAAGATTGAATTAGATTTTAGCAATAATTTATAGTACATATAAAAACGGTGATAGGCTGAGGGCATTTGCTGTCGGATACAGCAGACCGGAGCTTTCTTACTTGTTTTAAACTATTTGGTTTGGGAAGAAAGCCAAAAATCAAGGCCATAGAAAAAGAGTTGAGGTAGTGTTAATAATAGTAGGTAATTGCAAGAGTATTTTATATAGTATATCCATCTATAGTTCCTCTCTCGCCTCAATAATATTTAAACTAAGATATTTCAGACAGAAAGTTTCATGAATCCACTCTTAAAGTCGATTGATAGGGACTAATTGCAGTTGGTGAAGTAAGAAAAACCCGATATTTTGTCATGTTTCACTGAGAAATGTCATATCTGCTGGCAACAGGGCCAAATGATGAGAGTTGCAGCGTAGTCAGAGGATGTCTCAATGAATGAATGAGTCAAGAGTCGTGTAACTCCAAACTGAATTCCAGCTACGCTTCATCAATGAAGTTAATATTAAGAATGAGCCAGACGATCGCACTGGGGATTGACGTAATTGCAGAGCTTCACTGATAAGGGCGAAGGCGGCGAAGGTGAAGGAGTAGCTTCTGACACCATTGAGTTGGAAAAGTTCCCCTAGCGCAACGACTGAGGCAGCTGAGGTGGGGGGTCTACAGTGCGGCGGTGTACGCAATTGATAATAAGCAAGTACGATATGAATGGATAAAGGCTATATATATATGGCAGGAGAGGGCCACTGCTGGGGCCAGCGGCAGGTGTGGCGGGTGGAAGGCGGAGCTGGCGAGCTGGTGAGGTAGGCGAAGCTATGCTGCTTCGAGTGCTATAAAATCAAATCAAATAATAATTATAATTATAAGCATATACCGATTACGATTTTTTTTTCTCGCGCACGCTTCGATTGCCGCTGTGACGCGCCGACGAACGAGCATATCAAACTATCAATGGAAGCAACAGCGACAGCGACAGCAACGCCAACGCCAACGCCGGCGTCGACAGCGACGTTATTGCTGGCGTCTGAGTCTGGGACGTATACATATAAATTAATGTGCCCAGTTGGAACCATGAATCAGTCTTATTTAGACGCACGCCAATGATTATCGTCGTCGGCTCGCGAATCCAATTGAACCGAACCGAATCGAAGCGCATCGCATCGCATCGAACTGAACCCAGTTCAAAGCTGAGACTCGAAAACGTTAACGGAAACTGAGAAAGTCAGGTGCACGGGACGAGCACCTCCAGTCAGTATTACATATAAGACACAAGTGATTAGCCATAAACCAAATAACAACAACAACAACAACAACGATAACAACAGCCGCTAAAATGTGCCAATCAAGTAAGTAACTTTTTGGAGTCGTACGAAGAGCCAGTGCCAAGTCCAAAGTACTCTCGCACAGGCCCCCAATCTCATAGCCAGGCAAATAAATTTCAACCGGCTTTGCCACAATTTACGATCGCTCAGCCAGTTCAGGTGGTGAAATTTTAATCATTTTTAAAGCGATGTTCTCAGCGCTGCGATGAAATAACCGAAAGGCAAAAGCCAAAAACCAAAAACCAAAAACCAAAAAAAAAAAACTGTAAACAGAAAACAAAGCACCAAGAGTAGTAAAACAAAAAGCTTACGCGACCAGCTGAAAAGCTTGTGATATATCGAACAATTATCTAATAATATTCACCTAGTTCAGACCCAAAACCTCGCGGGACTTCCCCCAAGACAATGTCTTTGTTTATACATAAAAAAAAAAAACTAAAAACGTAAACAATTGAAAAGTAAAAATTTTATAAAAAAAAGAAGGAATTCATGAGTTTTACAGAAAATATACATATAACAATAAATAAAATATATAATAAAAAAAATATATATATGTATATGTATATATAATTTTTTTTTTTTTTTTTTTTTTAAATCATAAATTTGTTAGATAAATATATTTTTTTCATTATTATTATTTTCTTTTTTTTCATAAATTTTCCTTTTCAATTGTATATATATAATGTCAGATCTTGTTAGTTAGAATGTACCCAGCACAGCGCACAGATTCTCGATTATTATTACTAATATTATGAGTGAGTACTTAAGTTGTCGAGGCACTTTAATTGGGCAGCAATTAAAATTCAATAAGCATAATCTTACTAAATTAATCGCAGTCTTAATCTGGCTAGATAATCATTCAATCAAACAAATCACATGTTCGCTGGTTTTTCACCAAGTTGCGATAGGAGCAATTATACAGCTGTGGTCATAAAAATAGAATCACTTTTTAATATGATGGTATATAAGCTTTTAGGATGAGAGATAAATGTAGATTAAAGCTGAAATTGTTTTTTAGTGGATAGTAGGGGGAACTAGTATTTATAATAAAAAATAAATTATATAAAAAAATATATAATAATAAATGATAATAAATAATAATAGTATTTATAATTAAAAATAAATCAAATAAAAAAATAAAAATACAAAATATATACATATTTTTTTTATTTATTTATTTTTATTTGATTTATTTTTATTGATTTAAAATAACAAATATAATATATAATATAAATATGAATACATAAATTTGTTAATATATTTTAAATATTTCCCATTCAGTCTTTAGTCTTCATATTCATATATAAAAATATATATATATATATCGATATATATAGGTGTTATATCATCTTCTTGGTGAAATGCTTTTATGATCCTCATGGTTCAAGCGGAACTTTCTAGTAAAGACCAGGTCTTCGGACCGGCCACATGTCCGGCAGCACGTGCGCCAGCGTTGCCGCTGCTGCTGCTGCTGTTGCTTCGGCTTTGGCTTTGCTTTTGCCTGTTGTTGTTATCGAATGCGAAGTCGCTGACCTACGTCAACAGCAAACGTTTGAGCTTGTGCATGTTGTTGTCGTAGTCGGTGCTGTTGCTGTTGATGCTGCTGCTGCTGCTGCCGTTAGCCGGGTACGGCACGGCGTGGCGCGGCACGGCACGGCACGAGCGCGCGCTGCTCTTGAATGAATTTGTATTTTGTATGAATTATTCATACGACGCGTTGCCCCGCGGCCAATTGGTCAACGATGACGTCGCCGTTGAGCGCAATACTTGTCTGTCTGGTCAGCGTCTGCCGTCGCTGCCGCTGCCGCTGCCGCTGCCGCTGCCGCTGCCGCTGCCGCTGCTGCTTCTGCTGCTGCGATAGCAGTTTTGCCTTTAAGCAATATATCCGACAAAAAAAAAAAAAAAAAAAAAAGCAAAAAAAAAACGAAAAACCCAAAATACTCGCACGATGAGTAATCTACAAATTTCTTGTGAAATTCAAGCGAAGCACCGCCGATGACAAAGCCAAATGCCGTTCAGCAATTTCCATAATACACACACACATACACATACACACGCACACAGAGATTGAAATTGCGCTCAATTGTTTTGGCTAAAAGCGAGTACAAAGCCAAGTATGGTGCGCTCAGCTGGAGGCTGCGTCGCTCTCGCTTATCACAACTCACTCAACTGCGAGAGGCTGCGATCTGAGTGCGAGTGCAATGAGTCTCTGCCTCTGTCTCTGTGTGTGTGTGTGCGTGTGTGTGTGTCTGGGTATATGTGAATGCGAGTGCGAGTGCGCAACTGGCCAGTTGTCGAGCAGATGCCGCAGAGCGCGCACGCCAGATCGAACGAGCACGCGACAGACAATCAAAATAAATAAATAAAAATAAAAGAGAAAAGAAAATACAAAAATTTAGTTAATTTGAAATTTTAAGTTAGTTTAGTGATCGAGCTCTCATGTCCAACGGTAAAATTGAAAATAATAAGATTAAAATTTAATTCAATTATATTTAAATTTAATTAATTTAATTAATTTTCCCTTTTATTCCATTGCAGCAAAGCATTGCGATAGCAAGAGACAAAGCCAAAGCCCAAGCCAAAGCCAAAGCCAGAGTCCAAGCCAAAGCCCAAGCCAAAGCCAAAGCCCAAACAGAGCCCAGCCACAGAGCTGCAGCTGCAGCAGAATTCACAGCTATACGCTGCTGTTGGCGCTGGCTGCGCTGCTGCCGCTGCCGATGCCAGTGACAGAGGCCCGCCATTTGCGGGATCGGCTGGCGCTCGGCTTCGCCTACGACGATGCTGACAGCTCCAGCGGCAGCGCCAGTGTCGACAGCAGCAAAGCACTGCCAGCCGCTTGGCACGTGAATCCGTTTTACGGCCTGGCGCAGAGCTTTGGCGACGCCAGCTACGACAGCGACGCCAGCAGCAGTAGCAGCAGCAGCAGCGACAGCAGCGACTTTGATGCTGAGAGCGAGAGCAGCTACGAGCAGATTACACAGGCGGCCATGAAGGCGGTGATGCGGGAGCTGAGACGCCAGCGCATACGGCACAGACGCAGCCATACGCTCGTCTACTTCGCACGGGCCCAGCAGCAGAAGGACGCGGCGCCCGAGTGGGAGAATCCGTGCGGCGGCGTCTACCAGCCGGATCACCATCACCACAAGGAAATGGACATCTCTGCACGCGAAAACAAGCGCAATGTGAGTGAAAGTCCAACTGGTTCACAGTTGCATTTGATCTGGTTCACAATAGCAGAGCATATGTTTGACCTCTCTCTCTCTCTCTCTCTCTCTCTCTCTCTCACTCTTGCAGTACTTGAAGGTGCTGCGCAACAACACGCGCATCGAGCTGATGGACATACGCGAAGCGGCCAAGCTGGACTACGGCGACATTCAGGCCTGGAAGAGCGAGTATACGTTCCTGCCCAACATGACGCGCCCCACCAAGAAGGTAAGCACAGCCAGCAGTAGAAGAGGAGGAGGAGGAGGAAGATATGCAAAATGTTCGACTGGCAGTGGAGACCTGCTCCGCCCTGGGCGGCTCAGACCAGTTTCCATGGACTGGCCGAACGGCATTTGCATTTGCCCTTTCTCGCTCGTTATTGTTGTTGCAATTGACTAACTGTTGCCCCCTCCCCCTCTCGATTTCAACCAATTACAGGTAAAGCTGCAGACTTGGTACCGCGGCATGCAGACCTTTGTGGGCGGCTTTGCGTATTTGGGCAACGCGCAGTACAAGTACCAGAAGGAGCACCAGCTGCCCATGGGCAAGAGCACCGAGGAGCTGCACAAGCTGCTGGTGAGTGCGCGGCGCATGCTCTGCGAGATCGAGACGACCATCAATGCCTCATACCCGAAGAGCAACGTGGCCAAGCTCAGCCAGATTAGCAAGCCGAAGATGCTGGAGAACTTGAAGTTCTATACGCCCGCCGACGGCAGCAAGGAGGCGGACAGACGTGATCTGAAGTTCACCAAGCAGCTGTACTACCAATTCCTGGACAACATGTGGAGCTCGCTGCGCCAGGCGCTGGCCAAGCACAGGCGCAACAGCGCCGAGCGCCACCAGCACGGCTCCGCGGCTGCCGCCTCCAATTCGCGCCAATCGTTCAGCCTGGAGAGCTCCGAGAGCGGCAGATCCAGCCAGTCGGCAGGCGCGGGCTCAGGCTCCAGCTCCGGCTCCGGTTCAGCCGGCATGCGCAACGACAGCGGCTGCTCCAACTTCGGCGACTGCTAAGCCGCTCGCTCCGCACCACTCCTCGAATAACAACGAATAACTGACCTGCATCCAGTATTACGCGCGTGTGCCACAGTTCCTAGTTGCGTGCGACCGAATGAAACAATGAATTTGACAAATGCCATTAAATAATTTTAGGACCAGTTTTCCCGATATCCACCCATCCTCCCTCCCTCCCCTTCCCAGTCCCCCAGTCCCCCTGGCCAACCCTAGAGCTTAAACTATTTATTTATTTAATATTTATGCCAGAACTATTTAGTAGTTATATCGTAGCATAGGGCATAGCTACTTCCGTTGAGCGGCTAGTTGGAATCACACACACACACACATACACACACACACACACACACACACAAGTATTTATTTATTGTTCAAATGACACATGACCATTTCCAGTTAATTTCTAAGTCTTAATTTAATAACGTTTCACGCGTACTTGATAAACTAGTTTACTTATTTATTGTATTTATTTATGGTATTTTATTCCATATTGTTTTTTTTTTCATATATTTATTTATTTATTTATTTTTTTTTTACATATTTATTGCATTTTATTTATACACATAACCTATTTAATCGACAACAACAACAACAAATCGACAAGAAACAAATGAAGAATGCTTAGATACACTGTGATTTATTTTAAGTAATTAATTACACTCTTTTTTTGAATAGTTCTTAGTGAGAAATGAAACAAATGTAAATTATACCAGAGTATTTATAATATATTTATGCAATATCAAAAATCATTCAAAAATCAACAAAAATTCCTAAAAAAAAAGAAAAGAAAAAAAATCAAAAATAAAACTACGCAAATATTAGCAAACTTAATATATATAAGTGCACAAAAACATATATACATATATACACATATGTATGTGTATATATGCATCTCCCTCACACATACGCAGTTTGTAAGCATTGAAAGCTGTGTTTGAAAATAAACTTAAAACAGATAAAAGACAAAAGAAAAACTTTTATTTTATTAAACTCACCAGGAGTAGAAGGACAGGGACTGCAGCCATTGCAGACGGACAGCTGCAAGACCGACAGCTGCAAACTCTAAATTTAACGAATACTAATTATTGAATCAAAGAAAAAAAATTAAATTCAATTAAATAAATAACAAATACATAATTTTCATTTATTACAATATTTATCATCCCCTGCTTCTTATTATATATTTTATTAAATTAAAACTTATTAATTGCAAACAATTTTCCCTAACATTTTTTTTATTTGTGAAAACTTCATAACATATTATTTATTTTCTTAACATATTTTTTTTTTTTTGATTAAAAAATAGTTTTTCTCTTAACATATATTTTATTTATTTTTTTATTAGAATATCAGTATATATATATTACGATATATGTATTGAATAGAGATTGTCGTTAGTCGTGCCGATTTTCTCGCTATTCATACGCTGAACGCAATAAACAAAAATCAGAGCATATTGGTTTTCTTCAAATGTATGTAACAGTGAAAAAAGACGTGACAAGAAATGATTTTTTTAGCTTCCTATCTATGCAGATTGTGTTTATTTTAAAAAATCGATAACTATTCCCCATTTTTAAGTTATCGATTAATAATTAACTTAACTGATTAATCAATAATGAATAATGTTCACAAATGTAAAATTCAGCTTTGAAATTATATATCTCACATTTTGAAGCCAGATTTTTTATTTTTCTTACATTTTTGACACCAGCTTCAAATTTGAGCAATTCCATAATATTTAAGTTCAGTTGCAAAAATACGTGATTTGTGAAGGAGATTTGCATTTTGTTTAAATTTACAAATATTCATATAATGTTTAAATATAATAATAATATAATAATATAATAATATAATAGTATAATAATATAATAATATAATAATATAATAATATAATAATATAATAATATAATAATATAATAATATAATAGTATAATAATATAATAATATAATAATATAATAATATAATAATATAATAATATAATAATATAATAATATAATAATATAATAGTATAATAATATAATAATATAATAATATAATAATATAATAATATAATAATATAATAATATAATAGTATAATAATATAATAATATAATAATATAATAATATATACACCAGTGCTGCCAACTCTTAAAGCCCTCAACAAGCTAGATCAATGCATGCAAATATCCAGAAATAGCTAGGCGAACAATTTTTCATACGAGTTGTCGTAAATCAGTGATGAAATCAATTTAATAGTGTTGAGCGTTTTTTTTTTTTTTGGTCCTCAAGAATTTATGCATTTTGCATGCAAATCATTCCAATTTTACATTTTTTGTCCCACTGTTCAAGAATTGCAAATAGCCAAAATAGCCAGCCGCTAGATCGCAAATCTTCCCGAAATTTGAGTTTTCAAAACGCCAGATCTGACAAGAAAATTGCTAAGCTGGCAACATTGGTACACACATACAGTGAAGAATTCCAAGTTTAAGTTTAGATTCGCTAGATGGCGCTATGGATTATGAATTGTTATCTGCCCTCGATATTGAAAATTGTATTATATTTATTATATATTTATGATAGATGCAGATAGAACGGGGCTCAGGGCATCTGATAGTCGGCCATCCCCGTCTAGAGCTTTCTGACCTTTTCTCTGGGTGGCGCTCATAGTTAGGGTAAAACAATAAAACCATTTTCATCCTATAAAAAGGTTATTGTTATGTTTTTTTTTTTGCTATTCCCGAAATATAATTAGCAGCCCTCGTATCACAGTTGTTCTTAACAGCTAAGCAGCGTTGCCACTAAGTACATAACATTGGAGTTGCCAGATCAACAGAAAGCAACTCCATTTTTATTTGAGTAGATACTCTATTATCTAGGCAAAGTCGAGCTCAAAAATATTTTACTTATAAATATCAATTGAAATTTAATTATTTTCAGTTCTGCTCTGAGTTGATATTGATTTTTATTTCACTCCTTTTTTATTTTTTTATTTTATTTTATGTTTTTTATATAAATAGGATTTTTTTTTTTATTATATAAATAAAAAAAAAACGATAATAAATCCCCTGGACAAAAACTAAATAACTTAAAAAGAAAAATGCAAATATAGACAAAATTTATTTATTTATATATTTTTTTATGTTAAGCATTTTTGTTTCTTGTTCAGTGGATTCATTCAATATGGCTTTGATTTCCTGCGCTTCCTTATGGTGGAGTTATTTTGTTATTTCAGTTATTGCATGTGAGTCTGCTCCAGAATAGAATCAATTTTAATTATAAATGAATAATAAATTTGTAAACCATTTACTTAAGCTTCCTGGAGCTCAATAGTACAAATTTCAAGTATAGCCAAAATAAGGCCTCAAAGCGATGCCTATGAGCAAAGCATGAATAATGTTGTAACATTTGTCAATTTGTAAATAATATAATATAAAATAATTAAATAAATAAAGAGTATAATATAATATAAATAAATAATTAATATAATATAAATATAAATAACAACATTTGTTAATAATAATAATAAATAATAAAAATAAAAAGTAAAATAAATAAGAAACGAAATGTAAATAAAACAAGAAACCCAAAAAATAAATCTGAGCAAGCTTACTTAATAATTGGTATAAGATAAAGCTGCCCGATCCATACGACATGCTGCCCGCAAGAGGAGCTCGCACTCAGCTTTGGTAGTATTGGTCTGGAAATGGGGAAGGGGTCAGGGTGAAGGTGAGAAGCTTATTTGCTTTGACTGATTTTGGGTTTGATCACGGCAAATATATTTTATTGGCCTACTTAACTGTGTGTTTCCGGCCAAACAGGTATATAAGGTATACAGGGCTGCTTCCGGTCGCGATCCGGCGTGCAGCGATAACTGAAGAATCCGCGCTATCTTAATTGGAGCTATCGCAAACGTTGGTCAAGTGCCGTGTAGTGGACGGTGCACGGCGCCCGTTGCAAAATACCAATCATTTCCGTTTCCACTTCACGTGCCACAACTGGCACGACGGTCTTATCAGGCATTGTGTTGGTGGGTTATTCATGCAGCAGGCATGCGTTGCGCTAATTGAGCAAACAAAGGCATTAAAATAGTTGCAATCGTCGAGCAACTCTTGTGCTGAGCACTTCACTGCGCTTGATACTCATACGACAAGTTGCCCGCATCTGTGTATCGGTATCACACACCCTTGCGCTTAGTGAAGACACAAACCATTAAGAGCGTTGCATATTATTAGGTGATGCTATGCATACCGCAAGCAGTGCACTGCTTGCTTCAACGACGTTTTTATGGCAACTCAAAGCATTTAGTAGTTCAGCAATGGGCACATAGATGGCGCCTTCGAGCTTTTTGCTGCTGTTAAATAAGGGAAATATGTTAGTGCCCAACATTTCCCTAAAAGCCACTGTTAGTGCTCTGTTAGTTTCGAATTCATAAACATCTACATATAAGCAAATTGTATAAGGGGCTGTCATACGCTTGCCACGCCCACCCACTGCGCCACATATATTTCTTGATTTCTGGCTGGCCAAATGTGAAAAGTCACATAATTCTGTCATACTGAGAACACGCACACACGCTCACGTGGAATGCTTTATAAGCACACATGCATTCATACATACATACATAATAAATTCAATTAAGAGCGCATTGTCAATATTGTCACACCTTTTGACTAAAGTCAACACACACGCAGCCAGAGCACTACAAATTTTTTACTTTTTGCCCCATTTAGTTTGACACGCTGTTGTTGTCGTTGTTGTTGTTGTTGTGGCTATTGTTGGCTACTGTCACTAAGAAATTCCTCGAGTTGCATTCCAAATTTTGAAAAGGAAAACACGTTTTATTTGCCAAAATAAAGTTGAATTCATTTCAATTATTTTTTAGTTTGTATTCTAGTTTTGTCATCACACGACGCAGCACAATAAAAATGAAGTGAAAATACAAATATTTTATACATATTTATTTTGTGTTCACTCATTCGTACTACAGCGGCCAACTGCCTCAGGCGAAACATCGACTTAATAAACGCATAATCACAAGTATCTCCAGAAACTGCACGCCCTGCCACAACTACGCCTCAGCAGCAGAGGTGAAGGAACGAAAGGCTCATCTACATGTCACGCACAACTGGTTCACTTCATTTAGTTCTCAGCTCAATACCGAAGTAGCCCTTGGCTCAGTTTGGCTAGAAGGAAAAATTTAATTTAAATCTAATTTTAATTTAAAATATTTTTTAGCATACAATTTTATTTTATTTTTGCAATTTTTTTACTCTTTTCACAACAATTTTTTTCAAATTTAAAAAACACATCATAAAAAAAAAAATTTATCATAAAACGAAAAAATAAAAAAGTTAATCTCAGGTACACACACGTAATAATAAATTATAAATAAATAATAAAAATATATTGACAGAATATTAGGATATAATAAATAAATAAATGTATTAAATAAATATTAAATATTAACAAATATTTTGATATTTTTTTAATAAATTAAATAAAAAGAACAATAAAATATATATGCTTAATAAATTAATATAAAAAATATATATATTAAAAAATATGTATATATATATATATAAAATTAAATTTTATGTGAATAAATTTAATATGAATATAAAAAATTAAAAAAAAATTTAGGCACCATTTTTTCTTATGCTTTTAAGATTTTATAGTATTAGTGCCCAATTAATTTTCCCCTAATTTGAATAGCTGACCAGCAGTTATTCGAACACATTCAATTTGCGAAAAATTCTGGCAACAATTTATATATATTAATTATTATTAATTCACATATTATACAAGCTGAAATTTAGTGTACTGCAGTGAATTTCTTATAATTAATAAAAACATGTAAATTATATATATATTATATATATATATATATATTATATATATATATATATATATATATATATATATATATATATAAATGTGTACATAAATATATACCATTACACAGTTTACTTATAAATATACTTATATAATAAACTGTGAAATACAATAGACTGCTAAGATTTCTTAGTGTATATTGATATCGCAGTGTATAGTAGTTGTACATATATTTTTTTTTTTTGTTTAATTAAAATGTTGTGATTTGATATCCTTCGGCATTGTGTTGTTGACACAAATTTTGCATTTAAATTATAATTACATTCAAAATTCAATTTTATTTCAATTTCCCATTAACACATTCTAATTGCATCGTGGCTCAACAATATCAATTATAATGAGCATGGGAAACAACTCAGCGGTCGGGCCATAGACAATAACCCCACCGTGTTAGTGATATGATTGAGACACAATTTGTCTCTGTGTGTGTGTAAGCTGCATAACATTTGTGTTTAACGTGGTCGCTGCGGCAACGCATTTAAATAACTACATGAATCTATAAATTTAATCATAAATGGGTTAATTACTAATTAAACAAATGAGTAATTAATAAGTAAATACTTAAATCATTTAATTAGTTAATATATAGTTTAATATATCAATAAAAACATGAGTAGATGAGCAAATGAATAAATAAATAAATAAATATATTAGTAACAAAATAAGTTAATTAATTAATTAATAATAAATAAATAAATAAACAAATCAACCAATTAATAAATAAACAATTAATCAAATAAACAAATAAATATATATTTTAATAAACAAATAAATAAATAAAAAATAAGTAAATTAATCATTTTATTAATAAATAAATTAATTAATTAATAAATAAATAAAATTATTTAATTTAAATAAATAAATAAATGAAAAATAAATACAACAATTAATAAATAAATATATATAGATAAAGAAAGAACTAACCAAATAAATAAATACATAAATTAAAGATTAACTTCAATTTTATTAATATTATTTGTATGTATTTTTTTTCAAAATTACTTTTTATTTTTTTTTTACCATTATATTTTCATCACATCTAACAAACAAAGGCCATTCAATAAATTTGCTTATTGGCAGCAAAATAAATTGACTGTCAGGACAAAAAATAAAATTGAATACAACAAAATAATGAAGAAAAGAATAGAAAATAGTGCACTCAGTCGCTTAACAAAATCACAGTGAATAATAATAATTGATGGAAAATGCAGCTTATGCAATACAAGCGCACAATCAAATCCTTCCACTTTACATAAATAGATATGCTATACACAGGTACAGTAGTATGTACAGTACTGGCAGGTATACCTATATATAACTGCAGATATACATATAATCGGCTTAAAATTGCGTTATAAGAATCATTCAATGTGTGATGCATTAAAGAGACTCTTTAGTTATGTGCCTTTGCCCCGGTCAAATTTCGTATTTAAAATTGTATTCCCAGATTGCAGGCAGGATATATGCAGATAATTTGTAAATTGCTAATTGATACCCATCTGCTTGATCTGACAGCGAAACTGCACTCCGACCCATAAAACTTGCAGTTGACAGACTTTTGGAGCATCTCGAAGCGAAGGACCCAGAGACAAAAGTAAAATGTAAAAGCGACGAATGCATGAAACACAATATGAATTTATAGAAATATATATTTATATGTATATATTTATTTATATATGTGTAAAGTGAGGTAGGGATGATTGAAGGATAAGGGTAAGCTGTATGTGTGAGTGTGTGGGTGGTGCATCTCGGCTGCCCTACATAGCAGTTGGCCCCTAAGCTCCTACTGATTATAACTTGGTTACGATGACGACAGTGACTGGCTGGCAGCCCGCCTGTCCGACTGCCCGACTGCCCGACTGCTTGGATATATTACTGACAATGTTGGCGCCATTAAAACTAACGAGGTAGCGGCGTGCCATTTTTAATGAATATCAGGTTAATGAATATTTTATAGAAATAACGATGAAGCTGACAGACTGAGACTGAGACTGAGACTGAGACTGAGACTGAGATTGAGACTGAGATTGAGACTGAGACTGACAATGACAATGAGGCTCCTCCTCCTTCTGCTGGTCCTTCTCTTGCTCCTTCTTCTGTCCGCAGTCAATAAAAATAGCTCAAGGGGCACGTACTTTAATTTTCCTTACTTCGTGAATGAGTACAATTGAAATGAATAGAAATGTGTGTGCAGAGGCAAAATGGAAAAATCCAAGTCAAGTCGATGCACACACACACACACACACACACACACACACACACACACACACACACACACACAGAGTCACATTATTTTGACCACGCTACGTGTGTGCCACTGACAAATTGAGCGTGGGCGACGACTTGACGGTGGCCAGCAGCCTCGCCGCTGACTAAAATATGTGCACAGCGACAACAAGTGCAACAAATGCAGCACTTGCAATACTAGCAGCAGCGGCAGCTGTAACGGCATCTGCTAGCGACCACGAATGGCGCTCGCCTCTACTGGCTGCCGTGCCGTATTTACATGCGAATGTGCAAAATCCACTAAATTATGCACATTAATGCCGCAAGCCGCAAAACCGACCTCCACTCGCCTTGTTGCGTAAGCACCAAACGGCCGCGCGCGCTGTCTGCCTGTGCCTTAGCCTTCGATACGCTTGGCCAGGATAGTTGCAAGTTGCCCCGGCTAATCGTAAAGCAAATATTCAATGGGCTTACTGCGGATTCCTCGAATGCCAGCATAGACAGGGAGCTCATATAGGCATAGGTATATATATATATATATATATATATATATATATATATATATATATATATATATGTATGTATATGTTTTGGAATATGTTAAAACAGTAAATGATCGAGATGAAGTGGCTGGCAGACAACGTAACATTTCCCTTTTCGAGGCTGGCTCCAGCCGTGATAATCTCAACACTGCGCCACGCTGTTGTGCTGTAAACATTCTTGGCTGCTGTTTCCTTCACACACCCACACACACACTCGCAAAGAGGCATAAGAGCTTATGCAGCGGTTATGGTTATAGGCTTTAGTACATCTGCCGCAAGTATGGCAAATTAATTATTACATAACTTCAGTTTTAGATACACGGTCTTAATGAAATTCTCAACGTCTAATTATGATGGCCAAGAGTGTGTACGAAGTCAAGCGCAAGTTGTTGCTAGCAATTTTTGTGGTCAGTGCGACACAAGTGTGCCAAAATCTAAAATTGGGAGCTAATCATAAAAGCGTGTCGCTAGCTTTTGGAGTTGTTGCAATATTAAATAAGGAGAAAGGTTTAAGATTATATGCGTTACATATTTTAAATATATTTAAAAAAATGTGTATAACTTATAATATT
Source organism: Drosophila fulvimacula (assembly GCA_035045555.1). Classification (NCBI taxonomy): domain Eukaryota; kingdom Metazoa; phylum Arthropoda; class Insecta; order Diptera; family Drosophilidae; genus Drosophila; species Drosophila fulvimacula. The sequence continues at coordinate 6,952,116 of JAWNOX010000053.1, read as the reverse complement.
AAACAAAAAAATAAAACATTTAATAAATTAAAAAATTCAATTTCTTTGAATGTGTATTTATTATTATACAATTAATGAAACTCGCGAAAATGAATTTAAATTAATTTAACTGAAATTGAAATTTATGTTTCAACTTAATAAATTTTAATTTTGTTTATTATAAAATTAAATTAAAATAAATTAGAATAAAAATAGAATTTTAAAAAACTATTTTTAAACGAATAAATAAAAGGAATAAAGTCATATTTTGAATTTTTACAATTACAAAAAAAAAAAAAATATATATATATATATATATATATATATATATATATATATATATATATATATATATATATATATATATATATATATATATATATATATATATATATATATATATATATAATTTATTAATTTTATTAATTGATAAAAATAATTTTAGGCAGAGCACCTTGTGGTATTTATAACTTTTAATCGGATTTTATATATTTTTGAATAATACAGTTTTAGTTAGTCAAGATGCCTCAAAGATTTTGTATCGATTTTCTACTTTATGGACACCACAATGTGTTGATTATTTCTGCCATTTACTTAGAAGCAAAGATTAACTTGCATTGTATACGACTTGGCCTCACCTACTGGCACAGACTCAGTTCATATATATTAATTAATATATAATATATAATATATAATATATAATATATAATATATAATATATAATATATAATATATAATATATAATATATAATATATAATATATAATATATAATATATAATATATAATATATAATATATAATATATAACATATAATATATAATATATAATACATAATATATAATATACATATACATAATTTCAGGCAGCTGCCTTTCCATGAGGCCATAAAATGTATTTACAAAGTAGCCTCAGGAATTCAGAAGGTCACATGCTAACATCGTTTTTAAAATTAATTTACATATTTCCAATAACATTTTCTGGATGCAATTTTTGATGACAATTCGTTTGAAGTTGATAGATGCGTTTATTATACCCTAAAGCCATTGCAAATGGGCAGGTTTCCTGAAAGTACATGTAACAGGCAGAAGAGGGCGTGGAAGATACCGTAATATATATACATATTAGATATCAGCACGAGCTAAGCCAATCCATCCGCTCATCCCCCTTCTGCCAATTTATTCGATCCGTCCGTAGGAACGTAATGTCCTCGTACACCATATTAAGGATTTAGTTATATACTAACGTTATATATATTAAACATATTTTAATTTTTTTCGATATCCCATACCATTTTCTTAAAATAAAAACAATTATTTTTTTTGTTTTACTGAAAACAACATTTTTTTTTTCAAATAAGTATATAAATACAAAGATTTCATATATTTAGTGTTTAAAGTTCTCCATAGAAACCTTTTTATTCATAAAACTAGTCTTGTAAAAAAAAATATATTTCCAAAAATATAAACAAATTTTTAAATAAAACTTGTTTAATATTAAAAATTTGTCATATATGAATTGTATTTTCATGCTCTACAAAGGAAAAAGTCCCAATGCAGCCCAAGCGCAGTCAGGCCATCTGGTAGTCGAGCTGCCTCGTCTAGAGCACGCCTATTGCAAGTGTAATTGGCTGATATTATTAATCGGGAACGCAAAGGTACGAATCGCAGTAAAAAATATTGAAAAATAAAAATATAAATTGGTATGCATTGAAAAAGTGGCATGTTTTTGCTCGAAATTGGATATCAAAAGTCGCTGATTTACAATTAATATTTCATATGATAAATAAATGAACTGAAAATGCAGATGAGCTATGATGCCAAAGCCTCTGGAAGCTCTGTGCATAATTAATACGATACATGTGTAACTGATTTATCTCTCTGTGTCTGGGGGTGTGTGGCGAAAATCATGTTTGCCCCATGAATATTATATAGAGTTTGCATATAGGCGAGCTGTAGCAAAAAGTTGTACAAAAATTAGCACTGACAGGCCCTTGCCTTGGGCCAGAAACTGTTCCGAACTACGCGTCTTAATAGATGCATAATGTATGGAGACGGAGCGTTGGGTAATTGCCATTAGTTAATGGTGTCGTTGGCTAACAAATAATTCAATGGACTTTAAGTTGGCCCATTGATTGGCCATTGATTCGCTGCTCGGTCGGTGGCCCTGGGCACAGGCTCTCAACTTTTGGGTTGCCCGCGGTGCACGTCGTCCTGGGACTGCTTATCCCCAAGGCTCCATCAACTGCAGCAAGCCCAAAACAATGGAGCCAAAGCCAAACAGGGAGAATCAGACGTGCTCACCCGCTGAGTAAATGGCCAGATGGCCAGATGAAACTGCGCAGGTGACAGAGCTACGGTTTGTGGCCAAACATCGAGATGGAAATTCAATTAAATCACATGTTTACTCAATCAACCAACAGCCAAAGCCAAAGCCAAAGCCAAAGCCAAAGCCGAACTGTTTGCTTTTTCTTAAACTTCTGTCGAGTATCGAGCGCAGCAAAACAAAAACTGGCATTTGTGTGTGTGCACAGCGCACAAAATAGGAGTTGGCTAATCAAATAGGATTCAAATGGGAGCAAAAGAGAAAGTTAATTGCTCTGAGCTGAAGCTCTCCATTCAAAGGAGTTGATTACTTCTTAATGTCAAAGCACAGAGCGTCCTTAACTAAAACTATTTGTTGAATAATTGTTAAATAGCTTTCTGCAGGCCATTCCATTCATATATATATATATATATATATATATGATTTAAATGAAATCACTGTTGCTATATTAAAAAATAAATTAGCTATGACGCAAATGAATTTCTGCTCTGTATCTTTTTATACCCTGAACCCATTGAAATCGGAAAAAAACAGGGTATAATGGTTTTGTTGAAATGTGTATAACAGGCAGAAGGAGACCCTATAAAGTATATATATTCTTGATCAGGGCGACAAGCCGAGTTGATTTAGCTCTGTCCGTCGGTTTGTCTATCTGCCCGTCCGTCCGTCCGTCTTCCGTGTGTTTAAACGCGTCGATCTCAGAACATATAAGAGCTAAAGACATTTTTTTTGCTCCTGCATATCATATGAAGATCGAGTTTATTTTAAAACTTCGATAACTAATCACGTTCTTTTGTTATCGATTTAACACAAATATCGAAAATCCGTTTTAAAATTATATTTTTCACATCTTTAAAGTTAGAGTTGCTAAATCGTGTATTTAGTTTAATAGGACTTTTATAGAATTTTTATTTTTGTTAAATTTTAAATGCCACGCCCTCTTCATAATTATTTTTTATTCATAACACGTATTTCAAATATTAGTGACTTGTGCTTTGCCAAATACACACATATGAAAAAATATATATGCTGTGCAAATTTGATTAATAAAATCGATCAACATAAAAAGTTATTCAACACTTGATTTTCCATAACAGAGACATATTGTAGCCGAAACGCAGTCGCTACGCAAACTGCGCAGTCAGCAGAACGCACGCTTAAGTGTGCGAACGTATGTGTGTGTATATTTGTTGTTTGTAATATATGTATGTATGTATGTTAAGTAAGCATGTTTTTGCATATTGGCTCTTCGAAGGTAAGGGTAACTCCTAGTCGGGCACCCTCGGCTAAAGCTTTCTTACTTGTTTTTATGAATTTTTCCAAGAACAATATACGTGATAATATCATATATTTTTTTCTTTTTTGCTCATCAGAACATGTTTTCAGAATTGCAATTCCAATTTGTAATCAAATGCATAATTGTAAACAGCTCATTTTTTCTTGTATTTATTTTATTCAGGGCAATATTTTGTTATTGAACTGACCTATTTCTGGATAAACAAAAATGCGAAAATTCCCTTAAATAAAATTAAAAAAATGTTGTTTGCAACTGTTTCTCACATATAAAAAATATAGCAAATTTTAAAGCAATTACTGTTGCGTCTAACCTATAGACGCCTTTGAGCGGGGCCCGGGTGACCGCCAGTCAGGCACTCCCGACTGCCGCCTCGAGCACACTTAAAGTGCTGCACTCACAGTTAAGTTAAAGCAATATTTATTTTATTACAAATCGGGAATCTGTGCCACGCAACTGAGTCAAGGTTCAGGCTCTCTAGCACTCAGAACTTTGTCGCATTTTGGCTGAAACTTATCGATTCAATTGAAAGTCCTTCCCGCTATTGAACTCTAATTTAAAGCTAAGATAGCAATGAAACTTGAGTGGGTGTCCTTGTAGCAGCCAAACAGTGCCCACGAAATGAAGAGACGAGTCGCGGACTGCCAATGCCTCGAACACAGACTGTAAAATGCGAAAATCAAAAGCAATTCTGGGCGATTTCACTTATGGATATAGGTGTAAGAAAGTGTCCATTGATTTATGGCTGCGAGTCTGTCCTTTCGGCAGCTTTGCTAACCCTTTTGGGTGTATAGAAAAATAAGTTATCATGCTTTAGCTAGGCGAGAGCAATAAAATGCCACTTGCAGCACGTTTCAGAGACAGAGAGAGAGAGAGAGAGAGAGAGAGAGAGAGAGAGAGAGAGGGAGAGACAAAAAGGGAGAGTGAGGGAAACGATATAAAATGTAGAAATTGGGTCAAGTTGGTGTTTAATGAATGGGGCGTTACAAGGAGCAGCCTCGCCGCGCATCCAGTTGCCTT